>OY744482.1:168293305-168893305 GCA_963556165.1 Tipula helvola | reverse complement strand
TTGGCACTTTATTGTTTCACCATTATACATGCACGAAATCTGTCATGGTCGGAATTAAATTAAACAACTTTATCCCCATGATATGAAGTTGGGGGAGCTTAAAGATGTTTGATATTATCCTACGCCAGCTTACCGCATACACCGCTACTTAGATTTATCTCTTGTAATTGCTGTTTGGCACTTTATTGTTTCACCATTATACATGCACGAAATCTGTCATGGTCGGAATTAAATTAAACAATTTTATCCCCATGATATGAAGTTGGGGGAGCTTAAAGATGTTTGATATTATCCTACGCCAGCTTACCGCATACACCGCTACTTAGATTTATCTCTTGTAATTGCTGTTTGGCACTTTATTGTTTCACCATTATATATGCACGGAATCTGCCATGGTCGGAATTAAATTAAACAACTTTATCCCCATGATATGAAGTTGGGGGAGCTTAAAGATGTTTGATATTATCCTACGCCAGCTTACCGCATACACCGCTACTTAGATTTATCTCTTGTAATTGCTGTTTGGCACTTTATTGTTTCACCATTATACATGCACGAAATCTGTCATGGTCGGAATTAAATTAAACAACTTTATCCCCATGATATGAAGTTGGGGGAGCTTAAAGATGTTTGATATTATCCTACGCCAGCTTACCGCATACACCGCTACTTAGATTTATCTCTTGTAATTGCTGTTTGGCACTTTATTGTTTCACCATTATACATGCACGAAATCTGTCATGGTCGGAATTAAATTAAACAACTTTATCCCCATGATATGAAGTTGGGGGAGCTTAAAGATGTTTGATATTATCCTACGCCAGCTTACCGCATACACCGCTACTTAGATTTATCTCTTGTAATTGCTGTTTGGCACTTTATTGTTTCACCATTATACATGCACGAAATCTGTCATGGCCGGAATTAAATTAAACAACTTTATCCCCATGATATGAAGTTGGGGAGCTCAAAGGTGTTTTATTTACTCATGGGCCAGTTGGCCATAGAAATAAAACTAAAATTTGAAATAAAAAATTAAACAAATCTTATTGGAATATCCGCCATTTTTTTGTTAGAAACTTCACACCTGAAAATTCTTATTGGATTTGTATATGTATGTGTTTATTGTTTTTTGTTAGAAACTTCACAGGCTCCAAACTATTCTCATGTTTTGTCTTCTCTTTTTTAAACACACTGTTGAATAGAAAAAGTAAACAAGATATATTTGTCCTAGCCTTGCAATGATTTGAAGTTTTTTTTTTTTTATTTTGTTATTAACGAAATTATTCATGTTGGATTCATAAGCCGATAGAAGTTTCATTTTGAATTTGAGCGATCACTACACCGTTTGTTTCTTGGGAATGCAAAGGCTCGAGTTCAGAGGAAATGATGAATCTCATGATTCAAATAATTGCGGTAATTATATCGAATTTTTACAATTATTATCGCGGCACAATTCTTCGTTATCGAATCATTTAGAAACATCAAAGGGTTTTTTGGGAATATCCAGCGACATTAAAAACGATTTGATAGCATGTATCACATCACTAATTAAAAAGCAAATACAAAAGGAAATCGATTCGTCGAATTTTGCTGGAATTATTTTAGATGACACCTTAGACGTCACCAGAAAATGTCAGCTCGCGGTAGTTCTACGTTATGTAGATGAAATTGGCAACTAGAGAGATTTATAGAATTTATTGATGTTTCTTCCGATCGAAGTGGAGATGGTCTTTCAAAATTTGTAATCGAGTTTTTAAAAAAACATAAAATCGAGGAAAAGCAAATTTGTCAAAGTTATGATGGTGCGGTAATGCCTGGGAGCTCCAAAGGGCTGCAAACAAAAGTTACAGAAATTTATCCGTTAGCAATTTGTATTCATTGTTTTGCACACAAATTAAATTTGGTTCTCTCTCAGTCGTTTAGTAAAATTGTTGAGTGTAAATCATTTTTTTTTTTCAAGCTTAAGTGGATTAACTGCCTTTTTTAACCATTCATCGAAACGGAGTATTGCTTTTGATGAAATTGTTAAACGAAAACTACCTTCAACTTCACCAACAAGTGGGAGTTTAATGGTTCTAATGTTGAAAAAACACTTAGACGATTTACGTGAGCTATTTAATAAAATAGTAAACGAAGATGTTGAGAAATGGGACTGTGAGACAATAAATAACTCTCGTGGATATCTTCTTTTATTGGAAGAAGGTGGGGTTGTTATATTTTGTTCAGAAATATTTCCAGAAGTCGACTTATTATTTAGTATGCTTCAGAAAAAATCAAACGATATTGCACATTCTTTAGAAAGTCTAGACGATTTTTAGAAAATAATTGAAAAAAATTCAAGTAATTTTGATGCATTTTGGAACAAAGCCAACCAAGAAAAAAAATCGCAGACAAAATTCATCTAAGACGGTGTAGATCCCGAATTACATTTGAAGCAAAATAATACGTAAGAAACCTTATATCTGAAATTACGGTAAAAATCCAGAAAGAAATTAAATTTCGGTTTCAGGATTTACAACATATAAAGTTCATAAAATTGCTAGACATTAGTCAATTTCTATCTTTTGAAATTGACTTCCCGCACGATGCATTTAGTTGTCTGAGAAAAACTTATTCTCATTTAATTGATTTTTAAATTTTAGAAACCGAGCTTACCGTTAATCAAAAATTTTAATATTTTTTCCTTATTTTCACAATTTATAATATTGCTTCCCCATTGGAAATTGTCACGCTTCGTCACTGATATATAGATATAGATTGTTTCAAACATAGCATGCTATGAATTTATGACAGGAAAAAAAAATTTTCCAGAAAAAATCTCATGGCTTACTACAATTCATAATATAAAAGTTTTAAATAAATTTTAGAATGTTCGCATGCATTTAGGCGCATTATAAACGCATACTACGTATTTTCTTGTGTAATTACTGTAATAACTATGAAGCGGAATATTTAATTTAAATTAAAATATTTGGCCATTGCATGACTACAAAAAAAAATAATAATAAAAATAAAATTAGCTGGGAATCGAACCGAAGACCTTTGCCGCTCTAGTCAATTTCATCTCTCATTTCATCAAACAAATGATCGTCAAAAGACCGAAAGTTGTATCGAGCTTATTCGTTCGTAATTTGTTAGTCAATTGTATTGGTCAAATGTCGGTCGAATCAGCTGCGACACAAATGTCTTTAAATGGTCGTCTCTTTTCTGGCAAGGATTAGACGCACAAATGACTGAACAATTGACCGACAATCGACTTATTTCGTCTCTTATGGACGAATAGTCAATGTTCAGTCTTTTAATTGTTTTACGGGTTACAAACGTTATCACGCATAACACCTACGGCTGTGTAAACGACACAGGACACATCCCACCCCGAATTCTTTCAATATAGGCGCCATAACGGTTACAATTATATATCAAGAAACGGTAATATGGATTGTTAAGTTTTCACGAATGATGTTTTCTGTCTATTTATTAGACGAAACTCGGTTTGAGTCTAATTTAATCTGCTGACAAAGCTGCTGGTAAAGCTGATGAAGCTAGAATTTGCGGCATTTGAATAGTTAAATCACTTTTAACTCCAGATTTAAGGTTTGGCCAAGCATATTCAATTGCATTTAACATTGTACTATAGGGTGCGAGTCTTAGTAGTTAATTATTAAGAAACTTAACTTCTTGGAATACTTCCTCAATGGCAGCATGACAAGGTGGAGTATCAATTATCATTACGATTGATGTTTGATACACATTTTGAGCATTCCGCAAACAAACACGCAGGAATTCATTTTGCTTCTGGCTCCTTAAATGCTTCCCTTCTAATTTCATGATGCAATAAGCCCATATTACATATACAACCAAGTATATGTATATTGGATCCTCGACGAAAGACGATGAAAGTAAATGTGATTTCGGAACGTTTTAAGTTTTATACACGAAATCAGTAACCAAGTGAAAGTGTGTCCGAATATATCGTCGAATTAAAAAAAATGGCGTCCAACTGTGTTTTTGATACATTTTATGATGACGCGTTAAGAGATCGACTTGTTAGCGGAATATCAGATGCAGTTATACAAAGCACATTGTTGCAAAAAACTGATTTAGATTTTACTAAAGCGTTCGATATAGCAACTACAGTGGAATTTGCTGATAATCACCTAAAATTATTTCATTGCGACAATCATAATGTGAATAAGTTTCAAACATTTTCACTGAAACACATCGTTCCAGAGTAAGGTCACGTTCTAAATCAAAAAATCCAGCACGAGTTTCATTTTATACATCACGTCCAAGGTCACATTCAAAAAGCAGGTGCAACAGATGTGGTCGTTTTAATAAACACAAGTATGATAAATGTCCTGCTAAAGATTGGAGATGTTTTATATGTGGTATACAAGGTCATACATCTCGTATTTGTCAGTCTACGAAATCAAACAATAACAGTCCATCGCGTCATAGGCTCATAGCTCATATAAAAAACTAAATCATATGTTGGCCAGTATATTCCTTCAAATAAACATGTCGATGAAAAAGAGCACACATACATGGAAAATTATTTTTATAATAACCTTCAAAATATTGGATCAATGGGTATCGATCAACCACTATATATAAATGTAATCATAGGAGATCATTAGGTTAAAATGGAAGTGGATACGGGAGCATCATTTGCACAAAATTGTTTCCAATGAGCCCGGCTGGTCTGAAGTTTCTGTATAACGCGTTCGTAATACGCAATTCTCCGTTTCCGAAACCCAGATACCTAAGGCTCATTTATTTGTGTAGAATTTGTATATTTCTCGTTTCTTTAGCAAGGCGCTGGTTAAATAGTTACTTCG
The DNA here is from genome assembly GCA_963556165.1 of Tipula helvola. NCBI lineage: Eukaryota > Metazoa > Arthropoda > Insecta > Diptera > Tipulidae > Tipula > Tipula helvola. The sequence goes on along the minus strand of OY744482.1, from coordinate 168,888,464 downwards.
GTCTAAAAAGACCAAAGTATTGAAATCAAAACCACTTTTCTCGACGTTTTGAAAGTCCCTGAGTCCGAAAAAAAAATTCCGTCCATCTGTCTGGATGTCTGGACGTCTGAATGTCTGTACCAGTGGTATCTCGAGAACGGCTTGTCCGATTTGAAATTTTTTTTCGCCAATCTGTTTCTATGGTCAAGGCAGAGATTTGAAAAGCTTTTGGAGACTGTACGCCAAGAGGGTGGGGTACCTGCCATACGAATTGACCCAAATTTCCTGGTTTTATAAATATTTACGATTTTGTATATGTAGTGAAACCCCGTTATAACAAACTCGGTCTATAACAATTATATGTTCATGATATAATAATACAAGATAAAGTAAAAGTACTTTTTTTCTGGTGCGCCAACATTTTTTTCATAATAGAAAAAGTACTGAAATAAAGCAAAAGAGAAAAATATTTCAATCGGTCAGATTGCTTTTGCAATCCAAAGGAAGAGGAAGTGTACATCATTTCTATTCATTTTTTTAAAATATATATTTTATTATTTTTAATTTAAAAAATACATAATCAAAAATTTTAAAAATGGACGAATACTCTAGACAGATTGAGGTTTAATAAAACCGATATGGTAAATTTGTCGAATTTAGTCGTAGTGTGTTAACCTCGATTTTTTGCTAAACCCATTTTTATTTTCATAGAGTGTTTGAGCGAGTTTAGATTATTTGAGTTACATACATGAATTTTTTATTAGGATTGTGTACACACCTATTTAAATTTCAGAATACAAAGGAATCAAGAAATAATGAAATAATGTTTATTTTGTTTCATGATTAGCCGCATTTCTTGGCGCATAGCGATCCGGATCAGGGGGTCTACTTTGTATTCGGATCAGAAAGTAAAGCCGATCGGATAGTGTAATTTTAATATGAAATCAATTCAATTTTTCCTTCGTTCTTTCTATACAAATTTCTGAATTCAGAAAAAATTACTTTCCGATCGGAATACATAATAGACCCCCAGATCAAAGTTTACATTGAAAACAACACCAAAAATTTAAATTTCAAGGAATTCGGCTAATATCCACAAATTCCGATATGAAATAATGAACATTAACAAAGGGGGCATTCAAATTTTCCAACGACGTAAACGGCATAATGAGTGTTTAGAGTGTCCTATTACAAGGGGGTCATGTTTGTAAGCAATTTTTATCATATTTCATGTATCATCTGTTATAATTGAATTTGCCGAATCTTAGGTGATCACATAGTTTGATCCGATGAATAGCTTACCGAAATCGAAACAAGGTGGTTATCACTCAACTTAGAATTAGATAAAGAAAAAGGCAATATACATTTATAAATATAATGGTTTTATTGAAATATTTTTTGATTACATGAGATTTTAAATGAAGATTTTTAAGTTTTAACCGGCTTAAATGTTAAAAGCGTTCGTGTTTTTTGGAAAATCCCATCGGGTCCAGGTTATCTACGAAAAACTTCAATTACTTTATCGTATAACCCGTATTAAATATAATAAAAAAATTAAATTAAAGAAAAAAGCAAAATCCAAATAAGTACATATATTTATTTTCAATAATTTTAGTTTAATTAAACGCAGAAAATAAAGGTTTTAATTCATATTACACATACAATTAATTCATAAATATTTTTCAAAAATTATGTATAACAAAGCTTTACACTTGATTTTGTCAAAATTTGAATAAATTTAATATTAAATTTCACAATACAAAACAAATATAATATTAAAAATGTGTTAGCTAAAAATCTGATGCAAAATACATACTGATTTTATTAGTAAATAAAATAAAAATCATAAAAAATAAAATCAAGATAAAAACTTATTTTGGTTTATAATTCTTCAATGCTTTGTTTAGCTCCCTGATTCTAAAGTAGGTTCTACTACGAAATATCAAAAGCTTGATTGGATCCGGAATTGGGATGTTACTCGATTGCTCCATTAATCTTTGAATATAATTTTCACAGATCACAATAGATGATGCATTAAATTTTTTGAAAATTCTCTCTAAACTTTCGACATGGGTGAGGAAAGTTTTAGTTGGCTTACACAACCCACCTTCATTTAAATGATCAACCCACGTATACAGACCATCCGCCTCAGGTGTTGCTAAATACCCCATTTCTTGTAAATCATACTTCGAGTAAACTTTATGTAATATGGCACCTGCCATATTTTCGATTCCGTCGTATTCTAACTCCAAGAAATCTGGGTCTTCGTTTTCATTCGAATCATCAGAAATTTGAAGAGGTTCAAATATACCTGTTGATAAGGTTGAGGGATTTGAGGAATTTGGAAAATTACTAAACTGGGCAAGGATTGAGGTTGAACTACACGGTTGTTGAATTTCCTGTGTTTTTGAAAAGCGTGCAGTTGAAGAGAGATTTAGAGAAGTATCTTCTTCACAGTTTTGAGCTGCTGATAAGATGTGCTGGTTCCTTCCCAATAAATACGACCTAAATCTATATTTAAACTCTAGCTGTGTCGGATGGTCATGTAGTCCGCCTATAGCACGAATTTGTCCAAAATAATTTTCTAAAACGTCTTGATTCAGCCGATATGTTAAAAGAAATTCAACATCACTGAAATTTTTTCGGATGTCATTAAAGAGGCCAATCAGTGACATATTAGTAACTAAAATGCCTTTTTGGAAAGGAAGCAAAGATTTCTTTCCACAAACTCTAGCTGTTTGAATAAAACTTGAAAAAGAATTAATGGTGTTAATTTGTTGGTCTATTGCTAGGCCGAAGGCTACCTTATGTGTACGTGTTTCAGAACTGGGTAACCGAACATTTAAAATATCGAACCAATCGTTTACCAGTTTAATAAATTTGGAAACTGAAGACCAATTTGGAACCTCTTGCATGTAACCTAGCGAAGCACACCGCTCTATAGATTTCGACACCGTATGGGAAAAAAGTTGGGCTGCTAATTTAACTTTTTGTCGGCCTGCTCCTTCAACTGACAAATGAAGAGGCGTAATTTTATGACACATTTTTAGGTCATGGTGATCTGAAAGCCTTACTACTTCTCTTATAGGACGAATATTAAGAGTTTCGTTGTCATATGAGAAACCTGAGTCCAAAAAGTTGTTTCTAATAAGTTTAATCAAATGAGGTACATCTGCAAAAACCTAAACTTTTTCATTAGGATAAGATGGATTTGGAAAAGACGAATTTTCGGTATGTATACCAAGCTGTTTCCAAAGACTCCGATTAGAGGGACCTAGGTCAGAAACTATCGCTACAACGCGAAAATTTATGTTTTCTAAGGATGCAATTATATTTAAAAGTATGGTTCTCGTCATCGGAGAATCAAAATTGTAATAAACGGGTTGTTTCCAATTTTTAAAAAGGCCTCGAAGCAGAGCTACTTGAACATATTTTGAAGGAGCTAGAGTCCTATCAAATCGTTTCTCATATTCATATGCCTCGGAAATTTTCATTTCATCGAATGACAAAACTCCTACTTTATCGGTAATGCTTAAATTTAATTGTTTGAGTAGTTGGATAACACTATTACAAATACCTGGTTCTACGTTAATAGCCTTTCCCCACTTCTGCAGCGTGGAAACTGATGGCAGAGGAAACCCATTCTTCCGTAGAAGGCGATATAGTCGAGGCCCGGCGCAATGTAAAGCTATAGCGTATGATATATCTTCCAATTCGTACCGTACTTTTCGTTTTGGATTTTCTAGTTTTTTTATTAGTCCGGGTGTAAAAATGTTTGATAAATTGCTCTGTAAATTTAAAATTTGTTGAGCTTTTGTTTGAAGTTGAATCTTCAATTTTTTGTTTTCCTTCATCAGTCGCTTATTTTCACGTTCGAGATTCAAAACGTAGCCGTCGGTTTGGGTACTAACAGAAAATTTAGTAAATTTCGAATCCACAGCCAAATCTATGAACAGGTTACTCGAACTACTAGAATTTTCATTTATTGGTAAGGGAGTTTCCGAAAAATCTAGTTCTGGAAGGTTATATGATTTTAAAATTCTATCAGCTAGGTCAATATGAGTAGAGTTTGGCAAACTTTGGGTCGGAATAACTCCTGCTTTGAGACAACACGGTCTGTTAGTGTTATAATCACTATCAGTGAAATGTAGAGAACACACTCTTGCTGAATCTAGATTAAAAGTATCATTTCTAAATGATGCTTTTAACCACTGGGCTCTAATACTGTCATTTGTTGGAAACCGAAAGAAACTAATTTTTGGCGAGTTTGGCGATAGACGACGGTTCGAACTATTGCAACAAAAATCGAACAATGTGGCATTTTAAAATTAAGAAAATAATCCAATGAAAAATGTACAAAAATAAAAAAAAAAATAAAAAACTTCAAATTTGATGAAAAAATTGTTCAATATAAATTTTAAAATTGTTCCAGTAGTTTTCTGCTGTTCAATATACAATATTAAATTTACTCTTGTTTGCGAGATTTTTGTTTTTCACTGTAAATTATTACACATTAAAACAAGTATCATTTTTTATTACCAAGTTACCAGAAAATATGTTAAATATTTTTATTAAATTACATCAAATTATTTTATAAATCACTAACAAATATTTTGTGTATAAAAAAATATTGTACCATAAGAAAACACGTCCTGTTTGATCTTCAATATTGTACTGACTGTCGCGCAATCGAGCATCATCGGTACGAGTAATCGTATAAAAACATAAAAAATGAAGCAAAGCAATAAACAAAAATAGAGATTGAGAGAAAACAAAATAAAATTGGCGCACCAGCGTGTTTTGGCTCTCTCGTGTTTACTTTATCTTGTATTATTATATCATGTTATATGTTATATAACATACCACTTATCAAGGCCCTAGTCCCAACAAATTAAATTTACTAAAAATACTTCTGTTATTAAAAACCTCGGCTATACAACTATAACAAACTATTTTGACTCCCAAATAACTTTCGCAGAAGAGAATATATCCTGATATAACAAACCTTCGCAAACGTTTATAACATATTAATGTAATATGTACATACATACAGATTTTTTTTAGATACATATGCACGTGTTTGGAGTAGATTTTTGTATGTATGTATGTTATGTACCAAATTGTTTTTATATAAAGCCGAGTATGCACCTATGTAATATTCTTACAAATGTATTGTGTCTTTCTAACGGTAATTTGAAGCGTAAAATGAGAAATTTGTTATTTTTATGCAGTTTGGATTTGTAGTTTAGTTAGGCAACAATGAAACAATCATTTCAGGAAAATCGGATAAATTAACCCACTTAATTATTGATTAATAGCTACCATTGTATTATGTAAGTAAAATATCCTGTTTTATGTTTAATTTATTATTAATCTTTATTTATTTTAATTCATATTTCATTTTACAATCAAAATCTCTTTATCGTAACAGTTTATAATGCCACCATTACAACGTAAAGCGCTTTCGCTGGGAACAAAATTAGCAATTTTAAAAATGATTGATACATCAACGAAAACGTATGAAGTAGGAGCGGCGTTTAAATGCCCGAAATCAACAATTGCTGGCATAGTGCGTAGTAGACAAAAAATCGAACAGCGTAAAATTATATCAACTACGAGAAAAAAATTACGCGGTTCACAGTATCCACAATTGGAAGATGCTTTAATGATTTGGATCAAAACTATGAGAGCTAAAAGTGTCAATATTAGTGGAACTTTATTTCGGGAAAAGGCGATTCAGCTATCAGTAAAAATGAGGATAAGCAATTTTAAAGCTACGCAAGGTTGGTTTGATCGATTTAAAAAGCGTAACGAAATCATTTTTCGAGCTATTACCGGAGAAAGCCAATCTGTGTCGGTAGAAGTTACGACAGAATGGGGTCGAATCCAGCTACCTAAATTAATTGAAGGTTACGCCAAAAGAGACATTTACAATTTGGATGAAACGGCGCTATTTTTTAAACTTATGCCAAATAAAACTATGATGATACGTAACGAATCTTGTTCTGGAGGGAAACTTAGTAAGGATCGAATTACTGTTCTAGTCGGTGCATATGCGGATGGATCCGAAAAATTGCCTTTACTGGTTATTGGCAAAGCAATGAAACCGCGATGTTTTAAAAATATCCAAACGTTACCTGTATTGTATAAATCTAACAAGAAAGCTTGGATGACATTTCATCTTTGGGAAGAATACGTAAGAAAAATGGATCTCCGATTCGCTAAAGAAAATCGGAAAGTTTTATTTTTTGTTGATAACGCGCCATCCCACCTTCCAATTTCGGATTTGCGAGCTATAAAAATTTTGAATTTTCCTGCAAACACAACGTCGATACTGCAGCCGATGGATCAGGGTGTTATTAAAAATTTTAAAGGTTTTTATAGAGAGTTGGTGGTCAAAAAAATTATTAGCTTTGTGGAACAAAATGATAAGTCAGTTGCATCGGAAGTTAAAATCAGTCTACTTGATGCTCTTCATTTAATTAAACGATCGTGGGATAGAGTTAAATCAGATACCATTTTAAATTGCTTTAAAAAAGCCTATTTTATATGCGATGAAAGTCAAAGTGTAGCTGAAGAACCTGTAGAGCTATTAATGCCAATATGGAATAATGTTACTGTGAAAGAAATCACGAATGGCATAGATGTTAATATGTATATATCAGTAGACGATCATGTAGAAACTTCGGAAGACCTTAGCGATGAAGCTCTAATTGAACTTGCAAATAATGAAATTGATTTAGATGAGGGTAGTAGTTCAGACCCAGAAGACAACGAGATACTCGAATTTAATAAATGTCCATCGTTGGCTGACATCGATAGATCATTTGACTGCATTAGAAAAATATTATCTATGGGAAAAAATTGTGAAGGATTCTTAAATAAACTCCACGAAATTGAAAATTTTGTGGATGATATTAACACTGCTAAGCTAACGCAGTCGAAAATATCTGATTTCTTTAAGTCAAGCTAGGTAATTAGGTTTTATTTTACTGAATTAGTTTATGTTTATGTGATTATATAATTTTAATTGAAGTAAGTATGTACATACATATGTATGTATGTTTCTTTTTATGCATAAATAATAATGAAATCATTGTGATAAACTATGTAACTGAAGTGCAAATAAATTTAATCGAAAAACACATCGTCTTTATTTAACCATTCTACCTAATTTGTACCTCCAAATTTTCTCATAAGCACGATAAATTTATCGGTTATTACAATCTAGTTTGTTATATACGGAATTCTTATATTACAAACCTCCGCTTATAGAAAACCTAAGGCACGGCCCCGTGAAGTTTGTTATAACGGGGTTTCACTGTATATGCTTATTTGATTGTTGGATTGGGCATTGAATTGGGATTTGATTTGAAGGTTAAATTAGGGGTCAAATGGCGCGTTGAGTTGAAGTTGAGTTGGAGATGAGTTGGGGTTGGATTTGGATGTAGTGAATAGTTAACACATTTTTTATATGATGGAACTTCCCTATTTATCAACCGATTATGAAATTTGACATGTGTGTTGAAAATGGGATTCTAAAACGAGTCTTGGATGAAGTTCTGCAATATGGCCAAGTATGATGGAACTTGTCTATTTCTCAACCGATTATTATGAAATTTGATATGTGTATTAGAAATCGGATTCTAAAATGAGTTTTGGATTAAGTTCTGGAATATGGCCAAGCAGGATGGAACTTGCCCATTTCTCAACCGATTATTATGAAATTTAGTATGTGTGTTAAAAATGGGATTCTAAAATGAGTTTTGGACGAAGTTCTGGAATATGGCCAAGTAGGATGGAACTTGCCCATTTCTCCACCGGTTACGTTGAAATTCGACATTTGTATTGGAAATGGGATTCTATGTTTTTTGGATGAAGTTTTGGGATTTTAAAACGATTTCTGGATGAAGTTCTGGAATATGGCCAAGTATGATGGAACTTGTCTATTTCTCAACCGATTATTATGAAATTTAATTTGTGTGTTAGAAATGGGATTCTAAAATGAGTTTTGGATGAAGTTCTGGAATATGGTCAAGTAGGACGTAACTTGCCCATTTTTTAACCGATTACGGTGAGATTCAACATTTGTATTGGAAAAGGGATTCTAAAATGTTTTTTGGATGAAGTTCTGAGATTTTAAAACGATTTCTGATTGTAGTTCTGAAATATTGCCAAGTATGATGGAACTTATCTATTTCTCAACCGATTGTTATGAAATTTGATTTGTGTGTTAGAAATGGGATTCTAAAATGAGTTTTGGATGAGGTTCTAGAATATGGCCAAGTATGATGGAACTTGCTCAATGCTCAACCAATTATGATGAAATTCGACATGTGTAGTGGAAATTGGAATCTAAAATTAGTTTTGGATGAAGTTCTGGAATATGGCCAAGTATGATGGAACTCGCCTATTTCTCAACCGATTACGTTGAAAGTCGACAAGAGTGTTGGAAATGGGATTCTAACATGTTTTTTGGATGAAGTTCTGGAATATGGCCAAGTATGATGGAACTTGGCTATTTCTCAACCGATTATGTTGAAATTCGACATGTGTAATGGAAATGGGGTTCTAAAATGATTTTTGGACGAAGTTCAGGAATATGGCCAATTATGATGGAACTTGGCTATTTCTTAACCGATTATAATGAAATTTGATATGTGTGGAATATTGCCAAGTAGGATGGAACTTGGCTATGCCTTAACCGCGGGTATCAATAAATTAGCCATGTGTGTTGGGAATGAAATTCTATAATAATTTTTTATAAAGCTCTGGAATATGGCCAAGTAGGATGGAACTTGGCTATTTCTTAACCGATTATGATGAAATTTGATATGTGTGTTGGAAATGGGATTCTAAAATGAGTTTTTGGATACATTTCTGGAATATGGTCAGTTAAACGGTTAGAAGTATCAGTATAATTTGTTATACTACTTTCGGTATAAAGTTCTAGGTATAAATCACTTTTTGTTTGTTTGTTTTATAATCACTGTTTTATTTACTGTATTTTTGGTTTTTTGGTTTTCGCAGAATATTTTGTTCACTGTATTTATCGCTGTTGTTTTATTCGCTGTATTTATAATTACAATGTTTTATATAGGGTCTGCTCGAATACATAAGTATAATAGTTTTTGACATTTTAATGTTAAAACATTCCTCTTCTATTTTTTCGCTGCTCGAATATTATTTATGTTTGACGTCTATTGTGAAAATGTGAATTGAATAATTTAACAGTTTTCGATTGTTGAAATGGATATTTAAATTTCAATAAACTTATTTTGTTATTAAAGGGACGAATTTGATCATAAATAATAATTCCTATAGTTTTCTTATTAATTCTAAATTAAATCTTTTATTATTCTCTAGCTTGAAAACTATCCAGATTCTTGATCTTTGTACAAATTTACGATATTGGGCCAATCTTTCATTAATTGCCATAAAATTAGAAATGTCCTAAAGGCTTGAAATTTATATTTTTTCTTGTGGAGAAATAGCCAAAATTTTACCAAGTAAACTCATAGTTCCACACATCACATTAATCAAATACATTTGTTGGGTAGCCTGTGTTGCTACTTATAGTCACAGAATGATCGTAGCATTAATGTGAAAGGTCAAAGCAGCAGTTACAAAAATAATACATAATGCAGTGATGCAGTTCTGGATGTGCTAATAATTAACAGAAGCAGGCCGTTTATTCCACTTATTGGTCGCAACTGGTTGGATATCATCACTCCAAATTGGCGTAAGTTTTTTCTAAATTTTTCTCGTTTTCCATCGTGTTCACATTCTAGTAGGGCAAATCAAGTTTTGGGAAAACGACAGTCAAAACCTATTTCAATGTCTAGTGCTAGTGGTGCTTCAAGTCAGTCTAATCAGTCCAACAGGTCTACAGGATCACCGATAGTCTTGCAAAATGACCAAAGTCGACCCTGTTCTAGGGAAAAAGAAAATGCTGGTCAACCGCAAAGAATAATTGAAATGTCCAACGGCAATGCCTTTGTCGATATTTTAAAATTGAAATTCCAGAATATTTTCGAAATAGATGGGATAAGTTGTATTAAAGATTTTGTTACTGATATAAAAGTTAAAAAGAATTTTACTCCTACTTTTTGTAAGTATTATGAAGTCCCTTTTGCTATAAAGGATAAAGTCCAAAAAAAAATTAATCGATTAGTGGTTAATGGAATTATTAGTCTGGTCATGTTTAGTTAATGGGCCAGCCCTATAGTTTGTGTTCCAAAACAGAATGGAGAGGTCCGTATTTGTTGTGATTTTAGAGTGTCTGTTAATAAAGTTCTCAAAACAGATCAATATCCATTACCAAAAATGGAGAATATTTTTGCAAAAATGGCAGGATCAAACATTTGTTGTGCGCTAGAACTCAGTGGGGCATATCAACAAGTAAAAGTTTCAGAAAAATCAAAAAAGATTTTAACTAATAATATCGAATGGGGATTATTTCAATTTAATCGTCTACCTTTTGTTATAGCTTCAGCTCCAGCAATTTTCCAACATATAATGGATTGCATTCTGAAAATTTTTCCAAGTGTATCATGTTATCTTGATTATGTGCTAATTGGAGCACCTGATTTTGATTCATGTGCGAAAATGTTAGGAAAAGTTTACTTATATCTTTCAGATTTTAATGTAAAAATAAATCCAGATAAGTGTGTCTATTTTAGAAAACTTGTGTCATATTTGGGTCATGTACTATCAGAAAAAGAGTCCAAATTCTGAAAAAATTAAAGCCATACAAGTCGCTCCAGAACCATAAAATATAACACAACTAAAATCTTATCTTGGTCTTTTTAGTTTTTATTCACGTTTTATTCCTAATATGTCATCAGAATTGAAAATCTTATATGATGTAATGAAGAAGGAAAATGGATTTTTTTGGGCTCATGAATGTTCTAAAATTTTTGAAAAGAGTAAAGATATTAAATCAAGTGTTAAGTTTTTATGATCCTTCTAAACCAATAACCTAGACGTCTGATGCTAGCGCTTATGGCGTAGGTGCCGTTCTTTCGCATCGCATTGGAAATTCGGAAATGCCTGTGTTTTTTTGCATCTTCCACACTAAGTACAGCAGAACAAAAATACGCGCAAATCCAAAGAGAAGCATTGGCAATAGTTTTTGCTGTGAAGCGGTTTCATAAATACTTATATGGACAAAAATTTACGTTGGACACAGACCACCAACCGCTAAGAGAAATTTTTAATCCGTCTAAGGGGCTACCTGTTCTGGCTTGTCATAGGTTGCAAAGATGGGCAATTATTTTATCAGCTTATCAGTATGATATTGAATACAGAAAAGGATCTCAAATAGGAAATGCTGATGCATTGTCTCGTTTACCATTGAAATTCCAAGATATTGCGATAGAAACAGAAAAAGATCCGATTTTGTCGAAAGTTTTAAAATATTGTGTGTCTGGCTGGTCTAATCATGGCTCAGAAATAGATGTAAAACCGTATTTTTTAATTAGGTCCGAATTGGTTTAACCTGTTACACGAAAATCATGTGGGTATCGTGAGATTGAAAATGCTAGCCAGAAGTTATTGCTGGTGGTGGTGGCCTAGTGTCGATTCTGATATACAATAGAAAAGATCGCAAATTCTTGTGAAGCTTGTGTAATGACGTCAAATGCACAGAAAACCCATGTAATACCTTGGTTTAAATCAAATTACCCATTCGAAAGAATGCATGTTGACTTTTCTACTTCAATAGTGAAAAGTTCTTAATTTTGGTCGATAATTTTTTCAAATATATTCAAGTTTGATATGTACGAGATACATCTGCACAAACGTTAATAGTTGTCTATGTTCATTTTTCACAATATTTGAGTTTCCTCATAGGTTAGTCTCGGATAATGGACCACCTTATGATTCAAAAGAATTTGTAAGTTTTTTGGAAAAGAATGGTAATATGGCTACTTAGTAAAATTCCCCCATATCATCCAAACTCTAATGGTCTTGCCGCAAGGGGGGGCACAAACTGTTAAGGATTATCTAAAAAAACTATTGTTATTAAAAAGTTTTTTAACTATTGAAGAAAGATTAGATAGTTTCTTATTTACGTATCGAAATACTCCAAATTCAACAACTGAAGTGTCACCAAATGAGACAATTTTTAAATACAAACCAAAAACTAAACTTGATTTGTTAAAACCAACTAATGTTGAAGTCGTGGTCAGAGAACAAAATGAGGAAAGACAAAAACCAAAATTTGGGAGTGGTGATAAAGTGTTGTTTAAAAACTTTACTTCAAAATCGGGTATAAAATGAATACCAGGGCGAATCGTGGAAGTAACGAGTCCAGCTACATATTTAGTTAATGTAGGTAATCAAATTCGTTTTGCTCATGAAGACCATTAATTAGTTGAGTCATCTTAAAGATTCATTACATCCAGGTACTACACTGAGACCAGCGCTTGAAAGTACTTCAATTTCAACATCCGGGTATATTTTCACCCACTGTTCAAGTTAATAAAAATGATAAAGATAATTCGCAACCTTTGGGACGCTCTAATATTATCATTGTACTAACACATCTATATATTGTTAATGGAAATTGTATTGAATAAATATTTATTTATTTATTTATTTATTTATTGTACTTTAACAATAATTTAGTATTAAAAGGAAAAGCACAGATGGAAACAGAGTAAACGGAACAAAAGAACAAAAATAAAATGATGAAGCTGCTTCCATTAGGCAGAAAAACCTTTGGACAGTCTTGCTGTAACATTCGAACCAACTTATCAATAATCAATAATATTATTAAAATTGTTATATTTTAATTTAAAATTGTTATGCTACATTTGTTGGAATAAATTATTTATTTTTTATTCCCATTTTGAAATTGTTTAGCCCCATTTTGAAATTGTTTAATCCCCATTTGAAGTTGTAAAGGTGTAGAGCTAATTTGGAAAAATTCACTAATAGGGCTTACCTAATCTCTAGTCTGTCAGAGGGAATTAACGTTAGTCTGTCAATGAAATTAGGTTAGTGATAGATTAGCTAATTGAATTTATCAAATCGGGCTTAACTAATCGCTAGTTTGTCAGCAGTATTAACCTCGTTCATGGAAACAGGATATATAGGAAACGTTAACACTTTTCACTGAGGTATTGTAAGGTACCTAATTTAAAATTTTGTGGTACCAACAATTTTTGCAGATTCAGATTACGGTGAGTTATTAAAGAGGGATCACCGGGACTGATCACTCATAGAGTTATTAGCTGCATTTCTTACCGCATAGTAGATCAAAATTTATATATAAAGCAACAACAGCATTTAAACCAACATTGATTTTGGATCACAAATGGTGATCTAAAAATTAGTTCAGCTATTAAAATATAGTTGAACAGTATTTTGTAAAGCGACAAAGAAGAACTTGAATACAGTACGAGTATGAAGAGGCAGATTCAAAACAAAACGAGACAGAAAATTAAAATTTGGTGTTTGTTTGTTTTACGCATTTTGGTGTCGTTTCATTAGACATGATCTGATCTAGATCAGATCAAACGTCAAGAAATGCGGCTATTATTACACAGACATTTAAAAAGCCTAAGATTTCGTTTTTTATACTTTATACTTCTTTTTCACGTTTGTAATCTGCTATCTCAAACTAAACTCCTCAATTACTCACACATAAAGTAAATTCGAAATTCGTATCGAATTTAAATACGACTATAAATTCGGCCCTGTAGTTAATCTAGCCAAAGTCAAGAACCATAAGTGTTTATAATTACTTGCGGTGACCGGTTGGAAAGACACTATTATCAAAATTATAATTTTTCTATGCACCTTGTTTTTTACCAATCAACTCAACTCAAATCGAATTAAAAATTAGAAGTATGTTCAAATCTGGATAAGAATTTTTTAAGTCACTAAAACAGTGGGAAAAAAATTTTAACTGAGATATTTGTAAACTTTTGATTTTTTTAGTTAAATCTATATGCGCTGGGTAAGCCCAACGTTCGCAATATTTTCGTCGTTTTTTACGAAATTTAGTATAAATTGATTATCATCAAATAAAGTAAATTATTAAAATAGGAGGGCTGAGAGAAGCATCAGAATGAGACTTACTGATACATAAGGAACTGTTGAACAGTGTGCGTTGTTTTTGGACTAAATGACTCAAATTGGACTTTAAAAATTTGGCCCATTACCAAGCATCTCTACGCCAGATAATACACATGTCCATCATCGATCCCTTCTACTGTCTAAGAAAATTCGTGAGTTAAGTTTAAATCAATCAGTCTGTGTGCATGTATTTACATTAATGTAGATAATTTTACACACCAATAACTTAGTACTGAGTAGATTATAATAGATGATGTATAGATAAACTCAAAATCTAATTAAATATGTTAGTTTCTTATTTCTTTATTTCCAAAATATTCTTTTGTATTGAATAAATTTAATTCGATTAATATTGACTTAACATTTTTCTTAAAAATGAAGATTTCAAATTGTTATCTCTATTTTTTCGTTCCTTTAATATTCTTAATAAAATAACTGAAATTCTTGATTTAGGTTTTGTTTATTTAGAAAGAGAATTCCTTAACGATATTTTTTAATTCATTATGTTGACACAATCCAATTCTATAGAGACTAGAATTGTATATGCAAGATAGTGTTTGTCTATATAAAGAGTTTTTTGTTGTCGTTTGACCTATCGGCTCGTCCATCCGTATAACACCAGTTCATCTAATTTTACAGATAATTTTTTCACATTTTATGTAATTTGGACCGTACACAATTATTCTAATCAGGCGATATTAAGGATTGTTACATTTTTTTTAATAACAAAACAACAGAATCATCAAAAATATACAAAAAAAAATGTTTATCTAGGGAAGACCTATTTTTTTCGTTTGTTGTTAAGGTTTCTTTGTGCAAGGGGAAATGTTATATATATGATGTAGAACATATAACCTAGATAGGCCACCATTTACAGTTAGCATATAAGTATGTATATACAAGTAAATACATATCTGAATCATAACAGCAAAAACTAGCGAACGTAACTGGCGAGTTATTTTTATAAAATTTTGATTTAGTAAATGCTCTAACAATGTGCTTAATTAATTCAGAAACTTATTAAGATCAGGTGAGCTGAACGTCTGATGAGTTATGAGATCTTAGAAAGGAGTCAGTAAATAAATATAGCTAATATCTAAATTTTATTTTGGACATTTTAGGTGGTTTTCGGTACGGCCGCTTATAATACCATTAATCTACCTTTTAAAAAATCTTTAAGAATTCTGTATTATCGTGAACAATCCAAACAAACCAAAAATGTATTGAAACAATTACTAGAGAGGGTAAAAGCTGAAACGTAATTTCATTTTTCTTTCTTGAAACCTCAGTTTTGTATAATAAAGAGAGAGATATCTCTTAGCAACCCACTAAGGGGCAATAGGAAAGGCAATAAAGGCATACTCGACAATATTAATTCGAAGTAAGTAGAAACCAAAATCGTCGATGGGTAGCACGAACAAAACGGACAAATTTATACAAGTCAGAATTAATCTGGAAAATTTGTTTAACATAAAATTTCAGTAAATACTGGTAAATATCGTCCCTCTAGTAATGAAACAGCGTACAATAAAAACAGTAGTTCCAAAATAATTCGCATTTAAATGTTTATCAATAAGATCTTTTGAAATAAATCTTTTATTTCATAGAAAATTTAATTTTCTATGAAACGTTTAATTTTCTATGAAACGTCCTTATTCCAAAAAGCTCCCTCAAAAAACATTTAAATGGGAATTATTTAAAAAACCACTACCCCTCGTATTTGCTGGTTCATTACTAGAGGGATGATATGTAATATTTTTATTTATTGGACTTCAACGTGTTTCTTTTGTTTTGTAGAAATGCTTGAAGGAGTATACAATGAGAATGAAAATTTTCTTTATCTTATTTGACAAAACTAAATTGTTACCGACCAAACGGTGCAGTGGTTAAAGCTACGGCGGTTGGATCGGGAGGTACCGGGTTCGAATCCCTATAGGGGCGGGATGCAAAAGGGATTTTTCATCATCTGATTACGATCGGTGATGACGATGAAAACATATGACCCCCTGTTGAGAGTGCGGAATCCATGGGCAGACCCACCTTTCATGTCAGTACTATAGACTGGCATGAAGCAATGCAATGTGCAGGTGGTTTAAACGAAAGCGGGTATACAGCCGTACGTCCTCGAGTTGGCTGGCAACGGCGTAAGGTAGGACCAAAGATGATCTAATAACAAGATTGGAAAACACGAACAATATAGTTGGTACACCTACTTTTTGATTATAAATCCAAATTTGGAAAAGACACCTAGCGGACGATATATAATTGCTCTAAACCTCAGAAACAAACCATTATAAATACATTGATACGGTGTTGAATTATCGAACTAATTTTCTTATGTATATAGTAATAAAATAATATTTCGGTGAAAATTCTATTTCTTTCATTCTCGAGTAAATACAACAACAAATTAAGTTTTTATTGTTGTTTTACTCGAGAAAGAAAGAATACACAGTTTCAGCGAGATATAATTTTAACCATACATATGGTATGTATTGATATACATACAATAAAACTAAAAAATTTATTTACGAACGATGCAATGGTGTGACGATGAAAGAAAATGAAACAACTTTGTTTTCTATGGATTTGTTATGAAATGTATGTACATACATAAATTAAAAATTGAAAATACATTTCTTAAGGATAAATACATTTATTGAAATAAGAAGTTCATTTAAACGGGTACAATTATGTCTATGTACATATTGTAAAAATTACGAATGATAATAAATATGTACCTACCTTTTGTTTTTTTTTTTTTTTTTTTCAAATCATCTACATATAAAAATAATTTTAAGGTCAACAAAATTTAAAAGGACAAAATAGATGTTGGTTGTGTAGATAAATACGAGTATAAAAAATAATTTTGATGGTTTATTTTTTACTATGAAGAGAAAACACCATAAATCATCCATAACAAAATTTTGTGAATTTTTTTAGCATGTATAGATGAAAATGCAGAAAATGCAAAAAACAAAACCCATGAAATAATTACATGATCGTATAGGAAAATAAATAAAAACAGGAACAAAATTAGTTTAATTTTTCAACAATATACATATGTATTTCAAATTTACGTATGTACTCGAATATGGAAGAGGAAAAGCCACATGGAAGCATATTTAGGAATTAAAAAATGCATACTTCCATTAGGCGTAAAAACCTCTTCCAAAACGATGACGTATGTTTAAAGGTACCAATAGTGAAATAATTATTTAGTTATAATATGTAATACAAATTGTAATGATTAATGATATTTATACATTCTAAAAGCGAAAAATGTATTTTTCACAAAATTTAATTTTTTTTAGCTTTACTGTTATTTCAGATACATGAAAAATAAAATAATAAATTCAGTAAATTTTTAAAAATTTTAAAACTGTATATACATAATTATAAAATTAAACTATATAATATGCAATAAAGTTTTGTCTTTATTAATCCAAATTAAGCCATAGACACAGTAATTACTCTTTCAAAATTCTCAGTCTTCGGTTGTGTTTGTCAACAGGGACATTTTGATTTGTATTTGAATATATTACTTTCTTTTACGTAAGTAAAATAAAGTATAGTAATCATGAAAATTTTCGACCTTGAGATTATTGAAGATTTATCTGTTTTGAGGTCCCCTGAGTCCGAAAAAGTGGGTTTCGAAATGATGTCTGTCTGTCAGTCCGTCTGTCTGTCCGTCTGTCTGTCAGTCTGTGTCCTCTCTACAGTCCAGATGGCTTAACCAATCGAACTGAAACTTCAGATTTAAGCTTTTTGGATAAATTGGGAGGTCCCAGTGAATTTTACTTCAAATCGGTCCACCGGAAGTGGCCACTCCCTTGGGCCAGAAAATTTGTTTTGCAAATATCTTAAAAAGTATAAGGTTTACAAAAAATTACTAATACAAAATGTTTCCAAAAATCAAAAAAAAATAAAAATAAACAAATTAAAAATTAAAAAAATTAAAATTAAAAATTAAAAAAAAAAATTTAAAAAAAATTTAAAAATTTTATAAAAAAAAAATTAAATATTGTTTTGCCAACACATAAATATATGTGTATATATAGCCTAATTATGCTAATTATAATTAATTTGCACACTACAGTGACATACTTCCGGTTTTTAATGCAAATATTACATAATTGAATGTGGATCATTTTTTCATGTTTCTTAACTTTTTTAACGACTTATTAGGGTTTGTAATACTTAAGTATATATATATCGTTTTATAATTGCAAAAATATTTCGCAACTCCTGCCCCCCCCCCCACACTTTTTTACAAGGAGTTACAGCAGTTCTTGCATTTGTCATTTTAATTATTGTGTGTATTAGCCCAATTATGCTAATTATAATTAATTTGCACACTTCAGTGACGTACTGTATGTTATAAAAATATTTAGCCTACATGTATGTTAAATTGCCAAATCGGTCAACCGTAAGTGGCCACTCTCGGCCCGAAAATGTGTTTTGCACATATTTTAAAAAGTATAAGATTTACAAAAAATCACTAATACAAATTCCAAAAAATTAAAAGAAAAAATTTAAATTCATAAATATCACCTTTTATTTCTTTTACGTGTGTACTAATGAGTTCAAAAAATTGAGTTTTGAAGTGGTGTCTGTTGGTATTAGGGCATCCAATTCCGGAATTCGGAATTCCGGTATTCCGGAATACCGGCCCATATTTTAGATTTGATTATTCCGGAATTGAAAACATTAATTCCGGAATTATCGAATTTCTATTTCTCACATTATTTTAAGTAGTTTCAACTTAATTTTATGTAATTATAGTATTTGTTGTACTAGAAAATACTACATACAGTGAAACTTCTGTAAAGTGACCACTCAAGAGTAGAAGAAATTTTGATCACTTTATGGAGGTGGTCAGTTTAAGGAATAAAGCAGTCCAATAATTTAAAAATTAAAAGTCTAGCCTGACAGAAACATTTTTTTTAATTGTAACAAATTATTTTGCAACAAATGTTATAGATAACATTCCAGGGACTGACAAATGTGGTCAATTTAGAGAGCTGTTCAAAATTGGCCACTTTTGAAAGTTTTACTGTGTTTCATTAAAAATTGCCTTTTGTATTTACCTATTTCATTTTATCCATCCCTAACATACACCTTTGTCAGAAATGTAAGTGTTGTATAGCTTTTGTATTGTTTTCAGAACCGTCAAAATCTTAGTATGCACCAGCAACGCCGTATATAGCCCGGTTAAAAACAATGTATTTAATGGTAAAGGCGTTCATTCCAAATCGAACTCAAACAAAGAAATCCAGAAAGTTTCTCGTCCTTACAATTCCGGTAAAAATTTGATGAGCATAATTCAAGCTCCGATGGGGATGAGATAACTTAGGTTAGGTTTGGATGGCGGTCCACCAGGACCAGGCATAGACACAAAAAGGTCCGTAGCCATAATGAGATAACTTAAGTATTCTATAATTTTGAATCTTGGTCCAGAATGCTGATTGCGGGAACATTTTTTTTTTTTTTTTTTTTTCGCTGGCGCTACATCCCATAGAAGGATTTGGCCGCTTCATATTGAAGTTTCGAAATCATTTTTTTTAACGGATAATGAGAGATTAATTCATTGATCCTACATTAACCAACCGTGATTTTTTCATCACCCGCCGGGAATCGAACCCGGGACCTCCGGGGCTTAAAGTAAGCATGCTAACAACTGTGCCACCGGCGGGAACATTGTTTCAACACAAAATATATAATTTGATCAGATCTTCCAAAACGCAAAAAAAATAAACATATCGCAAAAGTGTATCTACAAAATTCCTTATCGCTGAAAATAAAATTGATTTACCGCTAGTAAAATTAGTGTTTGCTAGTATTTTGAATTAAATTTGTGGTAGCAAAGGTTTAAAAGTGAAAAAATATTCAATTTTGTTAGTTCTAAAATGAACTTTCATTCTTCGTTTCTGCTATAACAAATTCGCTCGTTTTTCAGGCTTCCTTATAAATACTGAAAACGTGTAGGTATAACTAGCCATATGTAACAACTTTAATTTTGGGGTGATTGAGGTGCCATCGAGGCCTTATTCATCAGAATGTTTATGAAAATTTACCATCAATCAGCATCGAGCCTTATAGAGCGCATTTAGCAGCAGGAAAATCGCCACTAAAATTTTAGACTGCCTAAATGACACAAACCTTGGTGCGTTAGGTTTAATGAGAAAAAGAATAAAACAGGAAAAATTTGGTTTTTCAATCAATTAATTATTAAAGAATGAAATAGAAGAAATCGGTTGTTTTTAGTAAAATTTTGATTTTTAATTTTTAATCAAAGATTACTTTTAAAAAAATCAATTCCGGAATTGATACCGGAATTCCGGAATCGAGTACATTCAAATCCGAAAATTCCGGAATCACATTTTTGCCAAAAATTGGATGCCCTAGTTGGTATATACATATGACTGTCAATTTGTAGTCCAAATGGTTTAAGCAATCAAACTGCAACTTCATGTTTAAACTTTTTACATAAATTTTGGGGTCCCAGTTCCCAGCTCCCAGATTCCGTAAAACAGAAAATTTATTTTGCAAATATTTCAAAAATATACAATTTACAGAAAACATGAAATAATAAAAACAATCTTAATTAAGTTTGCGGGAAATTTGAATTATAAAAGTTTTTCAAAATTCGCTGTTCGTAAAAGAAAGTCGTGTGTTGGCCACACCTCCATTTTTTTTTTACTGTTGTTGGTGCGCGCTTCTTCGTTTTAATTTTCTCTAACAGCCATATGCAGTTTTTTCGAATTAATACGAGAAATAAAAATTTAAGTGCATTTTGCTTGTGCTCCTTACAGGTTCCTGTGAACCATGTGGAATATTTTCCGTCTGCGGTG
Organism: Tipula helvola; assembly: GCA_963556165.1. Taxonomy (NCBI): domain Eukaryota; kingdom Metazoa; phylum Arthropoda; class Insecta; order Diptera; family Tipulidae; genus Tipula; species Tipula helvola. The sequence goes on along the minus strand of OY744482.1, from coordinate 168,867,546 downwards.
GTTGCATCTACACATTTATCATAAATGGTTGGTAAAATATCTTTATTATGAACGTGTCGTGCAAAATATTTTGCAAAAATTGTTACGTGAATTACAGAGATTTCCAAAAAAAGTCTGTTGGGTTTCTTAAATAAATTTCTCCCGAAGAATTTAAATAATTTCTGAATTTTAATAGATATTCGGATGGTAATGATAAATTTTCGTCTTGCTTGACCATACATTCCAAACAACTTTCGCAATTCGATTTTTTCGTTATTTTATAGATTACATATCCCAAAAAATACCGCAAAGATGCTATTTAATTAAAATCCTAATCGTCAAATTCCACTACGTCATTTTGGTGTCGATTGTATTTGATTGTTTGAATTTTCATTTTCTTCTATTTGATTTGAAAAATTATATTCATTTGGCTCTCTAAAATATATGTACAGTTGTCTGGCTCATAATTAAAAGTTGATGCGTGGAAAATTAATTTACTGGATATTATTTTAGCGACAATAAAATTAAAATCATAAACTGAAGGATTAAAATTATATCCACCTTTCGACCGAATTTGCGAAAATAAGTTTTCTTCTGCATCCGTTTGTAATTTCGATGTTAATATGTAAGTTATGTCGGGGTCTTGTTCAAATACTGCACTGGCCAATTGTAAAACAGCTATAATTGTTTGAATAAGACCATCTATGCAAAAAACCTTATTTTTACTTTGAACCTTTAAATTTCTCAAATAGTTGCACATGTCTCTTAAAATGGTATAAGGTGCATTGCCACAAATTAAAGACAGTCCTGCATTTGCTTTGTTCGAGCAGAATTAGCCTTTGCTATTTAAAGTATCGAACAATTTGTTGAAATTTTCTAAAATTATAGCTGTGGCAGAAGCATGTTGTTTGCCTTTTTATGTTTTAAACTTGTTTAAATGATTCAATCTTTTTATACCATTTGTGCAGCTACGGCTCAAAACTTGAGTCGCCAAATTTACCCTCATTCTCTCAAATGTATCGGGGTATTATGTCTTGATGTTAATTTGGAGCAAACTCTGGTCATGGATTGACAATCAATCTGATATAACTCCTTTATTACACTCCATGTAGCCAATTCTTCTGGCGTAATTATATCGTATGATAAAAAAAATTCGGGGTAGGCTGTGTCTTCTACACGGCCGTAGGTGTTTTCCGTGATAACGTTTATAAGAGGTGCGAGAAATGGCACGATGTATGGGTTTGTTAAAATAAATTTTTTTATTATTAGCATCATGAAATGAGAGTACAGTGATTGTTTGCAAATGATAAAGTACTGGGCGATAGTATGAGAAGTACGATATGAAGCGCAGGGTCTCAGCGGAGATGTGCCTAATGAATGTGAGTTCCAGACAAGTGCTTCCCAAAGTCGCCGAGGCTAGTGTGGTGGACACGCAGTCTAGGTCAAATATATATCAGAGTCCACAGTGATATATGACCTATCAGATCAGGCATTCCCCCTTTATAGTGTTCTCTAGCATTGTAAATCGCCACTTTGTAGATCTAAATTTTAATTAAAATTTATGTGAAAATTAATTATTTTAATTTACAATAAATTATCTGCCACAGTTTCTTTTCTCACAAATTAGCACTAGAATTGCTCCGATCAGATAAGGCATGAGAGGTTCTCTCGCTACGGCGATCTCAAGCATTGTAAATCGATATTTTGTAGTTTGTAATTTTAATTAAAATTTATGTGGAAATTAATTATTTTAATTAACAATAAGTTATCTGCCACAGTTTCTTTACGCACAAATTGACACCAAAATTACTCCGGTCAGATAAGTGATTCTCATGGTTGGTTGTAAATCGCTGTTTTGTACTTTGTAAGCTTAAATTAAAATTAATGTGGAAATTAATTATTTTAATTTAAAATAAATTATCTACCACAGTATTATTAAGCACAAATTAATAACCGAATTGCTCCGATCTGATGAGGCATTCTCTTGCTATAGTGCCCTCAATCTCTATAAATCCCTATTTTGTAGTTTGAATTTTTAATTAAAATTTATGTGGAGATTAATTAATTTAATTTAAAATTAATTAGCTACCACTAGTTTCTTAAGCAAAAATTGACACCATCGGATCTCCGATCGGATGAGCCGTTCTCTTGCTACACTGGTTCAAGCATTTAAAACGGCCGAAATCAGAGGTTCGCGGCGCGGCTGTGCCGCCCAATGACGTCATTGCGATAATATTATGCGTGACACATAAAGCCAAAGGACCAATCTAAGCAATCATATCTTTAAATTAAAGGTAGTGCTTATAGTCGATGAGTAATTGCCCACGACCAAGGGCTAAACTACAATCGCTATTTTCTATCATAGTTTGAATTTTTAATTAAAATTTATGGGATGATTAATTAATTTAATTTAAAATAAATTAACCACCACTGGATTTTTACGCAAAAATTGGCACCATCTGATCTCCGATCGGATGGGCCATTCTCTCGCTACACTGGTTCAAGCATTCAAATCAATCGAAATCAGAGGTTCGCGGCGCGGGTTCCTTTGTCGCCGGATGACGTCATTGCAATAATATTATGCGTGACACATAAAGCCGAAGGACCAATCGCAGCAATCATATCTTTAAATTAAAGGTAATGCTTATAGTTGATGAGTAATTGCCCCCGACCAAGGGCTAAATTTCGGGTCAGTTTTCTGAACATGCGGTGTAAAACGTTATCACGTCAAAATGTATTCCGTATAGATTTAAATAAGTGTGGTGTGTCAGACAGGGGGTCGTAACGATATCCCGCATTTCAAAATCCCGCTTTTCAAAATCCCGCTTTCAAAATCCCGATTCTGCAAAAATTTAAATCCCGCTTTTCAGAAAATCCCGGTTTTGATTTTTGTTTTACTTTGGGATCACTACATTTGCCTGAAAAAAAAAACCGGAAATTTTAAAATCCCGAATAGTTGCAAAGTAAAAATCCAGAAAAATAAAATCCCGAAAAAAAAATCTACAAATTACCGGAAAAGCAATCCAGAAAAAAATCCAGAAAAATCTGTGTCTGCAAGGTTGACGAAGCATTTACGAAGCATTAAATCCATAAGTCGCTCGAATACATCCGTCGATACCATACTAACCCAACGAATGAAGCTAACCACAAAATAATTTGAAACATTTGTGGTAGAACTACCAGTAGAAGCGATATGAGCGATACGATTCCCTTGATCTGTGTCTGAAAGGTTGACGATGCAATTTCCATTATCATAAATATTAAGAACTCTACGTAAAACCTCAAATTTGATAGACATTTTATAAATTTTAATTATAATTTGGGCCGCATTTTGATAATTATGTTTCTGGATTTTTATTTTTATGAATTTTTTTGTTTCTGGATTTTTTTTTCGGGATTTTCAGTATCTGTATTATTTTTTTCTAGATAAGGTAGCCAAAAGATTCTAGATAAGGTCTTTCAAATTTCGAAAGCAAGATTTTGAAAAGCGGGAGTTTGAAAAGCGGAATTTTAAAAAGCGCGGGTTTTCAAAATTGGGATTTTGATTTCGGGATTTTGAAAAGCGGGCGGTGCCTTAATCACAAGCAACTCCTCTAACTATTATACATACATATGTACCTAGTTTGTGTAATACTTCAATATTTTTTAAAATTAGTTCTTTTAGCTTAGTTCCAAATATAGGACCTTCAGTTGCGACATAGCTTATGATTATGACAAATTTATCCGTGCTAAATAAGCCTCTTGACATAAATAAACAAATATATTTTGCAATGTTTGGTTCTTTTTCATCATTACCAAAATTAACTAAACCGACAGTTTGATTACTCACTCTATTGTATTTGAGATCAGCCTGAATTTTAATTTCATCGAATAATAGGACATGGTGTTTTAATCTATTAGACATACTCTTAACTTTTATTCCAATTTGTTCTATTATGTATGTATTTCTGAAATATTGGTAAGACGAGTGAGAGTGTGAGACCGATACTCTATGCTTTGCGCCAAACGCCGTTGATTTATAGTATATTTCGAATTTTGCAAGTTTGGGTTTTTGTGTCAGAATCTTTTTAATTTAAAATGCCTCAAAATTTGAAATTTGGTGGACATTGTATCATTTGGTGGACATTGAACCAAGCTAAATGAACTAATTTTAAACAATATTGAAGTATTACACAAACTAGGTACATATGTATGTATAATAGTTAGAAGAGTTGCTTGTGATTAATAATTAGAGGAGTTGTTTGTGATCAAGGCACCAACAATAGAAGCGTGTACAAATTGCTTGGAGTAAAAAAATAAACCTTTTTTTATTAAGAAATAATTATTTAAGAAATCCAACAGACTTTTTTTGGAAATCTCTGTAATTCACGTAACAATTTTTGCAAAATATTTTGCACGACACGTTCATAATAAAGATATTTTACCAACCATTTATGATAAATGTGTAGATGCAACCACCGCAGACGGAAAATATTCCACATGGTTCACAGGAACCTGTAAGGAGCACAAGCAAAATGCACTTAAATTTTTAATTCTCGTATTAATTCGAAAAAACTGCATATGGCTGTTAGAGAAAATTAAAACGAAGAAGCGCGCACCAACAACAGTAAAAAAATATATTCAAATACAAATCAAAATGTCCCTGTTGACAAACACAACCGAAGACTGAGAATTTTGAAAGAGTAATTACTGTGTCTATGGCTTAATTTGGATTAATAAAGACAAAACTTTATTGCATATTATATAGTTTAATTTTATAATTATGTATATACAGTTTTAAAATTTTTAAAAATTTACTGAATTTATTATTTTATTTTTCATGTATCTGAAATAACAGTAAAGCTAAAAAAAATTAAATTTTGTGAAAAATACATTTTTCGCTTTTAGAATGTATAAATATCATTAATCATTACAATTTGTATTACATATTATAACTAAATAATTATTTCACTATTGGTACCTTTAAACATACGTCATCGTTTTGGAAGAGGTTTTTACGCCTAATGGAAGTATGCATTTTTTAATTCCTAAATATGCTTCCATGTGGCTTTTCCTCTTCCATATTCGAGTACATACATACGTAAATTTGAAATACATATATTGTTGAAAAATTAAACTAATTTTGTTCCTGTTTTTATTTATTTTCCTATACGATCATGTAATTATTTCATGGGTTTTGTTTTTTGCATTTTCTGCATTTTCATCTACATGCTAAAAAAATTCACAAAATTTTGTTATGGATGATTTATGGTGTTTTCTCTTCATAGTAAAAAATAAACCATCAAAATTATTTTTTATACTCGTATTTATCTACACAACCAACATCTATTTTGTCCTTTTAAATTTTGTTGACCTTAAAATTATTATTATATGTAGATGATTTGAAAAAAAAAAAAAAAAAAAAACAAAAGGTAGGTATTTATTATCATTCGTAATTTTTACAATATGTACATAGACATAATTGTACCCGTTTAAATGAACTTCTTATTTCAATAAATGTATTTATCCTTAAGAAATGTATTTTCAATTTTTAATTTATGTATGTACATACATTTCATAACAAATCCATAGAAAACAAAGTTGTTTCATTTTCTTTCATCGTCACACCATTGCATCGTTCGTAAATAAATTTTTTAGTTTTATTGTATGTATATCAATACATACCATATGTATGGTTAAAATTATATCTCGCTGAAACTGTGTATTCTTTCTTTCTCGAATTATTTCTCTTTGTATTTACTCGAGAATGAAAGAAATAGAATTTTCACCGAAATATTATTTTATTACTATACATAAGAAAATTAGTTCGATAATTCGACACCGTATCAATGTATTTATAATGGTTTGTTTCTGAGGTTTAGAGCAATTATATATCGTCCGCTAGGTGTCTTTTCCAAATTTGGATTTATAATCAAAAAGTGGGTGTACCAACTATATTGTTCGTGTTTTCCAATATTGTTATTAAATCATCTTTGGTAGGACGTTAAAAAGGGAACTGCGAAAGAGTTGGGAGTGCCTTGAGCCCCAGAAAAGATTGCAAAGATAGAAACGAAAAAAAAAAAAAAAAAAACTAAATTGTTAACAAAACGTATCTTTGCACAACTGCAGCAAAGAAACTTTCAAATTTAAGGTTTTATTAAAACCAATCATTGACCCCTACATGACAATTTAGTGAATCATCCAAGACATAATATGCGCTCAATAATTTCCGAATTGAACAACATGCCTAAAATTGATCTAATTAATTTTCAATTCCGACTTAAAATGATTTATGTAGAATACAAATAGTAGAATCCTAAAAATACAAAACAAACGAAATGTATCTTGAGATTGCAATTAAAGTTTACCAAAACTTATCAGCTAATCAATCTCTTGCCTACTACTCTAACTTAGCTAATTTCTTGAAGGCTTTTATCAAAAAATAAATATTTTGACACTTTATTATTATTCAAGTACACCAACGTTTTAATTAAAGGTTCATATTTAATTTAATTAATATCAATTATCATTGTACAAAATTATAGGTAGTAAGGGGTACCAATTGAATTATAGTAATTAACAGATTGAAATTGTATAGATGGCATTAATTTTGTATAATAATTAAAAACTATTGCATAACAGTTTAAAATAGTATATAAATGTGTAATAAAATATTCCAGAATCATTTTGAAACAATAAATATATTGAATACAACAGGGATTATAAACAGCGAACATTTTTTATTTATACCAGAAATTTATTTAGACTTGAGAGATACCACACCTGACACCATATTATTTACGACCTTACCTTGAACCTAGAAATGAGAAAATAGAAAACGATTATTGAACGTGCACCGCTTAATTTAAATACGAAGAATACCTCAACGATTATATTGAACTGTGTTTACAAACGAGATACACCACACAACATATCGAACTTTGGAATTTGATTTTGGACAGCGAGCAAATTTATTTAATTTAATTAATATGTATATCCATAGCAATGTGTCTGACGCTTTTGATAGTTTTACGCAGTAATTTAATATCATGGTTCAAGAGAACATGGTGCTGAAGAAGAAGGTCAATTAATTACAAACGAAATTGTCTTTTTATGATTCTAAATTTGATAAATTTGAAGCACTAAATTGGATAAAGAATGAAAAAATAACATTTTACTAAAATATAAAAACAAAACATTAAATAAAAAATATATACGGACGTCGGACCTTGGGATTAAGTGGCCAACATCGCATACGATCTTGAACCATGATACTCAATTACTGCGTAAAACTATCAAAAGCGTTAGACACATTGCTAATGATATACATATTAATTAAATTAAATAAATTTGCTCGTTGTCCAAAATCAAATTCCAAAGTCAAAACATTCATATAATGAATTATTTGTCACCGTTTCAAACTAAACTATATGCGGAAGCTAAAAAAATTAAAAACAAATTTAATTTCAAATATCTGTGGTGCAAGGAAGGTATAATATTACTTCGAAAGGACGGCGCTTCTTTTGTTTACCGTATCAACTCGATAAGCGATATTTCGCATATTGAGCGATATTTCTGGACCCACTTAGTACTGCAGTTAAAGGGGTTAATAATAATTATTATTGAATAGATGACTTCTATTCTTTATTATATTCTTCGAACTCGTCGAGTAATATTTTTGGTTTTATTTTACAAATTTTTATGTCATATGTCATTGTCGGGTGTTTCAGATTTTTTTTGTATTGTATTTGGTTGTTAATATTGAGTTTGGATGTTCGGTAACATTAATAATTTTTAATTACAATTTTATGTTGTTACTATTGAAGATTGTTAAATTTGGATTTGTGGGGTTCTATAATTTTGTATTTTTTATTGCTTTAATTAATGTTGAGGATAATTGATTTGCATTTTTTCTAATTGTTTTTTTTTTAGAATATGAATAAGTTTAGCAATACAGAAAACAAATGCTGTTGTAATGCTTATTTTGATATAGTATTGATGACTTTAAAAGGAATTCTAACCATAACTCGGGAACAATTGAGCACTTCGCTAATGCAATTACCAAAATAATAAATTCGTTTGCAACCATAAGTGCCATAAATACAAACGATTATTCTGCAATTTTACACCACATTTATTTCGAACCAAACAGCTTAAGAAACTATCATATTCATAATTTAAATATTTGGTCAAATGACTTGCAAGACAGATTACAGAATCTGGAAAGTCAAATTGAAATTATTTCAAAAATTCAATATTATTTTTTATCTACCTGGCAACCAATTTACTTCGACCAATGCTGGATGTCATAGAATTCCATTAGTGTTCAATTCACAACCCATAAAAATTAAATCGTATGGTCTTCCGCAATCAGCAAAATCGGAAATTAAAGGTCAAGTGGAAAACATGCTTAAAAATATAAAGTAATCGAAAATAGCAGTAGCACGTTTAACTCTCCGTTATTTATAGTCCCGAAAAAGTCAAATGATGGATCTGCTGGTGTGATGCCGAAGATTTTCGCAAACCATGTTGAAATTTTGGAATTTTTGGGAGATGCTGTATATTTTTCGATCAGTCAGACTTAGCAGAGGGGTCACCAAATTCCACTTAGCGCAGAAGATAAGGAAAAAACAGCTTTTAGTACGCAGGCAGGACATTATCAGTTTAAAGAATACCTTTTGGGTTAAAAGGAGCACCTTCAAATTTCCAAAGAATAATGAATAACGTTTTATACGACTTAAATGGGTTAAAATGCTACGTCTACATATAGATGACGTTGTAGTTTACGGTTATAATTTTAATGACCATAATAAACAACTTACTGAAGTATTTCAAACTTTCCGTATATTTAATTTTAAATAACAGCCGAGGAAGTGCCATTTTGTTCGGAAGAAGATATGCTACTTGGGTCACGTGGAACCCATGAACCAAACAGAAATAAAATGTTACTGGGATTGGTAGGATACTATCGTAGGTTCATTGGATGCATTGTTGAAAAAAATTCACAATTTATTTGGGATGCTTTTTGTTTGGAAAGTTTTCAAAAGCTCAAAGGAAAATACAAATTATTTCAAACACCAATTTTACAGTATCCTCATTTAAAAAAAAAAAAAAATGTTTTACGTCACGACTGACGATAGCGATGTGGCACTAGGGGCATTTCTTTCATGGAAAATACGCTTATGCTAGTCGGGTATTGCATAAAGCTGAGCGAAACTATTCGACTGAGAAGAAAGAATTGCCTGCCATTATATTGGCTGTAAAAGGTTTTCATCCCTATTTATTTGAAATAAAATTCACAATCATTACGAACCATAAATAGCCAAATTTTATTCAAAATAATCAGAACTTACATAGTTTAGAACTTCCTAGAATTATCGTTTACCACAATCAGTTAAAAAATATCCAAGTTTCCAAGGGTAAAAATTAACCAAGTTATATCCTAATTGGCTATATGCCATAACTTCACCTTAATTCATTTTCAATCGTAAAATGAATGCGATGATTTTTTCGCCAGACAATTTCTTTTTCTTATTTTTTTTCGAATATATCGTTCATCTTTTATTTTCTATCAATTTTAGACAGGTTGGTCAACAAAAACCTTCGTATAACCGAACATTCTAAAAGGAGTAACGTCCAAATCAACAGAGTTCGTTCCCTTGGATATTCATCCACGGCTGCGGCCACAAAACCAACAGAAATTAGCTGCCAGTTATATCAACCCAATCAGATATTATGTATCAAAGCTACTACCATTCAATAAATTATGTCAGAAATCGACATATAATATGGTATTACATCAAAATTCGATGAATTATGCCACTCCAGAATACAATCTTTGGTGTCAAAATTCGATATCTAATGTCAGAATTCGCCATGTCACATATTCGAGATATTATGCCAGAATCCCAGTCATGTCAGAGTTTGAATTTTTGATGCTAGAATTTGTGTTATCATATCGGAATCCGATAAATGATGTAAGAGTTAGAATTGCAATATCAGAATTTGTATTTATGATGTCAGAACTCGATATACATATATTATGTTTGAATTTGATACGTCATGTCCGAATTTGAGTTTTTGATGTTAGAATTCGGTACATCATGTCAGAATTTGATGTATCATGCCAAAATTCAATACGAAATTTCAGAGTTTGAAATTGTGATGTCAGAATTCGATACATCATACCAGAATAAAACAAATTATGTTACAAATCGAAATTTCATGTGAAAATTCAATAAGTCACGTCAAAATTTGAATTTTTGATGCCAAAAATAGAAAAATCATAAACTCATAAGCGATTTCGATATGTCTTATCAAAATTTAAATCTTTGATGTCAAAATTATATCTCGTATCAGAATTTAAATTTTTGATGCCAGAATTCGAGTTATCAAGAAGAATTCTTTCTATACCTTAGTCAGAATTAGATATGCAATATCAGAATTTGTATTTATGATCCCAGATTTCTATTTACTTAATATGTCAAAATTCAATAAATCATGTCAAAAATCGACATGTCACATATTCGAGATATTATTCGTTACTTCATGTCAGAATTCGATATGTCATGTCATAAATTAAATATCAGATGTCAAAATTCGATATATCATGATATCAAGCCAGAATTCGATATGTCGTGTCAGAATTTGAATATATGATGTCAGAATTGATATAGATATCCCATTTGAATTTGATACATCAGTGGCCCTATTCTGGCTATTCCCTGGGAATTGGGAATTAAAATATTTTGACAATATTCTAGCAGTTGGGAATTATTTTTTCCAAAAGTGTATTCTGGCGATTGGGAATTTTTGAATGTAGGGAAAAATAATTCCATTTTATAGAAGTTTTGACGTTTATTTTTCCCTAAATTTTTTTTGGGGAATTAGATGAAACTGGTTGTTTTGTGTGTTTTCATTATTTTATTTACAACGTAGTATCGGTAAAGTTTGATTTTATATGTATAAAATAAAATTTTTAAATAATTGCGCCTGCAAAATTTGAAATAATGTTTTTCCCATTAGAAATTATTCCCAATTACGCCAGAATACACTTTTGGGAATTGGGGAATAAGAAATTGGGAATTATTGAAGTTTCGAAATATAGCAATATTTTTCCAATTCCCAATTCCCAGGGAATAGCCAGAATACGCCCACAGGTCAGAATTAACATTTTTGTTGCCGGAATTTATGTATTAAATGTGTCAATCATGGCATAGTTCAACATGTCAAGTCGGAATTTGAATTTATATATCAGAATTCGATATATCATGCCAAAATTTGGTTAATCTTGTCAGAATTCGATATGTAATGTTATGATGTAGTTCGGTATATTATGTCAGAATTTGACATACAAGGGAAAACTTGATAAATGATTTTAGAATTCAATATTTCAAATCAGAATTCGATTTGTCCTATCAAAATTAGAGTTAATGCTGTCTAAATTCGATATGTCTGAAATCAGAATTTGAATTTTTGGTGCCAAAATTCTACATATGACGTTAAAATTCGATTATGACATGTCAGAATATGAATTTATAATGTTAGAATTGTATATTTTATACCGTAGGCAGACACAAAACGAATAATCGCGAATTCTAGATTATTAAAGGAGTTTTGCCTGTCTGTCATTACACGACTTTCACAAAAAACAAGATTATTTCGTTTTTATCGGTATAAATGAAAATCGCGAGCAATTTTGCGTATGTCTACGTCAAAATTACATAAATGATGACAGAATTCGATAAGTCAAGCAAGAATTTGAGTTATTTATATCCAATTCAATACATCAGAATTCGTAATGTCATTCCAGAATTTGGTAGATTGCCACAATTTGTAAAATTTATCATGAAGCCTTCAGAATTTCGTAAATCATCTCAAAATTCGATGTGTTATCTCAGAATTCGATAGGTTATGTCAGAATTTTAATTTTGGGTTTAAGAATTCGATATCACAAGTCAAATTTTATATATCACGTCGATATTTTAACTTTTTCCGTATTGGACATATTCGGTCAAAATTCGACATGTTTTGTCAGAATTCGAAAGGTCTTGTCAGAATTTGATATATCATCTTATGACTTCAGAATTCGATACATCTACTCAAAATTCGAGATGTCATATCAGAATTGGATATATCATGTCATATTCTGACATACCATCTCCAATTTTGGGATGATATATCGTATTCTGAAGTCTTGAGATGATATATATCAAAGAATTCCATATCTCATATCAAAATTCGATAAATTTCTTCAGCGTTTGCCGTGAAGGCGGTGGATGATAGAGTTAGATGAATTTGATTTCGATATCGTATACAAAGCCGGAAAATACCATCTTAATGCCGATGCTTTGATTAGAATCCATTTAGAATTTGCCAATCAACTCATAAACGAGAAAAATGATCCTAATAACTGGGACCATTGGTTGCCCTACGTTCACTTACAATTCAACTCAACATTCATCTTCGCAAATAAGACCTTTCGAAATAGTACACAAATTCAAACCTAATATACCGTTGTCTCTTAAATAAAAAAATCATGTTTTTTACAACCCCGAGGACTATTTATGAAAATTACGACTGAAACTAACAAGTTCTGAAGAAAAAGCAAGAAATAATGTAATTGCAAGAAAGGCAAAAATACCAAACTTGCTATGACAAGTCGAGTTACAGTGCCGAATTTCAAATTGATGGTAAAGTTTTACTTCGAAACGAAAAATCGAATGGTAAACTTGAATCTCTATGGTTCGGACCATTTGAAGTGACCGAAATTAGTAGTAATGTTAATACTTCTGTACGTATTGGTCGACAAAATAAAATACTCCATAACTACAGGATGGATATAAGAAAATCGTTAATTAATAAAAGAAAAAAATTGTATTTTATAACTGTATTGTATGTACTTTGAGAATAACATTATTATAAATAACCAACAAGTAAGTAAAACATTTAGATTTACAATATTTATTTCATTCTTAGTTAAGAAACATAGATTTTTTGGGGTGAGGTGTTGTATACCCGGCCTTAAAATCAAGAAATGAATTTTACTAATACATGTTGCATTAATTTTATAATAAAGCACCAAGCTGTAATTATAAATTTTACCTCATCCAAAAATAGTACCTAGACAAAATATCCTTAATCAGTAAATAACTTTAGTTTATTTATATAAATATATACATAATAATAAATACATAAATAAATTATAATACAAAATAAAACATAAGACAATAAATAAATTAAAATTGATATTAATAAATAATTTTTTTTTAAATTAGAAATACAAATTTTATTTTATATTTGTTAATTTTTTATTTATTTTATAAGTTTATTTTCTTATATTGAAATTATTTAAATATTTTGATTTTTTAAAATCGATTTCGATATACATTTGCTTATATCATCATCAGTTGACCGCTACTAAAACTTTATTGAATAATTAACGATTTTTCCCCTTTTTTATACCCAAAAAAACGTCATTTCAGGGTTTTCTTTTTTCAATTCGAAAAATTGCTCCACTTACTTATGAATTTAAAATAAAATCATAAATTTTGTTGGTTATTGTGTTAATTTTTGCGTTCAACATGAACGTATTGTTTCTATTTTGACGTGATAACGTTTTACACTGCATGTTCAGAAAACTGACCCAAAATTTAGCCCTTAGTCGTAAGCAATTACCCATCAACTATAAGCACTACTTTTAATTTATAGACATGATTGCTTAGATTGGTCCTTCGGCTTTATGTGTCACGCATAATATTATCGCAATGATGTCACCAGGCGGCAAAGGAACCCGCGCCGCGAACCTCTGATTTCGGCTGATTTAAATGCTCGAACCAGTGTAGCGAGAGAATGGCTCATCCGATCGGAGATCCGATCGTGTCAATTTTTGCGTAAAAAACTAGTGACGGCTAATTTATTTTAAATTAAATTAATTAATCGTCACATAAATTTTAATTAAAAATTCAAACTACAAAATAACGATTTATAGAGATAGAGGGCACTATAGCGAGAGAATGTCTCATCAGATCGGAGCAATTCGATTATTAATTTGTGCTTAATACTGTGACAGATAATTTATTTTAAATTAAAATAATTAATCTCCACAGAAATTTTAATTAAAATTTAGATCTACAAAGTGGCGATTTACAATGCTAGAGAGCACTACTGCACTATAAAGAGGGAATCTTCAACTGGGGGCTCAAGCTGCTTTTCGCTTATGACAAATAATGTCGGTTTGTTACGGGAGATGAAAGGGCAGGAGCAGAATATTGCAGTTGTGAGGAGAGGTGAATCATTGGAGTCATTATAGGAATGGGGACCGTTGAAAATAGAAATTTAGTGTTAAACGATGTTTTGTATGCTCCTAATTTAACCAAAAATATACTTTCTTGTCAACACTGTATCGGAGAACGGAGGAGAAGTGCGATTCTCGAAAAATTTTGTTTTAATTATGAAAGACGACGATCTTGCTCTTGAGGGGATAAAACAAAACAACGGATTATATATGTTATGTAAAGGATCAAAATCAGCAAACAGTATTGATATTAGAAAAGAAGTCGTAAGCGATGGAATGGCATCGTAAAACTATGCCATCTTAGCACCAAAAATATGGAATATCTCTCAAAGCTAACTGAAGGATCCCACATCGAGAGCAAGGATTTAGATGTCTTTAATTCAATCTGTGAAACGTGTATGGAAGCAAAGCTAACGGCACATCCGTTTAAAGATTAAGTGTAAGATTAAAAGCGGAAAGAAAACTGCAAAAAATTCATGCCGGCCCCCAATGGTCCCTGGTACACTACTTGATTATAAAATTAATCATTCATATCTCTGAATTAAACGGGAAAGCAGAACGTTTTAACAGTACTTTGATGGACAAACCAATGTCACTAATGCTTGATTCAAAATTAAATAATAATTTATGGGGTGAACGAAGTGCTTCCGTACTTCAAAGTATTTGTTAAATCGAAGTCCGACTGAATTAATGGATACATCTCCTGTATAAAAGTGAACTAAAGTAAGCCTAATCTGTCGAAATTTTTGCAAAAATACGCACACCCTAAAATTCTAGGAAATCTGACGAAACTGGACAGTCGGTGTAGTAAATTCATATTTGTAGGATATGGATTGTACGGTTACCGATTATGGGATCCAGTGAAACAACACATTTTGTAAAACACACACATTTTGTACCGATTTTGTAATTTGCAGAACAAAATAAGTTTAAGCGAGACTAAGACAAATGTAACCGAATCTATAACGACCATAATTAAAAGTCACCACGTGAATAATTTCTCCACGTTTTTCGTTTTAAATCTTACAAGTATTTTCATAGCTGATGAAAATTTACAATCACAAATTTACAGGACAATCCGTAAGGGGTTAGGAATCTGAATGTGGTTAAAAATCTGTATATGGCTAGGAGAAATTAGAAACTGAAATAAACCTGAAATTTTGCACATGGTTTTGTCATAATCTCATTAAGATGTTTTAAATCGATTGCAAAATTTCACACACACAAGACTAAAAAGCATAAATAAATTATTTAAATAAAAAATAAAAATTTAAAATACCACGTTTTTAAAACGGAAAACGTGGGGTGCATGCATTAGATAATATTAAAGAGTGTAGAGAGTAAATGTCGAGAAACTCACACAACAGTTCATATCATTTGCAAATTTGCAATGCAATCACAAAATTGTTAGTGAGGTAGATGAACTATTCATGCATCAATTATCTATACAATGCGCCCCAAGTTTTCATTTTAAATCTTGTTACAAGTATTTTCATACCTAATAAAAATTCACAATCACACATTTTCAGGACAATCTGTATGGGGTTAGGAATCTGTATGTGGCTAGGAGGAATTATTTTATACCTTTTAGTCCATTTTACAAACGTGGTATTTTAAAAATGTTTTTTTATGTAAATAATTTTGATATTCAGAGCTTATCTACTGAGTTCTTCAGAGTTATCTGCTGGATCAGTTAAAGGATTCATTATTGGCAAATATTTTAACCGGTGTAAAAGACTGCACTCCATAATAACACTTGCAGTACAAATATAACTTTTTCGAAGTTTTACTGAAAACAAACCCGGAATTCGAAGCAACCGAGATTAAGAATTATCTTGAAAATTTCGTCAAACAAAAGTCAGATCATCCAACGTTGCAAAATGAAACCTTAATTGTTATCTTTTGTGAATAAGAAGAATTCCAAAAATCACATTTAAGGTCAATACGCAAGAGCGCCACAATTTTGTATGATATATGCTCAAATTCATCAATTATTTTCTAATGTTCTATTTCAGTATAAGGGTTGGAGATTTTGAAATGTTGTACGTTTTACTGAAAATTGCAAATTAATGTTTCTTATTTAATCAACAAATTACTAGAGATACTTAGTGAAGTATCATGACAATTTATTGAGAGTAATATTAAACGCAACTAAGGCTATTACAAGAATTGAAAAAAAGAATTGGAATTAAAAGGAGCGACAATATTTGTCCAGGAGGCTCATAGATCTGATATACTAGAGCAAACAATCAATGCTAATGCTGCGAACAAATTAATAGGTAATTTCTGGAAGATCCAGGAAGAGCCTGATTTTAACAAAAACAAGATATGACAGATGATTTGAAGCAGAGTATAATAAAACAATGTAGTCACCAACTCCAAAAGTTTATCAAACTTATTGAAGAAAGTTAGTCCCTTTGATAATTCATTAGACAATGATTTACTTTTCAATATTGATAGTAGTCGAGCTGCAGACCTCTCCTTTCGGAGAGGCCGAGGTTGGAGAATAGAAATTATAAGTCTATCGACACACCCTTCTGATTTTTCCGCCCAATTGAAAAATATCACTTTCAAAGAAGACTTGGTAGAATATCTTTTGACAAGCTGGGAGCGAAATGAGATGGACCGGTTTTTGAAAATAAATTTGTTTACGTGAACTAGTATGAATGTTACAGATATTAAGTTGTGAACAGAAATGTTGTTAGAACAATTGAACATAATCAATGGTGCTATTTCAATCTCCTCAATTGTATCCCCTCTTGATTGCAACTGGAAACTTAAAGCGAATAAATATGTTTTCAATTGGTTTAGTGTTATGCACTCTTGAAAGAAATTCAGAACGTTACAAATCGTTTATTTTCTTATGCCCTGTAATTTCAGCAACGTTTACTAAAAATCTAGCCACCTTTCAGTTAAGATAGAATGTGATTTTTAATCGAAATAGTGCATAAACGGGTTGTAGACAAAAAATTAGCTTTGTAGATTAATATTCCGCAGCAGAAAATCTAAAACTTCTCCAAGAACTGCAATGACTCGGAGCCTTTAGCAGCGTAAGGAAGTCGATAGACTGTAATTTTGGATGTCTTTTATGTCAGATAAAAAATTCTGCCTTGTATAGATATAAGTCAAAAATGTTTGTTTTTTCATGAGTGGTAGACCTGACATGGTAACGCTTCCGATGCGGTAGAATTTTATTTTCCAGTATGTTTTTATGTTATAAAATTTGAATCTTATAGACGTAATGCATTTATGCAACTATTTGCAACTTGTTATTTAATTTTTTACTCATTTTTGAAACACTTATAGGTTAGTAGAATTGTACCTTCATCAAAGATACTACGTAAACTTTCTTGGGGACAAAAATCTAGATTTATAGAAATGATTTCATGAAAACTGTCGCTATCTCCCTAGCTAAAACGCTTGTGGCAATTAAACAGCACAGTAGAGGTAAACTCAAATTGATGTTATTCGGAAGAAAACACGTTGAGAGCGATTCTGCTCTAATTTCGTTTCTGTTGCCAAATTTTTTAATTAATGCAACAAAACCATAGTTACGGTAATATTAACTACTGTTGTGGCAATTTCAATTTCGGCGAACTCGAATTCGCCGTTTATTGATTGAGTATTAATAATATTTAATTTATTAGATAATTTTGAGACGAAAAAATATTCGAATAAATACTAAATGACTAAATACTTAATTTTTTCAGCAATTATAAGTTATGTTTTTGTTCAATGTCGAATTTCCCCTTTTGCTATAAAGCAATAAAAATAAAAACACATGACGTTTGTTTTATTAAATGTTCATTCCATACATTCTAACAAATATATTTGTACGTGGTGAACGTGACATTTTTTATTCATCAACAAATGGAATTTAATCAACAAATCGAGATAAATTAAAAATATGAGTGAATAGAACTCTGTGGTCGATAAGAATTGTAAAGATTACAATATAATTAGCAGCACGTTAGATTTGCGTTATGTTGCACAGCTCAGTGGATTTAAACACGGTGGACTAGCCAATTTAAGTTCGAGTCTATTAAATGTTGAGCTGAATAAAGATTGGCGTATTCGATGCTCTAGATTGGGTGGCACTCACACTAAATTACCAGCAAATCGTTTATGCCTCGAGAGATTTTTTAAAAAAATGGAGACTTCTTATTCTAGTGTGAATCGGGCTAGGTTCACGAGAAAATCAGATTTTCCTAAAATTCTACTGTTGTGTATCCAGCGCCATCAGACCAGTAATATGAGCGATCTCCGTGTTCGTTACACATTAAGGATAATCAACTTAAGTACATAGAGAAACCAAATATGAAGAAAATCCATTCAGCAGCGCGAGCTTTACTTAATTCAAAAAATAATATTTAAGAAAACCGAAAAGAGGAACTACGCAATGTAACCAGGTATATTTACCCTAACGACGAGCTGTCCGAGACATGGAAAAAAAGTCGTTGAGCATTTGAATAATAAAAATGAGGGCCTACATAGTTGAATTTGAAAAAATGTGGCACCAACATTTCTTACAAACGATGAAACCACAATTTGGTCTCTAACCCATAATAGCGACCGATAAATTTAAAGAGCGAATGAATTAAATTTGTTACATATTTCTAAATTGTATCATTAAAACTAATAAATTTTATCGAATTATAAATTGAAATGTGGTTTAAATAGAAATCGGTCGTTTCATTTTATAAATTCAATTTATGTATTAATTATTTAATTTCCAATTCATGACATGTTTGTAAATTTTTTCCTTGGTGGAACTCTTCCCTATATCTCTTTTAGTCTTTTCGACGAGTTTCCCCCATCCCCATCACTGGTCTCGACAGCAAAGGTGACGCAATTCACGAATGCACGTAAAAGCATAAATTGGCAAATTCACAATTCACTTGTACAACAAGAAATAATTTTGATTTTTTGAGGTTAAGTTACAGTTGCTGTCAAAAGTCCCCTTATTTTTTTTTTTCTTTTTGGCGTATTCTACTATTCATTCAATATTCCCATGGAATACCACCTTTAATCGCTTGCATTCAGGAAACAACTTGTTTATTTTACTGAACATGTTGCCAACAGTTGGCGGACCTGAAAGTGCCCATTGCAGTTTAATTTCAGTTTAAATTAAGTCTCTCGAGGAAAGGACACAAATTTGTAATAACTAAATCAAGTCCGTTTAACATTATAGTTGACAAAATGGCGGTAATTTACGGTTCACCACAGAAATTTATCTTCTTTGCCATGAGTACTGTCAAATTATTGGTGCTAAGTTACCCTCAAAAAAGCAAGTGATGTGTCCTTTTTTTACAATCGCCGTACTGTAAAATTAACTATTCGTGAAAGTGCAGGACATTCCAGGAAGTGTCTATTTTTTAGCCAAAAGCACGAATTCCAGTGAAAAAGGATCAACATTTCATTGAAAAATTGGAGAAATTGCATAATGAGTAAAAAAATCTTCTAAAGAATCAAAATAAACCTTCAAAAGTTTACCGTGAAAGAGAAAATGCCTTTAATAGTAAACTGGGGTGCTTGTTGGCAGCCTCCTCGTGGCGCATCCTGGGCAATGTGCTGTAGATCGAACGGTTGTGGTATCCAATCCCTACGTACTAGAGAAACATTATAGCAGATAGTCAACAAAAAGATGAAATGTCGGGTGTAAACAATAACGTACTCCAGGTGGGTCATAACTTAGATTCTAAATCCCAGCCCGGTTTACCGGGCTGCTTAGCGGATTCTGGAGGGAGCAACACGACATTGCAAAGGAAATTGTCGGTAGGCAACCAGGCTGACCCTTTTCCTAGTACTACTGGAAGCACGGAACAAGACATAAATGTATGGCCCTTTGGTGGAAGTAGTACAGCACTTCGTAGAACACCACCGTCAACTCCACCGTCAGGGAGCACCACATTGATGAGTGAACTTAACAATGAGAAGGAAAATACCTCTCTTATGAATCATTCATTATTCAATTAAACTTCTGAAGTCGCGCAAAGTGCAAAAACAGATATAATAAACAACGCGGATTTAATAAATAAATTTGAGCAAATGGAGAAGTTAATCGCGCAGCTAAACAATGATATTGTCGTGCTAAAGAAAGAAAACATTATGCTAAAGAAAACAGTAAATCGAAATAACAACGCAGGAAACTCAGCATTAACGAACAACCAATTTCAAGTACTCAGAGAACAAGACGAATATCACACTGATGAAGATGAGATTGAAAGAGAAACAAATTGGATACTACAGAGAGCCAGGAGAGCAAATAAGAAACCAAGAAAAGAATCCAACCCAATTAAGAGGAAAGCTGAATCATCACCAGAAGTTGAACCAATTCAAACTCACTCTAAAACTACCAATGTAATTACTGCACCAAAAGTGCATGAGCCAGAAAAGAAGAAACATGTTCCACCCCCGATCAATATTCTAGGAATATCAAATCACGGTAGTATTCAGAAATTGATGAAAGAAGTAGTACGAAATGACTACAAAGTAATATCGCACAATAATACCATCTGGAAAATAAATACAACAGAACCTGAAGACTATAAAGCTGTAGCTAACAAATTAAATGCTGATGGTCTCCAGTGATACACCTACGAGGATAAAAATGATCGATCAATTAAAGTAATGACAAGAGGTCTACACCCAACTTGCTCAAAAGATGAAATCATTAAGGACCTGCAAAGTAAAGGCCTGAAAATACATAGTTGATGCAGTCAACATTATCAGAAAAGAGAGACGAGATAACAGGAAGGGAAATGTTCAAATCAATAGAAGAGGTCTCCCACTTTTTATACTAACCTTCGACAACCAAGAAAAAATAGAAAGTATTTATAATATTAAGGCTATCCTTAACCTCAGAGTTACAATAGAAACACCGAGAAAGGTCACTCGACTAATACCTCAATGCAAAAACTTTCAAGATTATAATCATACAAGGAAGTACTGCCATCGAGAAGCAAGATGTGTTAAATGTGCAGGAAACGACTGCATAGTTCCCCGAAATACAACACCGAAGTGTATCAACTGTAATGGCCAGCATCCGGCCAATTAGAGAGGATGTGAAGTTGCAGTAGAACTACAAAAAATGAGAGATAAATCACGCAAACCAGTTACATCAAGAAAAAAAAAAAACACGGAGCCAAAATGGTCAACTCCTAATCTTAATCGAATCTTATTACGAATTGTAACCTGGAATGCAAATGGGCTATTGCATCACATTCAAGAACTAAATATATTTTTAAACATGCATAATATGTATAGATATATGTCTTATATCAGAAATCCATTTCACCAAAACTTCATTCTGTAAAATAAAAAGATGTAATTGCTACCATGCATTACATCCAGAGAACAAAGCTAGAGGTGGATCAGCTATCCTGATAAAAGTTCATATAAAGCATAACGAAGAACTTAAAGTTGAGAAGCTTTCCATGCAAGTCACAACAATCAAAATACAATTGAACAATAATAAAACTTGTAGTATCTCAGCAATCTATTGCCCCCCCCCCCCCCCCCCCCAAGATCTATATGTATCGTCATAACATAAGCAATATTAATCGTTTCTATTTTGTGGAATTCTATTGAATATTTTAGGACAGCCGACATTATATTATATATTGACACTTTGACAGTGAAATATATCGGAACTCGTTTTTATTTATATTCTGCAATTAAATATTTAATTTTTAAATTAATTGCGTCGATATTCTATGTCGTCGGCGTCGCATCGCATGTCATATTACATAACTATTATCCATATATAAAAGTAAACATAAAAGTAAACAAGTTTTTGGTGACAAGATTTTGTAAACAAGATTTTGGAGAAAAGATTTTAGAAACCGTCTTTTGTAAACAGTCTTTTGAAAAACAGTAACACGTGGCCAACCCTATGCCGTTACGTACCATATGTCGTTTTAAAATATGCCGTTTTTGAATATGCCATAGTGTACCATATGCCTTAGTGTACCATATGCCATTTTGAAATATGCCGCTTTTTCATATTCCGTAATGAAATATGCCGTATCGACCGGGACGCAATTTTTAGCACTATTGGACTGAAGTTGATTTGATCTTTTCAATAAATTAAAAAGTAAAAGCGATACAAATATGAGAATCAGGAGCAACAGAAGATATTTTTATTTTAAATTCAAAACTGCTCTTTTATCGATTTAGTCTTAAGTCGATTTAAGATATTATGACTTGGGAGTAGATATATATCGCTCATTTGCTGCAACAATGTCACAACTCAAAAATTAGTATTGTTCATGAAGCTCTTTTAAAAATATTGAATTGTAATTGTTTTCGACAATAATTTTAAAATGACTTAGGGGTATAATTTAAAGATGTAATGGGGAATATGTTGATAAAAACATAGTGATATATGTAGTACCTTTAATAAAGCCTGTGTGGTGCCATAACCCAAAAATAAATCAACATTTACCATTTTAAGTTATGTCAAATGTCACTATTGCAGCAAATGAGCGTTTTACTGTAAATTAAATTTTTTTATAATTTTCCCTAAAATGGCCAAAAAATCAAACAAAAATATTTCGCATAGAACTTAATATGATTTTTTAACTTATCTATGGTCGAAATACCAACAAGTGTGGGTGCCCCTTGTGTTTGACGTTTCTTAAATTTGTAAGCTTCTATAAGTCTATATTCATTTTAAGATGAAAATGAAAATCTGAATTCAGCATTTTAAAATTAAATAATTTTCGTATAATAACACAAATGTAAATTTAGTTTTTATAGTTTTGAGTGATCAGAAATATAATCGCAGCTAAAACCATCATCCGATTACATTTAATTCTTGATTATTTTAATTTATGTAGGTTGTTGGTTTATACATAAGTATTTTGTTATTTAATTTTTTACGCAAAATGTTAGCTTATTTTATTGTTGATGATATAATTACACCAAATGTAAAAGAACTACATTCGGGTTGTATTTAAAATTTTGTTTACATTCATTTTTAGCTTGTTTACGGCAGGCAGAAATGAAATATATAAATGAATACTCATCTTCATCCATGTAGATTCGGAACAGTGTACGATATTTATGTTTTCGACTAATTAAATAATTTAGTTTAGATGCATACCAAGTTGGTTGTGTGCGTAATTAAATAATTTAGCCACAACTGAATTTGTATTTAAAAATTTATTACGAAATGAACATAATAAATTTACCGCACTTTTTATGCCCGGATTTAAATCAGTCATAAGCCATAAATTGTTCTTTTTTATGTTCATATAATTTTATTACAATTTATGGGCTGGCCATTATAAGGTAAATTTGTATGTCAAAAGCTTAGTATATTTGTGGAATTAAGAGACCGTGTTACCTTAATTTTATCCCTGTTGTTTTGAGAATACAATATATCAGGCCTAATAAAAGGATTTTAAGACTAAAAGACATCTGATAAATCATCTAGATTTCTAGCAAAAATTGGACACAAAATAGTTTGAGAGAATCATACTAAAATTTCCCAGGTAGAAAGTAAGCTAAACACTGTTAATTCCGTATACCCTTAATACAATTCGATTTAATTAAAATGGATTGCAGTTTTCGAAATAATAATTTTATATTTCAGAATTTTGCTATTTAACCGGCAGGTGTTAGTATTTATTATTTTATTTATTTAAATAACTTTTAACAATTTTGAAACAATACATCTTATAATTAAACGATACAATATCATAAACCTTTATGTAGTGCTTATACAAAATTATTAAAAAGTAGGAACAGTTAGAAACTCAAGGAGTTTATATTAAGGGGAGGTTCTCATGAAACTCAATCCAAAAATTCGATTTTTTTTATTTCATTTTTTGATAGCCTATTATATGTAGAATATATTCCCCAAATCGTTTGACTGAAATAAATTTCAAAGAAAAGTTATGGCATAATAATTCGACCCACTTTTCTACTTTTGAACTAAAAAAAATCGTTAACAAAATCTTTAGATGCATTTCCTGAAAACGATGTTTTTTATATCTCTCTCCACGATAACTCAAAAACTACTCAATGGATCACAATTTTTTTGTTTTTATTTTGAAGTTCATTTAATTTATTGGAGGATAAACCTAAATGCAGATAATATTTGACGTTTTTTTAAATTTTTTATAGCACTTTAAAGAGCGAAAAAGACGTGAAAAAACGGTACAGAAAAATTGCACGTCCGCCATTTTTTTAATTTTTGACTTTTTATTGATATTGTTGGTACAACCTCCAGAAAATATTATATATTTTATAAACATTTTTGGTTTTTTGATTTCCGATAGTATTTACAAGTGGTACAGTGGAGACCGATAAGTCATCTTTTTTTGAGGCGGTCACGTGACAATACGTATAAGCAATTCCCATGACGCCATGACGTTACTATTCTTAATTTTTTTATTTTTTTTATACTTTAAAACTCAATAAACAAGTCTCGAAAATCATTAAGTTGTTTATTTACTTCCTTCTATGAAAAAAAAAAATCGAGAAAATCACTTAATTTTTTAGTCGCTTGATGAGAACCTCCCCTTAAATGTTCCGATTAATCCGTTGTAACTACATTAACAATACATGTGCCATATACTTATTCAGAAAAATTTAGGTAGGAAATTCATAAACAAAATCTAATTAAATTCAACATTAAAACCAACTTTCAATGTAGACAATGGTAAAGCCAATTTTTTAAACAAGTAGCAAATACTTTAAGAGACATTTATCTCACATTGAAAGTATTATTATAAAGTCCACGAGTTGGGGTCAAGTAATGCTTGTTAAGAATTAATTTAATAATGTTATTCTGACCGAATCCGTTCAACATGGCATATTTCAAAACGGAATATTTCAAAATGTAATATGATAATATGACCTATGGTACACTACGGCACAAGGTACACTACGGCATATTTCAAAACGGCATATTTCAAATCGGCATATGGTACGCTACGGCATATGGTACACTATGGCATATCTCAAAAAGGCATATTTTAAAATGGCATATGGTACACTATGGCATAAGGTACACGACGGCATATTTTCATATGGCATGTAGGGATTGCAATTTTCGTTGAATTAACGATTCCGGAATTTCGAAATTATAAAACTTCCAATTCCGGATTCCGGAATATTCCGATATTGAAACAAAAATTAACATTGATCAAAATTCATAAAATTAATGTATATAGGCACTTTTTTAGTATACTTATTACTGTTAATTATTTTTTGCAATTTGTCGTACGGAAAAATTTGGTTTTAGAAAGCTTAGGTCGCTAAGAGCCGCATCGCCAAATCCCGATCGTACCTTAGTGCAGAAATTGGCAGAAACGAAAAGCAGCTCTTCCGAGTACACACTGGTAGGTGGCATGGTTACTTAATGTCGGTAAACAACTTGTAAAATACTTCCCCGAAAACCGTCTTCCTCCAAAAAAGTTCCATTTTATCGATCTGAATCATGCATCGATTTTTTACCGATTTTGCAGAATATTGCACAGTAAATCTGCATCGATATTGTTTGTAGTTTTTTCAACATCGATTACGGATCGTAAGACTGTGCTTCACTATCATCGATTTAAACATCCACTATCTCAAGATTTAGGTCTCTTCTTCCACAACAATATCGCTTTCCGGACATTATTCAGTCTTTGTGACAGAGTGGCTAATGTTTCCCATGGCGTTAAAATTCTGGATGTATTTGGATGCAGGGCCAACCTAAATGGGAAGGTGGTGTCGGTCGTCAGTAAATTCGCGTATTTGCTTCAAATTATATCCACAATCCACTGACAATTTGTTCGGAAGAAAACCGATTATGACACCATGAATCGAAGACATCTCGCTGTTTATAAATGTAATTTCGGAATTGATATCAATGCGTGCTTTCATAATGTTGTTCCTTAAGATATATAAACGTTCCAACATCGGCAAAAGACTGTTTCAGCGCGCCTTGGAATCGAGCTGCAAAGAAATCTCTTTACCCATCTCAAGTTTGATATATGACTGTATTATTTAAATGTTTAGTCGGTAAACGACGAGCATTAATACGATCTTTCAAACCATGTTATTCAGATAAAATATTCCATATTCCTCTGCTTCTGTGATAGTTCCATCCAGTAAATCATTTTCTGTATCGATGGAAAGTCCCTTGTCAGTTTTGATATCATCAAAATCGTCTTATTCATCTTCGCTAATATTTTCATTTAGCGCAATATCTATCGGAATTGCATAAACTTTAGGGAAGCATCCCGTTGTCGGCAGTAAAGCATATTTATGACTGCGAGATAAATCGCTTGAGCGAAACACAGTTGTTGAACACATTTTATTACTAAATATAAAAAATACTAAACAACAAAAAATATAGAATAAACTAAGGAAAGCATTAACTCATTTCTTAATTATTTTGAAATGTTCGTAATAAAAAATAAATTCAGATATTAGATAATTGAATTCCGGAATCGAAAAGCAGTCAAAAATGACTTGAATTCCGGTATTCATGAAATTCGAAGATCGGCATTGCATTCTATAGGGGATTGAATCGGTTCACCGCGAAAATAAGCTCACCGCTTTACGTTATACCGCCTGTTTAATTCACCGTTTTTACGATTCACCGTCATAATAGTTCACCGCTTACGATTTACCGTTTTCACTATAATTTTTTTTGGGACAATTTAAACGGGCATACAAGAAAATATTAATATTTGATGGGGGATCGATATAAAATATTGCAGTGTCATTAATAGATTCTATATATAATCCGCACCTACGTGCGGCACGCAGTGCGACATGTTTGCTTATCCTGGCTCCTAAGTTAAATTAGGGATCTCCATTTTCCAGAATATTTTAAAACTAATTTAATTTTTTTATTTATAAATTTGTTGCCAGTTAATTATTTTTGTGCGCGGTGAAATTTGCTGTCGGTAAACCGTCGCGGTGAAATTTGTTGTCGGTAAACCGTGTGCGGTGAACTGTTAAGCGGCGAACCATGGGCGGTAAACCATGAGGCGGTGAACCGTACCCAACCCATTCTATAGGCATATGGTATTATAAGGCATTTTCTAAAACTTGGCTATTTCTTAGCCGAGTATTTTAGACGAAGTTCTGTAATGGCCAATTAGGGAGGAACTTACCTATTAATTAACCGAATTTGATGAAATTCAACATATACGTTAGAAATGGTCTTCCAAAAGAAATTTTAGATGAATTTCTAGAACATGGCCAATCATGATGGAACTTGGGTATTTCTTAAACGATTATGATGAAATTCGACAAGTGTAATGGAAATGGGATCCTAAAATGAGTTTTAGTAGAAGTTCTGGAATATGGTTAATTTTGATAGAATTTGTCTATTTATTGGCCGATTATGATGAAATTCGGAAGGAGTGATGGAAATGGGATTGTTAAATGGTTTCTAGATAAAGTTCTGAGATATGGCAATTTTTATACAACTTGGCTATTTCATAACTGATTATGATGAAATTCGACAAATATGATGGAAATATAGGATTCTAAAATGAGTTTTAGATAAAGTTCTGGAATATGGCCAATTCGAATGAAAATCGGCTATTTCTTAACCGATTATGATGAAACTCAACAGTGCGATGGAAATGGGATTCTAAAATGGTTTTAATCATTAACTTATAAAGTTACCCTATACTTACTAAAATTGCCCTTTACTATTGGAATTTTATTTCGCTTAATATAATTTTCCTTCACTTAATGCAATTAAATTTATTCTCCCAATGGAGATATAATCGGGAAGTGCTTATTAATATCTATAATTTTTCATTTTTATTTAAATCTAATTCTAAAAGTAAAACTACCTATGTATATTGGCCCTTCCGGTTTATTATTTTCAACTAATTTTATACTAACATCAAAATTTAGCAACGTAATTGGATAATAGCGCATTTATTCAAGGATTTTTTATTATTTTAGTAATGACTTTTTTCGAATCACTAGTATGAACTCGTTTAAAAGACGAAAATAGGGTTCTTAAATGGTTTTTAGATAAAACCACAGAGAATTTTCTTCTTAATTCTTTGTGATAAAACTCTAGAATGTTGTCAATTAGGATGAAACTTGGCTATTTTTAGCCGATTATTATGAAATTCGACAAATGCGATGAAAATGGAATCTTAAAATAATTTGTAGATGAAGTTCTGGAATAAGATAAATTAATCTGGAACTTTAACGTGATAAAATGATACACAAAAGAAAATATGGTTAATATTTAAATAAAATGCAATTAAATGCATTTTTATTTATTATATTTCCATAGATCATGTTTTTACTATTTCCGCTTATTACCAAAAGTATATGAATACGAGTTCAATATGTTTTGTTTTCATTTTTTATTGAAATGTATATAATGGTCGGTCTTTAAACATCAAATTTAAATAAACTAAAGGGTTTTCTAGTTATGTTACGTTAAAAATATAATAATTAGTCTTTTATTAATCAACAATTTTTTTTGCACTTCGTGGCTTGATAATTTTCATTCATTTTTTAAAACTTTAATTAATTTGTTTTTTGTCAAACTATATGGAGTTCGATCAAAAACAACTAAATTAAAGTTTTAAAAAAATGAATGAAAATTACCAATACATGAAGTGCAAAAAAAATTGTTGATTAATAAATGACTAATTATTATATTTTTAACATAACATAACATAACTAGAAAACCCTTTAATTTATTCAAATTTGATGTTTAAACACCGACCATTATTGAAACCGAATTGTTATTTTACCATGTAATTTATTACACAAAACTTAGATAATTGTTGATTTTTATATCTCGTTTTTCTTGTAAATTTAACAGTAACCCATTTATTTTATTTCAAAAATATATAAACTGATTATTTTGTTAATAAATATTATTTATTTATAATTCACGTCAATGTAAATTTCATTCATATTTTTGAAATTTTATTAGGGTTGGTTTTAACCAAACTCCATATTAAAAAAATGTAAACAACAAAATCAAAATAATAGTACATTGTGTCATTAGGATTAAAAGTGATGCTTTGTTTGACGAGCAATTATATTTGCATGCAAGGCGAAGCGCAGCGTAGCCTAGCAAAAGCAAAGATTGCGAGTCAAACAAAGTCACTTTTAATCCGAATAACACATACTATTTTTTCTCCAACGAAGAGTTCATGTCGTGTCGGTTGTATATTACTAATTATACGAGTAAGTACAAATTATGTAATTAAAACTTCAAAATTGAAACTAATTTTGTTAAAATATTTTTTGAAACTAAGGAGATCATGACTTTTGTTTGGTTTGAAGCCGCATACTACAAAAAAAATTCAGTAACTTTTATGGTAATTTCGCAACAGAATAACTTGACGGACATAAAAATTTTCTCATATAATTTGTAAATTTTTTTCCCCTCCATACCAACTTAAAAAAAAAAATTTTTTTTTCTCGTATGAAAAATAGAATTATGTTTTTTTTTTAGTTGGTATGGAGGGGAAAAAAATTACCAAAAAGTTGAGAAAAGTTTATGCCCGTCAAGTTCTTCTGTTGCGAAATTACCAAAAAAGTTACTGAATTTTTTTTATAAAATGTTTTCGGCTTTTTATAGACAACATACTATTTGTAATGACATACTCATTATTTTCGATTTGGCAAATCAGAAAAATAATGGAGTCATACTCCTAATATATCTACCAGCAAAAGTAGAAAATATTCATCCCCTCCCCCTTTTCTTTCCTGCAGAGTCGATACAAAGTGTATCAACTCTCAAAAATGAGAAATCTCTTTGAGATTTTGTGTTGGTAATTCGGTTTCGTACAGAAAACTGATGAGTAGACCTTACTTTTCTGTACGAAACCGAATTACCAACACAAAATCTCAAAGAGATTTCTCATTTTTGAGAGTTGATACACTTTGTATCGACTCTGCAGGAAAGAAAAGGGGGAGGGGATGAATATTTTCTACTTTTGCTGGTAGATATATTAGGAGTATGACTCCATTATTTTTCTGATTTGCCAAATCGAAAATAATGAGTATGTCATTACAAATAGTATGTTGTCTATAAAAAGCCGAAAAGATTTTATATTAAATCAGACAATTTTTAACATCGTGAATTTTTTTTGTAGAATGCGGCTTGACTATTGCATTGTATTTGACGCGTACAATTGACGATTTTACTGATATAGATGTCGCGTAGGTTTAGTCCTATACTGCTATGTATAAATCAAATTTGACGTTTAGTGGATTATAATGTTTTAGTATGAAATGGCTGATAGGTACAATTTTGTTTATTAAAATTATATTATTATTCATTTGAATTCAAACATCAAATTAATTGTATAGCACTAATGTTAGTTCATCATAGATGGAAACCCTTTCGCGGAAAATCGTCAATAGATCGATTATTTGACAGCCAAAATATGTCAAATTTTTTTGAGTGTTAAGGAAAACAAGCAGCAGTTTATATGAAGTTAACTTAAAATGTTTGAGAATAACTTAATTTTAATAAAAAATAACCATAGCAAACACTCAAACTGCACAAGATTAAACCTAAAGAATACGAATTTGCCTTCTTTTTATGTTTTAATTTTTCACACGCTTTTCACAAACAAATTTACTTGCTTATCTTAAAATGACATAAAATGAATACATTTCAATTAAATTTTTATTAAAAAATATTTAATATATGTCTGTAATTATAGAAATAAAATTGCATCTGTGCCACTTCATACAAAAAGATATGAACAATATTTTGACGTTTATTTGTTTTCCTTAACACAAAAAATCACAATGAAGTTGTCTAGCATTCAATCTATAGTCAAACCAAACAAAAGTCATGATCTGATTAGTTTCACAAAATATTTCAACAAAATTAGTTTCAATTTTGAAGTTTTAATTACATAATTTGTACTTACTCGTATAATTAGTAATATACAACCGACACGACATGAACTCTTCGTTGGAGAAAAAATAGTATGTGTTATTCGAATTAAAAGTGACTTTGTTTGACTCGCAATCTTTGCTTTTGCTCGGCTACGCATAATATTTTTCTCCTAGTATTAAAAGTACCTACTTTTACACCAAGGATTAAAAGTGTAGCTTAGCAACACACACATTTTTTAAAATAGTAAGAAAAAGGCCAACTTTAATACCCAAAAACAGTATTAAAACAAGAGGCTTTTAAGACGTTGGGAGAAAAACTATTTCTTGCATTTGTAGAAGTAAGACGGAAAACGTTGTGATCTTTTTCATTCAAATAATATAACACATGGCGTTGTTCATCCATGATGACACCGCAGTAAGCTACGACAATTTCTTTTTCTGAAAGTATCACCAAATGTGATATATCACCACAAAATGACAACACTGCAAAATAAATTTTAAGGGGAAAATAATGAATCAAAGTGATAAATTGATGTTTCTACATAACCTCAAATGAAGGTATATGAACATAAAATATATATCTCGACTCAAGAATTAAAAGGGCGTAAGTCGACTTATGCTCTAATCGACTTTTGCGCATTTTCTGTTTTATTTGTAACGATTTGGAACTTTCGGTCCAACCTGATAAACGTATAGGTTGATTATCGCCTAATTTATGCTCTATGTAGTACAAAGAAGAAAAATATTAAAACCAGAATAATAACATTAATGATAATAAAAATCTTAAACGTTTTTCTTACCTATGGTTTCCACTTGGATGCTTTGCGAATATTCGCAAAGGGAAATTTTTTGTTTCACGCCACTCTCTTAGAAAAATTTTGTGTTTGTATTACTAAATAATTTTGTCAATTTAGACATTTCTAGACGTCAATAAAAAATCAAAATAAAAACAATAAAGTATTTACATAGGAAAAATATTTCAGCTTGCTTTGTTTATCGGAGGATTGAAAATGTTCCTAAACAAAATAACGGAAATTTTTACTTTTTTTTTTTGGAAATGCAAAATTTGCAATGGAAAAAGATGTAGGCATGACTACTTTTGATTGCAAATCGTATTGTAAATTTGTCTATGGTTGCGTAGACAAATTTATATACCGATATGTATTTTCTTCAATGTATACTATCCGTGTGACAAAATTTAAAACAGATTGCGATTATTCGCAAAGGCATCCCAAGTGGAAACCCACAGTTACCGTAAATATTATTGGCAAAAAAGAAAAATCGTGTTAGCTGATACTACATTCAATTCAATTTTGGTATTTGCAAAGACCACATTGGCAGTGCGAAAAATAAAACAAAAATAAAAAAATAAAAATAATTTAAAGTGGTAGTTGAATTTATTAAAATAAAAAAGTCTATATTGACGATTGGACCGTGTGCTCTGTCGGACAAAAAAAAAGCTTCGTACCCATTTTTCAAAAAAATAATCAAAGTAAGCTTTGGTCGTCCACTCAAATATTATATGAAACTGATTACTATTTCAAAGCTATCTTAGTTTCTGTAATGGGTACGAAGTTTTGTTTTCAGGCGATAGGTATCGCATTTCTTAGTTTTCCAATCGTCAATTGCCAAAGCCTTATACTTGATATAAAGTGTCGATTGGGTATTAGTGGAGAGTGTACTGGCTAAATAATTAATTTGTGTGAGCCATATATATTTGATAGTGAAACCATCTTGGTGATTGTGTACGTACGATCCCTCTTCCCGTTACTGCCACTGTAACGCGGTGATAGTTCTAGATTTCTAGATAATACAGTTTGTTAGAAACTGGTGGATTGCTGAATTATTGCGCGTGGGTAAGTGAAATTATTATTGAATGACCTGTTTATAGGTATTTTCGTTCATTTGGTTAGGACAAAAGTCTTAAATGGCATTATTTATGTTTATAATATTTAGATCGATAAAGCGGGGCGATTCAACCATGTTTACGCATTGGCTGGTCGGTAATATAATTTGGACGTCAAGTATCAACTGGATTAACGGATTTTCCAATATCCCGCGAATTAAGCGGTGTGACAAGCCGCGCTTAAACCGGAATAAAATCAATCCACCAGTAGTGTTTTTTTTGTGCAGTGTGTCCCTTTGGTAATAGTACTTTTCATTTCAAGTGTTTTTAAAAATTTATTTTTAGTAGTGGTTTGTTAACTAAGTTAAATCGGTGGTGGATTCGTGAATCTTTAGACAATAGTTTTAGAGCTATAGTGTCTTACTTATCATTATAACCTAAGAAAGAAAAGAAAGGTGGACGATCTAATTTAGTGTAATTTGTGCATGGTGTGGCTTGCCCATACGTATATATATTAATTTCTTTTGGTACAGTTAGCTTTATCAGCAGCAAAGCCGACCACGAGCGCTCCTGGAAGGATATAAACTGCGGTGAGTTTTTCTTTATTTACATTATATTTATTTTTGGGTGTTTGGCTCATTTTTATATATAAATACATAGGGTGTTTCTTAACACTACGCACTAGTTGATGCAGGATAAGATGATTCCATGTGATTAGCTTTTCCACCTTGGTTTTTTTTTAATTTTTTTTTTTTATACAGCGTAGTAGTTCATTAGTTTATTTAGCTATTTGTTGAATTTAAAAATAAAATTTTCTTTTATAATTAAACCAAAAGTCATAATTTTTGGTTGAATAAAATTTAAAATGAGGAAATAAATTTTTTTATATTGATGATGTGATGAGACGAAACGTGATGAGATCTAATCCAAAGCAAATAAATATTCATGACATGGAAATTGTGTGAGCCATCCAAGCCAAAGACCCTCCCAACCGAGTGTAGCTACCTAAAAAAATTAACCATGCCCGGCTTCTCTTCAAAAATATAATGGCTCGTTACATATTGTCTATTAATACGTTTTTATTTTCCAATTTCCAAGGTAATACCATAGAAAGTAAGATATCTTATTCTCTTTCATATTACCTAATAATTGGAATTAAAATTAATAGACAATTAAATAGCAAATGCGCAAAAGTCGACTTACGGCCTTTTAATTCTAGAGTCGAGATATATGAAATGAAATTTATGTCTGATAAACCAATACACAACAGCAAATGTGATTAGTGTTTGTTAAAGTAGTGTTTGTGCATTTGTAAAAGTAAGATGGAAGATATTGTGGTCTTTTTCATTCAAATCAATATCCGACAAGGCGTTGTTCATCCATGATGACACCGCAGTAAGCTACGACAAATGTCAGTTTATCACAGTTTTTATCACCAAATGTGATATAGCATCACAAAATGACCATGCAGATCTCATTTAGTCGATTCGGTTTTTAATAAATATTTGTTCTTTGCCTAATACATCTATTAACTTATAAAGTCCAACTTGCAATTTTCCAACAACAACTTGCAGCCTCCTATGCCAAGCTTCTAAATTGTTTTGAGTTCGTGGAAAGTTATTCTCAAAAGAGTCAGCAATAGACCAAAAATTGGGACTATATCGTGGCGGTTTATTGTTTTCACCAACACGACCCGAAATATAATTTGTATATATCCATGAAGCAATAATTTTTCCATCTTCATCCAAAACATCCTCTAATTTATATATAAAAGTTTTTGGTGACAAGATTTTGTAAAACAAGATTTTGGAGAAAAGATTTTAGAAACAGTCTTTTGTAAACAGTCTTTTGAAAAACAGAAATACGTGGCCAACCCTATGCCGTTACGTACCATATGTCGTTTTAAAATATGCCGTTTTTAAATATGTCATAGTGTACCTTAATGCCGTATGTCGATTTGAAATATGCCGTTTTGAAATATGCCATAGTGTATCATATGCCGTAGTGTACCATATGCGGTTTTGAAATATGCCGTTTTTTCATATTCCGTGATGAAATATGCCGTATCGATCGGGCCCCTATTCTGACAAATTTGAACAGCATCTAACATGTAATTATTGGAGTATTGAACCACAATTTTTTATTTCGCTGGCGCTAAACCCATAGAGGGATTTGGCCGCTTCATGTTGAAGTTTCATAATCGTTTTTTTTTAATGGATAATGAATGATCCATTCATTGATTCTTTGATGATTTTTTCATCACCCGTCGGGAATCGAACCCGGAACCTCCGGAGCTTAAAGCAAGCATGCTAACCACTGGACCACAGGGCGGCAATTGAACCACAATGGGCTTAAATAATTTAACCGAGAGTATACATGCATAACTTTTCTAAATACAAATAAAAATGGGCTGATACTTGCTAATAGACTATGTGGATGGTGATTCCAGGTTAGAAGGCTGTCAAACTCAAGACCAAGATATACAAAACTGTCACACTGTGAAATAACGGTTCCATTTACTTGAACGACAATGTTAGGTGTGATAACAGGAGTCCTTTTATAGAATAAAATATAGTGGGATTTGTTTAAATTTAGAAACAAAGCATTTATTAAGCAGCCAACTAGCAAACAGGTCTATATCATGCTGCATTATAGATTGAAGGGTACCGTAGTTCTGCACAGAATATAAAATGCACATATCATCAGCGTACATTTGAAGTTTTCCCTCAAAATGGTAAACAGAAACAATCATTAATAAAAAATTTGAAGAGGCAGAGCCCAAAAACGGATCCTTGTGGCCAGCGAAAGTTTGTAAAGTAGTAATTCGTGATTAATACTGTCAAATGGTTTCCTGAGATCAATAAAAAAAGCTGATACTACTTTTCCTTCACTAAAGTTTTCCTGCAGATTAGTTACAAGGTGAATACATGCCATAGTAGTACCAGAATTTTCAATAAACCCAAATTTATTATTGCTGATTATTCTATTTACTGCTAGAAAACTATTGAGGCATTCTAAAACTAAGTGTTCAATTAATTTGCTGATATTAGATAAAATTGAAATTGGTCTATAATTTCCAGGGTTGCATTTATCACCGGATTTGTAAATGGGGATAACTTTAGCTTGGGCTAATGACGACGGGAATACACCTAAATCAAACGCACTATTTATCAATTTAACCAGCATTGGGGAAAAAATAAGTTGAATACCTTTTCAATAATTTCGCCAAAGTTGAATCTGGCCCATTAGATGAATTATTCTTGAGACTATTGATAATTTTCGCTAACTCTGGAGAATTAGTATGATGCATTTTGAAGGGAATAGAAATGATATAGTTACATTTATTACGATGGTAATGCAAGTTAAATGAATCGGTACTTAGCAACGAACAACGAATAAACCATTTATTTAATTCATTACAAATTTATTTACGATTGGTGATAGAGCTACCATTTAATATAATTTCAGTGCAGTTTCCTTCGGAATTTTGTTAAATATAGCTGCATTAAGAACTGACCAAAGTTTCCTAGAATTAATGGCACCAGAAATCTCATGCGAATAATAATCTCGTTTGGCCTTATTAATAAGAGTAATGATTTGATTATGTAACAATTTAAATTGTCGAATATAGTAAAAATTATGCGGGTAGATACGTTTTAACTTGATTATCACGGTTTTTCATAATGCTTAAGATTTCATTGTTAATTCACAGTTTTTAAAGTTTGATTTACTCGTAACTACAACGGTGTGCTTTTGGATAGCCGCTGAAAGATTTTTAACAAAATCATCAATATTAGACACTTTGTCCAAAAATTTAAATTCATTGGATTTTTCTGTAAGGTGAAAATTAATTTTACTTTTGGGATGTTTTTTGTCATTTTTTTTAGCATAAACTTCACACTCATCGCTAGTGTGAAGTTTATGCTAAAAAAAAAAAAAATTACACTGTTAAATTAGTTATTTTCCAATTGGAATTTAGATTATATGAAAATTTAAATTTTTTATAATTTTGGATTTTTCGTACTATCAAACCCTGCATAGGAAACAGATTATTTTCGTCATTTTCTGATAGCTGGACCATCTGTTTATCTCGTTAGCCAAAATCATTCAATTTTGTTGAACCTTACTATATTTCAGATAATTTAAAAGTTGACTGATTTTTGATAATTAAATAATGGTTTAGCACCAATCCTGGAGATGTGCCGAAGGAATTTTCTAGAATAACTAGGCCATGTAGCTGTATATGTATGTCACCAAGCTAATCCAATTGTGATGAACACACTATATATTTCACAGAATGTGGAATTTTAATAATTTTGGATGTTTTTAAAAGTTGTTATATCGCCAACATTGAAATGTCCACGAGGTTTTCCTCTCATTCTCGAATAGCCCTTAGTTTCGGATAACTTGGCCTTATGCCAATAAACGTGGCCAACCTGATCCAATTGTGGCGAACTTTACTATACTTCACAGAATTTAGAATTTTTAATAATTTTGATAGATTTATAAGAGAATCTTCTTGAATATAACATACATGGCCAAGTAGAGCAGCTGCAAATGGAGGTTCAACATGTTGAAGAAAATTATAAACAAAGGTGCAGCAGGTCGAAGAAAAATTGCATACGGAGATCCAACAGGTTAAAGAAAAATTTAAACGTCTCGAGAAAGAATTAACTGACAAGACAAGTGGAGCAATAACGAAAGTGTTTCAGACCGTTCACTCAATCAAATTAAAGCAACCAACATTCAATGGAACAACATCTTTCGTAATTTTCAAATTTCAATTTGAAACGGCGGCCAATCAAAATCATTGGAACGATGAACATCGCGTTTCGCTGATTTGAGTGTCTCTTAAAGGCGAAGCAGCAAAATTCTTATAACCCATCTCGGAACAAGAGCGCAACAGCTATCTTGAAAATATGAAGGAGCTAGATCGGAAGTACGGCAGTCGCCATAAACGGGAAATCTATTGTGTGAAATTAAAATGCCGCTACCAACAGCTACGAAAAACCGCTACCCAGAGGAGAGCAGGCATTGGATGAGTTAACGGCAGTCAGTTCGAAGGAGCAGAAACTAGCTTCACCGTTTTATTGTCCCATAACTTACATCCCTGTCACAAGTGTAGAACGAGGCGGTAGCAGCGTAACAATCGAGGGCGATGTTAATAAAAGAAAGTGTGTCATCACGCAGGTTACTGGAGCAACGCACACGGTTGTCCGGGAAGACTTGATCGGAAGAGCTGTGCAGCTGGCTGATGGGTTAAAATAAAGAATAATAAATCGAAATGGAGCAATAATAAAAGGAAAACATTCCTTAACATAAGCATATGGCCAAGTTATCAGAAAATACGGGCGAGACATTGTGGACATCTCTGTGATCGGAGATACAAAAATTTATAAAACCATCAAAATTATTAAAAATTCTAAATTCTGTGAAGTATGTATAGTAAAGTTCGTCACAATTGGATCAGGTTGGCCACGTATATTGGAATATAGCCAAGTCATCCGAAAATAAGAGCTATTCGAGAATGAGGGAAAATTTTCGTGGACATTTCAATGTTGGCGATATAACAACTTTTAAAATCATCCAAAATTATTAAAATTCCACATTCTGTGAAATATATAGTGTGTTCATCACAATTGGATTAGCTTGGTGACATACATATACAGCTACATGGCCTAGTTATTCTAGAAAATAAGCGATACCTTCGGGACATCTACAGGATTGGCGCTAAACAATTATTTAATTATCAAAAACCAGTCAACTTTTAAATTATCTAAAATACAGCAAGGTTCAACAAAATTGAATGATTTTGGCCAACGAGATAAACAGATGGTCCAGCTATCTGAAAATGATGAAAATAACCTGTTTCATATGCAATGCAGGGTTTGATAGTACGAAAAATCCAAAATTACAAAAAATTTAAATTTTCATATAATCTAAATTCCAATTGGAAAAATAACTAATTTAACAGTGTAATTTTTTGTTTTTTTTTTAGCATAAACTTCACACTCATTGTTTTAGTGCACGACAAATTGAGATGTCTTTTACAATCAATAGAGATTGAAATTTGACGGTGATCGGAAAAGCCAACGTCCTTCAGCGAAATAACATATTTATAATCAAAATTATTGCACAAAATATGCTCGATGACAGTTCCGATGGAATTAGACAATCTGGTGTAATGCTGGTCAGACAATGAATTTAGAAATGCATAACCACTAGCAGTTACTATGTTATGGTACAATTGCATGATTAATTTCTATAAAACGCCAAAACATGCAGGTCAATACCGCGGATATTGACAACCAAAAAATTACTACCATCAAATTCTAGGTTTAAAACTGTTGAGGATGATAAACTAGAATGCACAAAAATCGCACAACCGCCAGCTCTTTTAAGATCACAATTAGAAAAGTATCAATTATAATTACCGAAATTGTAAAAACGGTTCTCACACGAGTAAATTCAAAATTCCAAAAAATGAACACATCAACTAAATGTTTAGATGAAGTTAATACAGCATCTATTTCATTATGGCGGTAGTTTGATCTAAATAAACAGCAAATCTCATATAAACACTTTTCTCACTAAGCGCAAGAGAATGCATATTAAACCAAGTTCTTAAAACGCATAAATCAAACTGCATGTCAACCATCAAATTATCAATTGTTAAATTTGTATAGGCAATAGTAGTATCATCCGCAAAAGA
Organism: Tipula helvola; assembly: GCA_963556165.1. Taxonomy (NCBI): domain Eukaryota; kingdom Metazoa; phylum Arthropoda; class Insecta; order Diptera; family Tipulidae; genus Tipula; species Tipula helvola. The sequence continues at coordinate 168,827,883 of OY744482.1, read as the reverse complement.
TGTTAATTGGCCAATGAATTTGAAACATAACATAAAATTGATATAAATAAGAAATAAGATGGGACCCAGCACAGACCCTTTAGGGACTAATCGTCAAACGTTGACATCGATTTTTCAAATATGATTTAAAATAATCCCAAGCAATAACCCTAAACCCAGAGTGCGACATTATCGCTATTAAAATTTGAGATCAACTGTGTCGAACGCCTTTTTAATGTCAATAAAAAGTGCCCCCGTTTTTAAATTGTTATCGATACCAGACATAATAGGAGCTAAGAAATTGATGATTGCGTCAAATTGTGAAGAATTAAAAAACTGCGTACGCTTAAAAAAATTTAAAATTCGATCTTTAGTCATTTTCCCAAAAATTTTAGAGAATCCGGGAATGAAGAGAAATAGGTCTATAATTATTTCGATCACGGGAATCACCCTTTATATTTAACGGAACAACATAATAGACTTTTTTAAACATTCCGGAAAAATGTCATAACTAAAACATAAATTAAAAATATAATTAATCGGTTCATCAGTAAAAGCCGCATTTCTTAATACAGTTATTGGAAAATCTATCAGGCCTCTATCGTAATTATTATTTAAAGTCATGATAGTGCTATAAAGCTCATCAGGTGTAGTAGGGTAGAAAAAAAACTTTCTGTTTTTGGTTACGAATTTCATAAAAAAACTGATTAAAAACATTAGCAACAGCTAATGGCTCATCAACAATCACTCCAGTATCATCAAAAATAGAATATGTACATATATATTCTTCTTCTTTTCTCCTTTATATTATCAGTAACTTTGTTAATCACTTGCCATTGTTGCTTAACATCGGAAGAATTTAACAAAAACAAGTTTTGATAATACCAACTTTTAGAAGTACTAATTTCACGTTTTACTAATTTCTTAAGGTTGAGGTACCGTTTTAGAATCCCATCAGTACTTGGACGAGAGCGAGACAAACTGCCTAATTTATTATTCAACTGAATTAATTTTAAAAGAGGGCAGTTCATCCAAGCAAGCAACTTATTTTTATGCCTAGATACCTGAAGGATCATCTTACATTCATTAAATATACGATTCATTATCAAATAAAATCTTTCTAAAGCTAAATTAATAACATCCACAGAATAAATCTCATTCTAAGATTCATTGACAAACATGATTTCGAGTCGGACGAAATCAGTTTTTTTCAATTTTATTACAAATATTTATTAAACTAGAACGGGAAGAATTAAGTTCAAACAATGATCCGTTATTTGGTGATTTTCTACAGCAAAGGTCATTTGTACTTCACTATTTCTCAAAGAAGACGCGATATACTAATATTGAAAATTCTAGTTGGTTGATTAACTATGAAACTAGGCCATAACTTGCCATCAAAAATAAGTAGCCAGATTTAAAACTGGAGTAAGCAAGCAAATCAATATTAATATCCCCCATTATAATTAACACATCAACATTTAAATCGCGTATTTGAAGTATTATTCTTGACAATGGCGAATCGCCATCAAGTTAATGAAGTTTATATCTAAAATAATTGGGCAATTTAAATAAATTTGTTCTATTCACTAAATCAGAAAATTTTCCCTGCTCTAAGGAAAAGCTACACAATTAAGCGCAAACGAATAAACCGGCAGCTATTTCATATATTGTACAAAAAAAAAAATTTATAAACTCAAAAATGTTTGTCTGTTCATATTATGATAGAAGCAAACATGCGGTAACATAATATAATTGAAATTAAATATAAGATTAAACAGATTCCTAGAAGAAAATTTTAAAAGAAAATTATTTTACAGTTCATGAGTCAATTTTGTAATTCGAAATATTATTTAATTATTATAGTGTGTTATTAACAAACAAACCCACAATATTCTCGACTGCATATTATACAGATAATAATTCTCACTGGAGTAATTAATTTAATGAAAAACTGTATCTCTAGATATTTAAAAAAAAAACTTTCAAACCAATAACAAACTGCATTGAAAATGTTCAATGAACCATATTATATACTTAGAGTTAGACTAACACAATAATTATTGTAGCAACTGCTTTATTAGCACACAAATCAATTTACATCGAATTCAAAGAAAAATAAACCAAAGTCGAAATATTTAATGTGTTTTAGAATTGAGAATTTATTTCAATGTTAAATTTTAATAGAAATCATAAATAAATTAATGGTTTATTTACGTACCAGCAAATGATAGTATTGATAAAACAAGATTTATTTTAATAATAATAAAAGCACCTTAAAAATTGTTCACTGCCGAAAACTCACTTTAATTTTTTTTTTTTTTGTTATGTTTCAAATCACTTTTAATTATTTTTGAACAACACTTAATTTTTTTTTTGCATTCACCAAAAAATTTAATTTTAAAACATTCACAAAATCGTTTAAAAACACTACACAACTAAAAATTCACTTAACGTACAATTTAATATTCACTTCAATTTCCATAAAAAATAAATTTTTTTTTATTCTCCCAAAAATTAAATTAATATTTTAATTAATTAATTTTTTTTCTTTTTTTTTTTTTTTAATTTTTTAAACACAAAATTAATAAATTAATAAAAACACTTATGTACAAGCACACACAAAATAATTTAATAAAAATGTTTATCAAACACGATATTATAACTGACGAACGCTACGGCTTTCAAAAAGCAACTGAATGAGAAAAATGAAAAACTCAACAATATTTATATTTTCCTCAACCGAAGAAAAACTTTGTATTACTTCTGTTTGTTTGTTGTTTGCGTTTCTATTTTTTTTTTTGTTTTTTTGTTTTTGTGCTGTGTGCGGTGTTAAAAACTGAGTGCTTTTATTTTTGCTATTGGTGCTGCTTTTCGCTCGTTTTTTAACATCTTTGCTATACTATATACCGATGATGATTTTGTTTACGGTTGAGTTTTTTTTTTTTTGTGTTTGTTAGTGGAATCGAGTTTTGGGAGTTATTGTTTTGTTAGTTGATTTTGAAATTTCTTGAGTCGTTTATGGTATGTATGTATGTTTTTATGTTGAATCATATAATTTCATACACTAGCATTTATTATTTTTATCAATGAAAATATGATTTTGTATAGTTGTGTGAGTGTGTAGTAGATGTTATTACATTTTACAGTGTGAGGCATGAATGAAAAATATTTGGGAAATATGCTTGGGTAGAGGAAAATTTAATTCATACATTCATATACGAATCGGTTTATTTATTATAATTGTGAAATCATGGAAACTAAAAATCTTTACTAATTAGTTTTCTTCTAAAGAGAGAGAGAGAGAGACGATGTTTATTACTTTTATTCAAAACTATAATAAATTCTTTAAACAAACGGCGGAAAATATTGTAAGACATAAGAATAAGTTTAACTGAAGTAGTATAATACGGTTCATTTTTTGCCTTTGCTGTTCCAAAATAATCCGATTAAAGTTTTTTAACTACTCGTACATCGACCGGTTACTGACTGCTATCCTATAAAAGTTAAAAATGGCATTCAAAACCTACCTGGAATAACAAATTTCATAGATAATTTGTTAGCTTCCTCTTTCGACCAAATTCGATTTTAACTACTCTCGCTATTACAACTATAAGAGTTTCTTTTATTCATTCCAGAGAAGGAATAGAAGGAATGGAAAAATGTATTTATCAATTTTTTATTTATTTTATCTAAATTAACATATTTAAGTTTATTATAACTTTTACAATCATATGTTATTAGTGCGTATATATACAAATTTTGGGCTATAATTACAAAAACAATCACAAATTACCCTTCCCTCTAACCTTTATTAAATAAAAATGCAAAAAAATTATACAATATAAACTAAAACAGCTACAAATTATCAAATAGACAGCCATATCCAATGCAGATTCACAAAAGATACTTTTTAGCATACAATATGGACTCCCAGGACAAACAATGAAGAATTAAAAATCATTGTCTTATTTCTAGGTAAGCTTAAATTATTCTGTCTGTATGATCGAAGTTGTACCATTTTCACCGATAGATAAGTTGGCTCTCTAAAATTTAGCACATTGAAAATAAATAAACAAACACGATAATCAAGGTAATCAGAAATATTACATCCCACTATTGATTTAACAAACGGTGATATATGGTCATATTTACGTAATCCGTGCACATATCTTCCACAAGCATTAAACATTAGCTCAACATTCCGGAGTTGCGCCTTTTTCATTCCAAATAATGCGGTACCACCACAATAAGTAATATGAGGTAAAATATATGTAGGAGCGAACCAGTTGTCGATTTAGCTCGAAAAAACCACATTTAGTTACCGACCACAATAAACGCAAAATATTAAATACTTTAGTGCGCATCATATTAGCATTTCCCACGACAAAGTCCGATCGACCTAAATCTCTTACTTTATCTGAATACTCAATGTTTATACCATTAACAACTATATTGGGAAAAGCAGCCACGTCAAGGAATTTATTAGAAATGATGATGGACTGAGTCTTCCTTTCATTCAATAATAGTCGATTTTCCCTAGACCACTTCAGAACAGAGCTAAAATCTTTAGTTAAGGTTTCAATACAAGGGACTTGGCGACGCCGGTGCTGAGTTCGTCACTAACCTCTTTGATTTTTGTAATGCAAAAATATTGTGGACTGTATTTGTAAAATGCCGAAGAAGTACTTGTTAGTGAAACATACAACTAGACATATGTAGCACTTGATGCTTAGCTTGAACCTGACGGCTTGTTTGACAAAGAACGAACCGCAAAAGTCAATGAACACGATGATGAACGGTCGTACTGATTTTGTCACACGATCGGTTGACAGGTCGCCCATGATTTGGCTTCTATTCCTGCATAAAATTTGACCGCCGATGATCCAATAACTCAATCGAAGATAATGAAGAAGCGTTTGTGGACTGGTATGTAGTAAACGAAGATATTCATGTCGCACAATTCGCGTATGATTTCCTGGTAGTAATATCGGATGTTTACGGTCATTTGATATTGTTGAGGTATCATCGAGGCGTTCACTGGCTCTCAAATATCCATCTGCCTCTAGAAAGGAAGATAGTGTACGTAATGTAATTTTGTGAACACTGTGATGACTATTCCTAAGACACGTAATGTCTTCTTCGAGAGACTGAAATCGATGAACTACCATTTGGGCGATGTTTTGGTTAAGTACTGGTACCAACGTTTTGCGCGTCTCTGATTCTGCCGGATCCACCCTAAGTTGATGATTCGAAGCTTTGGGCCATTCTTTCTCGAATATTTGTGTGCTACATAGTGCATAGGATTGAATTTTTTTTGACATAACCGATCTTCTTTCGGCTTACCCACAAACGACGTAACCTAACTCGGTATTGTGAAATGATGGCAGTTTCTTGCATATTGTGATAGACTCACCTGAAAATAATGGATTATAAACTTCGACTCCCAATAACAAGTCGATGCGATCTGGTACAGTAAAATATGGGTCGGCTAATTTTATGTAGACGGGAACCGTATTCAATAAGTCAAAATTTACACGTGACGTAGGTATATCATTGGTAATCTTTGGAAGCACATAAAATTTTAGGTCCACGCTGTAATCTGACTCTCGCAATGACACAGTGAGATATATTTTGTGTCTGATAATAGATTCTTTACCACCAATGCATGTGATTGTTTTATTCGTTGGATAGCTCTTAGTCTACAGCCCATCGCACGAGTCATTAGTTATGAAATTCATATGTGAACCACTATCAAGAAGGGCTCTACAAAGCATTTGGTTACCATTTGAAGCAGTGGTATTGACGAGTGCTGTACCAAGCAAAATAATCCTTTGATTAAATAATAGTTGCGACGAATTTAGTGATACTGAATTCAGAGTATTGGCCACAGAAAATGATGTGTGTGAGTTTTCACTAGAAACATGGTCACTGGATGATACATCTTGCTTCAACGTAGTCACGTTTTTCGAAGTAGTTTTTGTTGGTGATGGTGCGCTACGTGGATGTTTGTCCGGTTGGTAGGTTCTGTAGTGAAGTGTGACATGATGCTTGAACGAGCATAGTGCCTTCTTGCAGTCACTAACCAGGTGTTTTGCTATGAGACAATTCGTACAAAATTCTTTATCCCTTATGAAAAGGGAAAACGCCTGTGGAGTCAACTTCTCGCTATTGATTGATGGACACCGTGTTATTAGGTGAGACTCTGTACAGTAAGCACAATTGTATGACTCAACCACCATAGAAAATGATTTGAACTTGGACGTGGCTGCTCTTCTTGTGTCTCTACGTGTTGTCGAAGATTGATGCGAAGTATTAAACTGTAATTCTTGAAGAAGCTGGACACGCGTGCGAAGTATATTTATAAAATTTGTGACTGGAAGAACAATAGATGGTTTTAAATTTGTAATAACCGAAGTGCGTGAAGCAATACCTAATTTATGCGTCAGATGATGGGTCAGAATAAGATCCCATTCAGCCCCATTCACCTTTAGTGATTTCAGCGCATCATAATGTTCACTGCTTTATCGATGAATAGTTGAAGCGCTTTCGATGAATTTTCAAGGGGACCCTTGATCTCGTAAATCTCCCGCATGTGGAATTTTTTGATGGTGACCTCATTATTATATTTATCACAGATCGTCTTCCAGGCAACATCATAATTTTCAGATGTCACTGGGAGATGTTCAATCAAGCTATAAGCTGAATCTGCACGGATTTGGGAAATGAGATATACGAATTTTACAGTAGATGCTATCTTTTTACAATATATGAATTAAATCGATGAATATATCCCGAAAAGGCAACCATTCAGCCTCCGATCCTTTGAACGAATGAAGTTAAGCGATTTTATTTATTAACGTGGATTCTAGATTTCCATAGTTATCTTCAAACGAATCGCGGTCACCTGCCGTGGTATCATCAAGAGCTTCCAACTTCAACTGCACTGAATTATAATTAGCGTATACTAATTGAATACGACGTAGCAACGATTCGTACACTCCCAAAGTAGAGGCTGTACTACACTGATTTTTGAAATAGGTCAATTGGCCTTTAAACGCGGCGCGCTGTTTCTTATACAAATCAAGGTTGGCGGTTTCTTGCGACATATCGTCGAGTCAACAACGGAAAAATGCTATTAAACAACACTTCAACAATACAATTGCTTTCAAATTTGTTTACAAGTGTTTGTAAAAATTAACGATGCGTTACTTAACCTTAATTAAACTAAACTAACTTACATGAACCTGATGACCTCGTGTAGTCAACAATATACCTGTTGATGTTGAGTTCATGCTACGAGCAGCTAATACTCTGCGATGTAGGTGATTGTAGATACCATTCGATGATGATTCTGGATGACGTTTAAGGTCGCTGCACGAGTATGGATATAAATCCGAACGAAGTTAGTAACTTATTTGACCTTTTGCTAAATAAATTCTCGTAAATTCGTCTATTTTACTTATCAACTTCTCTTTGCTTTTAGTTTCAATAATACCATGATAACTTCAATAGGCGTTTTCGAAAATAGACCATGGGTAAATTCACAGTAAATTTCGACCATTAAATTACACTGTAATGGTCTAATTTAATGGTCTAAATTTACTGTGAATTTACTCAACGTCTATTTCCGAACACGCCTATTAATAACAAAATAACAAATTTTTTTAAAAATCGAAAAGTCAGAAATACGCAAACCAACAAAAATTAGGGGAAAAAATAGCTCGTAATATATATTTTTTGGTATGGTTATGTTGGTTTTCTGCGGATATTTTGCTTAATGTTGAAATAATTTTAACTCGAGAGGAGAAATAGGGGAATCTTTTTTTCGGTCACATGACAATATTTGGGTAATTTAATTGGATGAATGATCGGATTCAGATTGTACCGATTTATATCCATACTGGTGCAGCGACCTTTAGCGAAGATTGATGTCCGACGATTGATTAATTTAGCAAACACATTGTTGTGCTATAAAGTGCTGCACTTCAAACAATAAAATGCACATACCACTGCTCTATTCACGATGTTGGATCAGATGCGATGATTGGCTTTATATGACGTAAATGTATCACGAAACGAGGTTATGTTGCTATCAAATATGAATGATGATAAAATATGTAAAACACGTGCAACATCGAAGAAACCCAAAATGGCGTCGTTTCGTAATATCCGGCTAGAAGAACCAAAAATAATGGAGACGCCGGTGCTGAGTTCGCCACTAACCTCTTTGATTTTTGTAATGCAAAAGTATTGTGGACTGTATTTGTAAAATGCCATAGAAGTACTTGTTAACTTTATGTATTTTTATTAATAATATTTATTACAACTAAGACAAATATTCACAAGACTTATATAAAATAATATTTATTACAACTATTAATTTAAAATTACAGATGTCGACGAAATTATTGTTTGATGTTGTAAATTCTAATTGTAATTTGTGATTATCCAAATACAATAATATGCGGATCAAAATACAATCAAGTTCTTTATTGCACAAAGTTCGAAGCGATAATAATTTTAAGAAAATATACAAAACATACAAAAACTAAAGAATACACAAACATGGAGAATACAATGCTCTTGCATAAATTTTAGTACAGCGTTTATATCCCAGCAAAGTTTTTTGTCTTTGGTAACAAGTCTTTTGCTTGTCTGGGATAGAGAAAATAATATGAAATTACATTAGTTAAAAAGAGAGTTAAATTTCTTAGGCAACATGTCTTGCGGTTGTCTTCAGTATGTTACTAGAGACACAGACGTTATGTAATTTAAAGCGCTCCTATCGTTGGGAAATAGAAGGAATGGTAACAAATCTTCTGGTTGTCTTGAAAATGTCTTCAAAAACCGCTTCGTTTTCGACACCAACGCACAAAAAGCATAATATTTCGCCATTTTTTGTAGTTTTTATTATTATTTTTGTGCGGATGGAGATGTGTTCAATTTTTTTTGTAGATTAAATGAATATTATTTAATTTAAATATAAAAAATATTTTTCTTATAAAATATTTTAAATTCAACACAATATTTATTTGTGAAAAAAATAAAACAAAAAGTGTTAACAAAACCAGCAAACGTGTCTTACTCTTAAGTAACACATGCAAGACAAACTCAAGACTTGTTATGGTAACAAACCCAAGTCAGTCAAAAGACAACTCCATGTATTTGGGACGAAGAGTCTTCAAAGAAATGTCTTGTGGTCGATATTGGTAACATGTATACAAGATGTCTTGGGTAACATATCGCAAGGTCTTCATAGGTAACATGTCTGGTGGTCGTTATTGGTAACATATCTGGATGTTGACTTTTGTATTATGTTTGGTGGTCGTATTAAGTACTTTTCATACCAAGCTTTTCATACAAAATGCATTTATAAAATAATAAATAATATGTAGTCGAAAACACTTTTTCATATTAAATCAGACAAATTTTAAGGGTTGGGTATGAAATCTTGCATTACACAATCTTGCATCACAAAATCTTGCATACTAAATCTAGCATTACAATATCTTGCAATTACAAAATCTTGCATTACAAAATCCTGCATTACAAAATCTTGCATTATAAAATCTTGCATTACAAAATCTTGCATAACAATTTCCCGTACATTTATAGAATCGCGCGCGCGATTCTATAAATGTACGGGAAATTGTTATGCAAGATTTTGTACTGCAAGATTACAAATCAGTGGTGATTCAATTCTACTGTATTGCGATAATTGCCACTGCACTAAAAGTAACAATAAAATGAAATCAAAGTTCTGTTTCTTCCACATACATATTCATAATCAGAAACAAAATAAAATATATTAACAAACAAAAATTGCTCTATTAATATACAAGTAAGTATGGTTTATGATAATTTTGAATAATGCATATTAAAATTACATAATAATATTTTTTATAGAAATGAATATGAGTATTTCTACAGTGGTTTCCAATAAAGGAAAAGACAAATTAATCGTTGACGGATTTGGCTTCCACCTAGCCCGTAAAACTAAAAAATCATACAATTGGATGTGTAGCCAGCAGAAGAAATGTTCATGCAATGCGCGTGTAGTAACACGTTTAATAAATGAAAAACACGAAATTATTAAGGCACTATCTGTGCATTCCCATGCACCTATAACGTACGAAAAAACTATTTGTGAAACTAACCATATTTTGAAAAGCACAGCTAAAAATTGTGATATTCCGCCATCTCGTATTATTACTGACTCAATTGTGAATACACCTAGCATTTCGCGGGTTTACTTACCAAGCAAAGAATCTCAAAAAAATAAGATCCATCGTGCGCGTGCCCACAAGACAATAAAGGAGCCAAACAGTTTGGAGGCAATTAATATACCTGAAGAAATACGCTACATGGAAGGAGAGTTGTTCGTTCTGTCTGTAGATTGTTGCGAGGGAGAAAAAATTATTTTACTCGGTACTAAATCCTCTTTAACGCTTCTTGCAGAATGCAATTGTTGGATTATGGACGGAACGTTCGATGTAGTTCCTTCCATAATGCGACAACTGTTTTCTATACATGGAAACGTTGAAGGGGAGATAGTACCACTGGTTTTTTGTATAATGAGCAAAAAACCCAGAAAGTGCTACGATCAATTATTTTTCGAATTGAGGAAAATTTGCCGTCAATACGAATTGAGTCTTAATCCAGAAAGAATATTATGCGATTTTGAAAAGGCTATTGTTTCGTCCGCCAAAGCTTTCTTCCCTCAATCAATTTTCAAAGGCTGCCAGTTTCATTTTGGACAAATAATTTGGCGGAAGGTCCAAAAAAATAGATTAGCCGCAAAATATGGGAATTCAGAAGAATTCTATCTAAAAATCCGGATGATGAAAAGTCTCCCATTCGTACCATCAGACGAAGTCGCCAATTACTTTGAGCTTAAGCAGCACGTTTGAGGACAACGATTTAAAAAAGATAGGGAGCTGGTTCAAAAAAAATTATATTTGTGATTTGAATGTGCGACCCAAATATAATCCCAAATTTTGGACAGTTGGGAACGCAGAAACAGATACGGAGTGTTTTCCGCGGACCCAAAATAGTGTCGAGGCATGGCACCGGAGATTAAAAGTGATTGTTCGAAAACGCCATGCAGGCTTATATAAATTGATCAAAGATCTATCGAACGAATTAATTGTGGCCAAACATCGTGTAGAGAAAATTCGAAATGGTTAACAACTACCGAAAAAAAAACAGATCATCATAAAAAACAAAATAATAAAAAAAATTATACGGAACAGAGGCAGTTATGGTAAAACTGACTTTCTTAAGAGAATTGCGCAAAATACAATTCTTAATTAAGATATTTTTATAAACATTTGATATTTTAAAAAAAATTTAAATTTATTATATGCATTTTGTTTTCTGAAATTAACTGAAAATGATATGAATTGGAATAATTAGCGATTGTAAATTATAAAACTGCTTTTAACATTTATTTAATAAAGCCTAACAAAAAAAAATATTTAAAAGATTTTATATGCAAGCTTTTGTATTGCAAGATTTTGCAAATGCAAGATTTTGTAATTGCAAGATTTTATAATACAAGATTTTAATGTTGCAAGATTAATAAAAAAAAGCAAGATCCTGTTACTGCAAGATATTGTAAATGTAATGCTATATTTTATACCGATCCCATAATTTTGATATAAGGTTTTCATAACGCTTTTGAGAATGATTCCGAATAGGAATCGAAAGAGCTAAAGCTGTACTTAAGTATTTTAAAAAAATAAAAAGAGCCCTAAACCAATATTTTAAAAATTTGTTTTAATTTTAAAACATTGGCTCTGAATTCAGTAATAACAGGCGTAGAATGATCACGTGACATCAGAATATTCCAAACGAAATGTAATAAAAGAACAACATGGAATGGAATCATATGGCCGAAAGGCAACACTATAGACCAACGTGTTGTTGTTTATAAATTTGAGACGAGACTGAATAAGTTTTATTTTGTTTTAACTTTTGTTGTCTGTGTGTTTTTGTATCATAGTTTTCGTGTTTTTGATTGGTCCCGGCAGAAAACGTACAATAAAAATGTGTACCGGATCCGGATGACAACGGAGGCACAAAATTCGCGGCGAGCTCATGTTGGTGCCGGAGGAATATTATGAATGAATATTATAGTAATTAATTGGGTGAACTGCCACAAGTCCGTAAAAATAGCCAAAACAGCATCAAATTACATAAAACATTTATTTTACCGACGTCGTGTGTACACTGACCCTTGTAGGGAACGGACATGACTTGCACTGGCTGGCGTTTGCAAGTAAACTGCCAGACTCCGGCGTCATTTCGGCCTTTAGTGCCCACTACTACCCAGATTTTTTAGAGGAGGTAACCGAAGCCCGCTCTCTATTCATGAGAGGGAAATTTAAGTTTCCTTCAAAGATCCAGTGTACACACGGAGGGTTAAAGTCAGAAAAAACTTTTGAATAATTTGTATAGTTTTAGTTTTATTAATTTATAATATTTTGCTTCTAGTATGATTCGGTCGCTTTTATTTTTGTTATAATGTGCTCAGCTGTACAGAGAAGAAGTAAAAGTTGAAAAAATGGGAGTGTCCCATTAATCCGCAGCACTAGCGGAAAAAATATAAATTACTTCATTGCTGACATACGCCAGGCAATACTAATTCTAGTTAATGCGCATGCAAAGTAGTACGCTATAATACCAACCATGTTTGACGTTAAACAAAAATGGGATTGTCAATTTCGATGGATATACGAATATTGTTACAGATAAGTTTTTACTGTATGAATTGATTAATAAATGAAATTATATAACTAAATATTTTGTTACAGGTACCGTACAACAAGTAACTTTGGATTAACAGATAAGTGTAAGGGGAGTATACGTGAATGTTAGTTTATTAGTTGTCTAATTGTTATTCTTTTTCAGATGTGTTGGACTTTTGCGGCTTGATGTGATGATGATGATATTTTACACAGAGACGTCTCGTGTCGGAAAATCCTATTTGGCTAAAGAAATTATTTTGTGAAACCCTCAATTATTTAGTTAAAACCAGAAAAACAAAATTCGCTTTCTTATCAAATTTACTCTTTAGTTATCCTCTCCGATTTTTATGGATATGATAGAAAAATTATGTGTTCTAGTAGTCATCCTCCGACAGGACACTTTCGGTGCCAGGTTAATCACTGTTTATTTTATTTTAGCACTTTAAAAACCACTTTGTAATGATAGTCCAAATGTGCTTCCCGGAAAATTAACGGGTTTACTCATTTCGGCTCGAGAGAGTTACTTATTTGCACATTTGTAATAGGTATGGGTTCATCGAATTCATTAAAGTAAATTTTAGAAAATTTGAAAATATTTAAATATAATTACACTTTTTAATCATTGGAATAATCCTTATTAATTATGTGTAACGTTAAAGTAATTAATAAAGAAATTATAATTTTGAACCTGGAAGCGGAATCACCGGAACATGTTGTGTGAGCCCAGATAGTATGTATCAAATACCGGCCGGCAGTATTATCAGGTTCATTAAGAGCCTGAATATTGACTGGACGGCTCGTTGAGCAGGATCCATGCAATTAAGATCTTTTAGGTCGCAGTGCGAGGTGGCTTGAATGCTCACATGGCCCTACAGTAATAATAATAATAATTGCGAACAGTATGCGAAGGCACAACATTAATATAAAATGAATATAATAAAATAACTCACCCATAAGCGTCCGCAGGTACCTTTGGCCTCTTATGACTGGAACAGCTGAAAATGTAAAATGGTAAAATGTTTTAGCGCCTATCACACTTTCGCTACAATCGAACTAGTCAAAAAAAAAAAACCACGTTACTTTACACTAAGGCTGTTTTCCAAACGGATACTTATTTGTGGAACCTGTCTAATTCAATGTAATTTCTTATGGAATAAGTTAGGTTCCACAAATAAGTAACCAAATAAGTCTCGTTTGGAAAACACCCAAGGAATCAAAATCAAGCAAAAAAAATTTAAATAAAAAAAAAATCAGATTTCAAAGAAACTAAACAAACATTTACAAAGTTCTAATCACATTTTATTTAACTTCTTTACAAAACTAAAACTTTAATTCAGTTGCTTTAGGTTTTTTTCCATTAGCACAATAAGATGCGCCATTCATATGCGGTATCCAATGGATCGTTTTATCCCAAGCCTCGGAATATTATTATAATTTACTTAATAAAATTATAATTTATTTAATTTTGAGCTGAACAGATGGTACAGATTTTTTTTTGGTATCAAACAAAATTGTTTATTTGTGTCTGATTAACACAATATTTAAAAACAAACTGCATAAAATGTAAAACAAATTGAGGTACAATCGGTAGAAGAGAGAAAGAAATATATAATATCGAAATTTGTAACCGTTTTCCTCTGTTGAGTTTTTACATTAAATTTCTTACATCGAGTAAGGACTAAAATGGCATCAGTAACTTCCCTCTCGTGCGGAGTTGCTAGACTCCCATCGGGCGCGTCCCCAGGTGGCGGATAGGGGAAAACCCTTACTGACTTGTTGGCGGGTAGATGGGAAATAAAATACCATTCGCAGACCAAAACTAGCTAAGTGTGGTTCCCTGAATATAATAACCAATATGGGGGACTCGAAACGAGAAAACCTCACGGCGCAGGGAATCGGATACCCAGTGCCGGCGACTTTGAGAGGTGAGCAAGCGGGCTCCAATCGTCGATATCCAATGACCGCAATACTTCAGAGCTGATAAACTCTGACCCATTTGGAAGAAGTTCCATAGTGATGATGATCACCAACATCCTTAGCTAGAACAGTTGAGATAGAAAATGCAGAACTACGCAGACAACTGTGGAACATTGAAAAAATTACATCGGATTTAATGAACGAAGTAAAATCTCTTAAGTTAAAAAATGAGAAACTGAAAAATTCTTTACAATCAAAGGAACCTGACCAACTCAAGAAACCAGAACAACAGTGTGCTACAGAGTACCAAACTGACGAAGAAGAATTAAGAGAAGAAACTGACTGGATCCTAAAAAAGAACAGGAAGAAAAGACCTGCGAAAAAAAGGAAGGCAGAATTTTCTCCAGAGATTGTAGCTTCAAGCCGCACTTCAATAACTGCTGTATTAAATCAAAATCATCAAAATATACCTGCTCAGGAAAACCAACCTACCAAAATTAAGGAAAAGGCTCCACCACCAATCACCATTATTGGCGTAACTGAATATAGTACTATCCAATCTTTAATGAAATCGGTGACTACAAAAGAATACAGAGTTGTAGCACTGAACAATAATATTTGGAAAATCAATACAACAGATATTGAAAGTTATAGAGCCTTGGCTTCAAAGCTGACAGATGACGGCAATTAATGGTACACATACGAGGGCAAAAATGATCGTACGATCAAAGTGATGGCCAGAGGTTTTCATCCAACCTGTACAAATCAGGATATAATGGAAGACCTTAAACACCAGGGCATCAAAATAGAGAATGCGGTAAATATCCTAAAGAAAGATAAAACTGTAACTGATCAAGGGGTTAAAATGAATAAAAGGGGGATCCCCTTGTTTATGATTACTTTTAATAGCAAAGGAAAATTGGGAAAAATGGTCAATATTAAGGCAGTCATGAGGCATGAAGGTTAGAATAGAAGAGTTAAGAAAATTCACATGCTTGATACCTCAATGTAAGAAATGCCAAGGATATAATCACTCTCAGAAATATTGCAAACGAGAGCCTAGATGTGTGAAATGTTCGGGAAAACATCTCGCCCCAGATTGTAGGTTCACAAAAGCTACGCCTCCACAAAATGTGTAAACTGTAACGGAGAGTATCTCGCTAACTATAGAGGATGTGAAGTAGCCAGGGAACTTCAAAATCTGAGAAATAAAAAACGGCAGGGCCCGCTAAACCATGGGATTACCAGTAATAGGACAATGTCTAAAAATCCAGTGGTAGAACTACCACTAACAAGTGCAATAGCAGGCCGAAAAACATACTCCCAGATTGTACAACAGCGGGAAGTAGTAAGTAACAAGGGAGACGGTCAAAGCCTAATTCTTGAAAAAAATTTAAAGAATATAGAAGCATTAAACTTAAGGCTACTAAAACAAGAAAGTAGCCTGGACGCTTTAAATAACCGGTTAAATAAGCAAGAAACAGTGAATGAAATCACTTCTGTGTTGTTCTATGAAGATGAATAACACATTCAGAATCGCCAATTGGAATGAAAATGGGCTGTTGCAACAAATTCCAGAGTTAGAAATTTTCCTAAATATAGACAAGACAGATATATGCCTAATTTCAGAAGACAATACTGAACTACAAGTGCTAAACTACTCCTCCTACTTGTAATCAAACGGAAAGTCACATCAACTATCCAGTAGAAGTGAGAGATCTGGTTAGAGAAAAACGGAAAGCTCGAAAAATCTGGCAGAGGAATCGAGCACCACAAAGCAAATGATGACTTAGTTATTTAAGCAACAAATTAAAAATGCTTATCAAAGAAGTCAAGAACAAATCTTTTAATGAATACCTGGCTGGCCTTTCTGGCAACAAAACCACTAATTATTCCCTTTGGAAAGCAACTAAAGGTCTTAAAAGGCCCAAAGAATAAATAGCTCCTATCAAGAATGACGATGGAACTTGGGCTAGAAGTGCCAAAGAAAAAGCTGCGTTGTTTGCAGACTATCTTGAAAACACATTTCAACCCCTTCCGAGGCAAACAGCTGAAGAAAATATAATTTCAGTAAATAAAGTGGATAACCTAAACATAAGACATGTAACACTACAAGAGCTAAAAGATGGAATTAAAAACAACTTAAGTTCAAAAAAATCCCCTGGTTATGACCTAATTACTGGACTTATAGTTAAAACTCTCCTAGAAAAAGGAGTACGAAAATAACTGCAAGTAATCAATGTAGCGTTCAGATTAAAATTCGTTCCATATCAGTGGAAATTGGTAGAAGTGATAATGATTCTAAAACCTAACAAGCCGCCAAACAAGAAAACATCGTACAGGTCGATTTCCCTACTTCCTATAATTTCAAAATTATTTGAAAAGTTACTACTCAAGAGGTTAAAATCAGTAATAGAAGTCAGAAAACTCATTCCTCCTCACCAATTTGGATTTATAGAGAGACACTCTACCATAGATCAAGTGCACAGAATCACAGATCTAATTGAAGATGCTCTGAAAAATAAAAAAATATGCTCAAGTGTCTTCTTGGACGTATCTCAAGTCTTCGACAAAGTATGGCACCGAGGCCTGGAATATAAACTACACAGAGATCTGCCGAAGCAGTTTTACCTGATTTTAAAGTCATATCTAAAAAAATATCGGCTGGAGTTCCACAAGACAAGGTTGTGTTCTGGGGCCGATACTCAACATATATACTTTATACGCGGGACGTGCCAAACACAAAAGGAACAAATATTGCAACATTTGCCGATGATACTGCAATCTTGGCCACTGAAAACAACATAGAGGAGTCAACCAGCAAATTACAAACCGCTGCTAATTCATTGAATAATTGGACGAATAAATGGCGCCTTCAATTCAACGAAACTAAATCTATGAACTTTACCAACAAAAATGTTAATTGGTTACCTGTTCGACTGAATTCGCAACCTATTCCACATGCAAACACGGCAAAATATTTAGGAATGACCCTTGATGCTAAACTCAAATGGAAAGAGCATGTTGAAAAGAAAAAAGAAGAGTTAAACATGAAATTTAGCAAAATGTATTGGCTCATAGGAAAAAACTCTGAGCTAACATTACATAATAAACTGCTATTATATCGGCAGATATTGAAACCTGTATAGACGTATGGTATACGACTATGGGGCTGTACTAAGAAAACTAACGTAAAGGTAATTCAAACTTTTCAAAATAAAGTATTGCGTAGTATGGTCAACGCACCATGGTACATAAGGAATGAAACCTTCATAAGGATCTAAAAATAGAGTACGTCGATGAAGAAATTAAGAAATATGCTAAAGAACACGTAAAGCGCCTCAACCAAAATCCAGTAAGACGGCTTCGAAGAACGAAGCCCTTAGAACTAGGACAGATAAATTAATGAAGTATCCAACATGGAGCTAACCGATGGGTTATACACCTAAAACAGTTAACATCATTTAATATAGATAAATTATTAGTGCCCGATTTCAGAACAAAACACCAATTCGTCAGTTAAATAATACTTCCTCTCTTTCTTCTTTTATGAAATTGCAATTTGTTTCATAATTCAAAATCAATGCTATCTGGATCATAATTCTTTTTTACACGAGAATTTTAAAGGGAGAATTAAATATTTGACTTTTCAATATCGCTCAAATAAAAATTTAATTCTCCCTTTAAAATGTTCATGTAAAAAAGAATTATGATCCCGATAGCATTGATTTTGAATTATGAAACAAATTGCAATTTCATAAAAGAAGAAAGAGAGGAAGTATTATTTAACTGACGAATTGCTGTTTTATTCTGAAATCGGGCATAGATGGAATTGTATTCAGTTGTAATATTTGTTAAATAAAAAATAAATAAAGTAACTTCCCTGACTTATTCTTTAATATTTTTACTTACTCACATTTTTTACATATACCACTAAGCTTGAACTAGTGCAAAACTAGTACAAAAAATGTTTACCTTTAACCAAAACCAACACAAATGTCATATAAAGACATTTGTGTTGGTTTTGCCTTAACGCATTTTTTTTTTCTTCAATCAAACAGTTTGACAGCCAATCGAGTACTCTTTTTACCCTTCGAGTGAAAATTTTTCTTCAAACGAATTCGACATAAATTTGTTTAAAATTTTCTCAACTAAATACCGCTAATATGAGGTTTATTATTTGGTAACAAATGTGATTACAATTTTCTTAATTTGAAAACATAAGCGAACATTTTAAAATTTAAAATGTTTATGTTGTGTCAATTTAAATAATAAAACCTTTATTTTATTTCTAAAAATATTCCTTTTAAATAAAAAATGTTCTTGTTTAAAATATTCAACTCTGTTTCTTTACATAAAAGATGTAGAGCGTCTTCTAAACGAAATAGCGAGAAGCAGCTCATTCATTAATGCGTTTAAATTTATAAATAATTCACTATCCAATGCGAATCGGGATGATCTTACAGCAATTTTAATAGAACATATCATTTATACCGATACATTTCTACGGCCAAGTGATTTTCCACTGATTATTGACCAAATTTGTAAAATATTTCCGGGTGAAAACCATGGAAGGGTAATAATATTTTAACATATAAGCGAAATATATGAATAATTCCATTTTTTTGTAAATTAAGAGTTATTACTTCATTCCTCGATATGCCAAGGTAAATCCAAAAGAAAAATTATATTCGAAATACACAAGCGAAGAAAATTATCGTAAACTATCGGTGCAGAAGTTAATCTCGATAATTTTGACGAACCATAAATTGAAGTAGACGAAACAATCGGGAAAGCAATGAAATTATTTCTAGCTAGAGATAGTTCAGATTGGGAAGTTATTAGCGACAAATGGCAGAAAGCATACAGTTTACGACAGCAAGATCTAAGGACATTGTCAAACGTCGAATTTTTAAGAGCGAATTATGTAAAATATAAATTTTTATAGTTTTAAAAATATGTACAGTTAACTACTATATGAACCTTTAATCTATATTATTTTTATAATCTACATATCGTCGTTATAGAATAAAAAGTAATCATCTACATATTTATAATTTCGAGTATAAGGGTTTTAGTATTAACTTTCCTATTAAAAATCCAATTTTTTTAAATTAAATAGTTTGATTACTGTATCTTTTATATTATAAAAGATACAGTAATCAACCTATTTAATTTAAAAAAATTGTATCTTTAATAGAAAAGTTAATACTAAAACCCTTATACTCGAAATCATAAATACATATGTAGATGATTACTTTTTATTCTATAACGACGATATATTCTGACTTTAATTTATATTTTGGTAGAATAATATAAATAAAATAAATTTTAATTATTTGTAACAATAATTTAAAACCAAGTTTTTCTATCAGTAAAGTGTTAGAAGGAAAAGGAACTATGTTAAGGAAATATAGTTTAACCAATATCGGTAACTACAAAAACTACAAATAATGCATTCTTTAGATTAGTGATAAAGTAGTATCTTTAATACATATTTTAAATACAAGTTTTATTTATTTTTATTATGGATATTACGTACAAAACAAACAAAGTTTCATAATAACAGAATGATAAAAATTAAAATTGTATGCTTTTGAATCAAACACGAATACGATTTTTGAAATCATTCTGGTAATTTTTAATTTAAAAATTGTTTGCTTTTGAATCAAACCCGAATACGTTTTATTTTTGTTACCATAAACATTCATTCTGAACTTAATAGCCTTAGTGAACGGTTTTGTTTTTTTTTTCCGCGGAGAAAATAATTTCAATAATAAAAATAATAAAAAAAATTGTTGAAACTTTAAATAAAATAATAATATATTTAACTATAATAATAGTATTTATTTTTATCTTGTTTGTTTTTGTAAAGCAAGAAACTTTAAACAAGTTAGATTACCTTGTGAATAAATATTGTGTTCAAACTGGGACTTTTTTTTTAGTGTTTTGTGATTAATTATAACAATGCAATGTGTTAACTGTGCTCTAAAAATTACAAGAGGTTCGAGACATATTAAGTGTATTTCTTGTGGGAATATCGTTCATATATCCTGTGCTAGTGTCTCTATAAATCTTTTAAAAGAAGTTGAAAGTGGTGCTGTTCAATGGAACTGTGTTCAATGCCGTGGTCAGACCTCTGGGAATCGTTCCATTTGTAACACAAATGGCGATGATAATGATGGTGACATAAGTTCCATTACCTCATCTATTTTATCTTTAAAGTGAAGAACTAAGAAACCTTCGATCTGAACATAACAATTTTTCAGCATCGCTTGACTTAATTAATAGTCAATTAGAAAAAGTAGTAAAAATTGTTAAGGTTGTGGAAGGACACGAAGCAAGAATTTTAATTTTGGAAAAGGAGAATGCAAAATTAAAATCTGATATCTCATCAATCAAATATTCAATTGATACTCGTATTTCTGCAGATAATGAACGTAGTTTGAATTTATACACGGTGTACCTGAGGCATCAAAGGAAAATCTTGTTGATGTCTCTAAGCAAATTTTTTCCTTTGTCGAAGTAACATCTTGTGTTGGAAAAATTAAAAATATTCATCGATTAACTAAAAACCGTAGTGTCAATTTAATTAATCCAGTTGTCATCACCTGTGAAAATCTTGAAACGAAAAATAAAATAAAGGACGGTTTTAAAGCAAAAAAAATATCAATTGATCGTTCTATTAACACATCTGATATTGGATTTTCGTCATCGCATAATAATTCGATTTACGTCACGGATCATCTAACGGCCTTTAAACAAAATTTATTTTATAAAGCCAAACAGCTTAAATCTCAGTGTAATTATAAATTTATCTGGGTACAAAACGGTGACATCCTACACAGTTAAAAAACTTCCGTTTAAATTTAATAGAAGCCTTGTATTAAAAATTATACAATACAATGATCCATTATAATTTAAAACAATCAGTCATTCCTGTGAAATTATTATTTTTTTAATACAGTTATATTATAAAGTAATAATGCTCTATTAGATTGTTTTGTTAAAACGGATTAACGGTAATAAAATTCTTTATTTTGCTCTCAGAGAGCGTTTTGATAGAAAACCAAAAATAAAAATACACATTTTGTTTTCTTTTCGAACTGATTTTTAATATTCTCCTTTCTTTGTGCTCATAAATTATTTCATTGCTAGGTGAATATTGCTACGTATAAGGCATTGTGGTTAGTTTGGGTGATTTTTTTTTATTAATCTTTATTAATATTAAATAATAATATTAAACTTAATAAATAGTAAATAAAAATTAATAATAGTTCGTTTAAGTTTGACAAAGTGAATATTTAGTCCAAGTGACGCCGCAGTGAAACATGGACGATCTAAATAAATTGGAGTTTGCCTTTATTAAAATTCGTGAAGAAAATAATTTTACATTTTTGAAAATAATTAAACATAATGCTCCAGAATTTGAATATGAGGATTTCTTAATTTCTGGTAAGCTGATATAACATACTATTTATTGGTTATTTTTTTAAATTATGTAATACTAATTAGTTTATAGTAAAATTTGTTTGTTAAATCTTTTTAAATTTAATATTAGCAGTATTAGTTTTTTTAATACAAATTCTATTAAACTTCATTTAATTTTATATTGACGTTTTCATGTTTTCAGCTGCAATTGCTTTAAATATTTCTGCCTTCGACATAGCTCATTTTGCGGATTCTGAAAGAACAGTTATACCCGCAGACATTTTTCTTGACATAATCAAACAACAATATTCCAATCCCCAATTTCATCTACACGTAATATTAAAGGAATATAATGTAACCACTCAAAGAAATGGTATTGCCAAAATATTTCTATTGAAGGCTATTGATTGTTTGTATATAATGTAATATTTAGTTTTAGTGCCAGTTGCAGTAGAGAGGCAAAATGCTCGATTGGGATTGGAAATTTACATTAGTTGTGAGGTAATTTCAACTTTAAATTTTAATCTTCGTGCATTATAATCTTTTGCTTATTTTTCTTTGGTAGGAACTGAAAACTTTTATATCTAAATCTGAAAACTCACACGTTTTAAGGAAAATGAGTAATACAAAGAATGAATTACTTCCTATTAAAGATGTAGAAAGACGAGCAATTATACGTGAGTCAGTAAACTTTCTTGTGAATAGATTTGGGTGGTATCCGGAAAACCACCATAAATGCGCATTAGCAGAAGCGCTTATTCAAATTTTCCCGCAACTGAAAAGCTCACAAAATGGAATTGTTAGTTAATTTTTTTCAATTTTATACTAAGCTCTAAGGAGCTACTCACCCCAAGCGCAAATTGTGAATGCGAGTAAGCAATTTTTATAAAATTTTGATACAAAAGCCCTTACGAATAAAAAAAAATTTTGTTTATTTATAATATCGGTTTGATTTTCAATTAAGATAAATTTAATTAACACGGAAAATTAGTTGAAAGTTAAAGAAAACTGAAGTTCGTTTGTAAATTTCATATTGCAATCGAATTTCTCTCATCTCTAAGTTCGAAATAATATTTTCGAGATTAATTCAATTTAATTTGATTGATAACATCATAGTAATATATATTTAAAAAAAATACTATTGTATTGTATACCATAAATATTCTATATATAATAATTTTATAAAAATTGTTCACTCGTATTCGTAATTCGCACTTTACACAGGTCAGTTACAGGCCAGTTTACACCTCTCGTGAACATGAACGTGAACAAAACATTTTTTGTTGATCAATCTGAAATTACTTGATTTTTTTCATTAAAACTGAATGGAATAAACTTGAAATAAAATTAGATATCGAATAATTATGAAAATAATGAATAAAATGTCATTATAACCATATTTTTTTCAATTCCCCGATGAGTTCATTTTGTTCACAGACATTTCATCGGGGAATTGAAAAAAATATTGTTATAATGACATTTTATTCATTATTTTCATAATTATTCGATACGTAATTTTATTTCAAGTTTATTCCAATCAGTTTTAATGAAAAAAATCAAGTAATTTCAGATTGATCAACAAAAAATGTTTTGTTCACGTTCATGTTCACGAGAGGTGTAAACTGAGCTTTATAGTTTGAATGGTCGCTAAATCTCGTTAATTTTAGGAACTTTTATTTAATGGTAAAACTAATTCGGGTTTTATTTCAACGAGACTCTATAATGTTCGCAATAAGGCCAGAATGACTGACAACGTTAGGAAACGGAAGAGTAAATATGAGAAGAATGTATGTACAAGCGATTCCGAGAAAAACAGTTTGGATGTGAGCTCAGCTATGGCAGAGGAAGAAGATATTTTAATTTTAAAAAATTGCAACGTTACCCAACTAGACCTTATTAAAAGAAAACTTAAAGGCACTCTTCAAGGTAGAATTGCAGCTTTCCAAAACAGTGAAATTAATCAAATTTCAAAACAATACCCTTTTTTTTTTTTTAAAACCGGAATTGGTTAGTAATTATTTTTTTTTGGAAATTTTTAATAGCTATTACATTTTAATTTATTTTATTTTGCAGATATTGTTTGATTTCAATCTACGTTTTCCAAATAACTCGGAGGGATTTTTAGAAAATTGGGAAACATTTTCATCAATAATCGAAACAGTTTTCACAGATTGTTCAAAACAAAATTTAGAAGAGTCTGCTCTCATTTCAGGTAACAAATAATACAAATCTTATATACTTTTATTTTATTCGTACACTAAAATAAGAATTGCCTTTATTAATTTTGTTGTAGAGTGGTTTCCCGCAATCAAATTAATTTTCTTATTGATCAAATTACTTCCTCAAACTGCTGCAGGAAAATCATCGGCTAAAATATCCAGGGATCGGTACATCCAATCACTTAGCAAGTTGATAATTTTTAAACAGGTATTTTTAATTTCTAATCTAAAGTATATATGGAAAATATATCTTTTCCAATAATCATGAATATATTTTAGTTATATTGAATTAGCTTTCCCTTCTTTAAATTTCTTTTATGCTCGGTTTCAGGAAAAAGTATCCAATCTCTAGTTAAATAATATTTCCCTCTCTTTTTTATGAAATTGCGTTTTGTTTCATAATACAATTTCAATGCAAGTTGATTACCTATATTATTTTTCTATAATAGCTGGGCAGTTAAATATTTACCTCTCCAGTTAAAATGTTCATGTAAAAAATAAATAAAATTAGCATGCTTTTATTTTTATTATGAAGTAAATCGAATTTCATAAAAGAAGAAAGAGATGAAATTTTATTTAACCGGACATTCCCTCTATTGTTGTGAAACCGGGCATTATTGTATTATTTTTTAAACATTTATGTTAACATTTTCAAAGTTAATACCATATTTTTGCTCAACTTTAATGATGTTATTCTAATACAATTTTTCTTCCCTTTAGCATAATTTAACAACCGAAGAACTTCTTGAAAAGGATTTAAGGAATCCATACATAATAGCCATTGGTGCAAATAAAAAGGCAATATCAAATTTTTATATTTGCGTTGAGCAGGAAATTTTTGCTGTACCCGTCGAATACAATTTTTCGAAGGTTTTGGATTGCTTTTTTAAATCGCATTACGTTTTCAATCAACATTTTCCAGTGAGCTTAAAGAATTTTTGGGACTTTATAGCATCGTATACGTATAAAATGGAACTAAATTATAAATTATCCAATAGAGTACTCGAAATTATTAGTAAGTTTGACCAAAAGTTATCAAATTAAATTTATTATTTTAGTAATTTTATGAATTCGTTTAATAATTTGTTACCAAAAGATAATTTATGAGATAAGTTTTTAAGACTGAAATATGTGATCGTTTTGATAGCTACTAATTTTATAATTTTTTATATCCACATTAAGACATCCAGATTGTCTATTTTTTTAGTATACAAAAATTTTGATAATTGCTCTGTATTTTTCTATTAGTTATTATTTATAAACGATCAAATTTATTTATGCTAATTATTTTTTAAACAGCTGAATTAATTGTGAATTTGTGTTAATTCATTTTAACTTTAAGATATATATTTATTTTATCACATTTTTTATTGTTCATTTAGGCACAGTTATTGTCTATATTTTATTAGAAAGCTTTTTTTAATAATTAAAAATTTTCATAATGAAATAATTGAAGTCATTTAGAATAAATAACCATTAGTTTATAATTTTTATCGTTTTAACATATTAATCTAAATTTTGAAATCAAAATGTCATTTTTTTGTTTTCTTTGTTATAAAAAGTTCGAAAATCGTAATGAAATTTTTAGTCATTTAAAGTTAATAGAAGGTATCAAAGAAAAATCTGAAATTAAACTAAAATGTGTAATAGACATTGATTGTGAATCTACATTTAATACATTGTCTGGTTTACGAAGACATGCTAAAAAACATTTAGAAACAAATAATAACTTGCAAGTGGTGCCTGCTTTGATTTCAAGTAATGACGCTCAGTCACATCATGCCAATCGTATTGAGTTTGAAAATCAAAAGGATCTTTCAATAGAAAGTCAAATAAAGGATAATTTGGGAAACTTAGAAAATCAAATAAAACTCTTTTCGAATAAAATTAATACACTCGGCTTACCAGAAGATGTTATAACTGGAATCTTGTGTGAGTCTAAAAAATTGTCGGCGTGCGTAAGTAATGTTTTTGAGCCGTTATCAAGACAAAACCATTTTGAATTATCTTTTAACCAAATTGAAAATCAAATAAGTAATACTTTTAACCCGTACTGTTCTAAATATTTACGAAACAAAATATTATCATTAAATGCTCACTTTGTTCAACCTATAGAAATACCAATTGGAACCAGATGGGAAATACGCTTCGTAAAAAAAATTAACTCTTATAAAAGAAAATTGGTCCAAAACTATTTTCAATTTATCCCAATAACATCAACAATTCAAGCTGTTTTCAAAAACAAAAATTTTACTAAACTTTTCAAAGCATTTAACGATTCTCATATTTGTGATTCAGAATTTTATGAATATTTTTGTTGTGGAAAACTTTTTCAATCAATTAAATCTAATTTTGCCAGCAAAAATTGCTTGCTTATTCAACTGTACTACGACGATTTTGAAATTGTTAAAGTGCTTGGTAGCAAAACAGTAATTCATAAAATAGGAGCAATTTATTTTAGTTTCGTAAATGTTCCTAGCTTTTTAAAATCTCACCTAGAAAATATATTTCTTGTGGCATTATTTTACGTTGACGATTTGCATGGCGATTTTAATTTAAATTCAGTATTAGAGCCCATTGTGAACGACTTAAAACATCTTGAAGAAGGCTTACATGTTGATGGTTTGGGAAATTTACAAGGAACAATAGCAACATTGTCACATGACAACCTTGCGGCTAATGATATGTTGGGTTTTACAAAATCGTTTTCAGCCAGATTTTTCTGTCGTTTCTGTACCTTACCAAGTTTTCAAACTAAAACATGTACTTAGGAAAATATCGATTCTCTTCGAAAAGAAGATTGTTATGAAATATTAAAAAATTTCCCACCAGATAAAAAAATCAATCTGATTGATACCAAAGGCATTCAAAAGGATCCTATTTTAAATAAACTTAGGTTTTTCAACACAATTAAAAACAAAAGTGTAGATTTCATGCACGATGGTTTAGAAGGATTTATTTCACGGTTTATAAAGTATATGTTGCAGTTCTTTCTGCAGGAAAAAATTTTTAAAAATATTGATAAGATAAATGACACAATTGCTGCATTTCATTTTGGGTTTCGGGAAAATAAAAACAAGCCTTCAAATATAAATTTAGATAAAAGTAATTGCGGCCAAAATGCGGCTCAAATTTTATGTTTGATAAAATATTTCCCTTTAATATTTAGTCGTTTTTATTTATCCGGACACGATCCACAATGGCAATGTTTGAGTAATTTACTACAGATTTTATCTATAATATTATCTTATAAAGTTTCCGAACCCCAAATTTGTAAACTGCAGCATTTAATATCTCAATATTTGAACTTCATTGTAAATGGTTTTAAACAACAACTTTCTCCTAAAGAACATCTACTTACTCATTACCCCAGTATCATTAGGGAAATGGGACCAATTATTTATACGTGGACAATGCGCTATGAAGCCAAACATCGATATTTTACTAGATTAAAATCACAAAACTTCATAAATATTTGCAAAACTCTAGCAAATCGGCATCAGCAAATGATTGCAAATACCTGGTTGGATTTAGATTTTACCAACAAAATAACAGTAGGTCAAAAGAAACTTGTACAGAATAATATTTCTAATTCTGAAAATCAGACAACTTATTCTTTATCATTTTTGAAAGATACGTTTCATTATAAAAGAGGATTTTTCTTACTTAAAAAATTATCCGAAGAAATAATAACATTCTCCGAAATATTAGATATTTTAGAAATTCAAAATGATTATTTTTTTCTTGTAAAAGATTGGGTTGGACTATATGAAATATTTAATAACTCGTATAAATTAATAGAGACAAATCGCCAACCTGCCCTAGTAAAATATAATTGTCTAAAATATTATCAAGTTTTTGAAAAACAATATTGTAATTTTAAAAAAAACTATTATATTTTAAGTTATGATGTAAAACCTGAATATTATTAAGATTCTACGCTTATAATTAATTTTTGTTATGAAACATACTTGTAATATTTCTATGATTTGAATTATATTGAAATAAAAAAAATATCTAAAAGATATTAATTAATATTAATTTATCATTGTTTCATTTATATACAATAACATAAATGCTACTAAATGGTCAACATATTTAATTTTCTAATTAAATTGAATATATACTGGCATTGAATTAATATAACAACCATTAAGTTTAAATACAAACTCTGGTACATCTGTTAAATAGAGGCTGCGTTGAAATGTAATAGTTTCGTATATTATATTAATTAAATAGTGGTTGTAATTAAAATTAATAAAAGGAAATATTTAAAAACATTAATAGAACGAGTGTTATAACTATTCAATGGTTTTCTTTTATTAAAATATAATATAAGTAAAATTTAAAGTTTTTAATTCTGCTTGCATTACAAATGTAATACATTTATTGTATTAAAATAGAATACAAAACAGTATTCTAAGTTTTAAATGCTGCGTAAATTAAAAAAAAATAATGATTTGCCTGTATTATAATGTAATATAAAATAGCGTTGGACTTATATACAATACAAGTAGTATTGTATTTTGGTTATTTTTTTTAAGTGTGTAGTTAAAAAGGGCGAATCATCAAAAATCATAAAAATTACATCAGAAGCATTTATTGACAAATTATTGAAATCCGACAACAACTCAACTTAAGTTTGTTTCGGATTAATTGTGTTTGACGGTTTTGTTTATTATATTTGCCGTGTTTTTCAGTCTAGTCAGTTCTGTTATAATCTATAATATTTTATAAGTAACAATTAGTAATATGTATATAACTGTT
Source organism: Tipula helvola (assembly GCA_963556165.1). Classification (NCBI taxonomy): domain Eukaryota; kingdom Metazoa; phylum Arthropoda; class Insecta; order Diptera; family Tipulidae; genus Tipula; species Tipula helvola. Next base: position 168,798,818 of record OY744482.1, on the reverse strand, counting down.
TATTTTCAGAATGTGAATGGTTTGCGAACAAAGACAAAACAATTTTATAATTCATTATTGGCAACTGATTATGATATTATGTATATTTGTCTAAATGAAACAAATTTAAATGATTCAATTTTGAATACAGAACTCTTTACAGAAAATTATGTATTATATCGTAAAGATAGAGATCTTATTTAATTCCCAGATAAAGTTGACGATGGAGGCTGCCTTATTGCTATAAAAAATAAGTTTGTTTCATATCGCATTTCCAAATGGAAATGTTACTCAGAAGAAATTTGGGTATGTATTAACTTCGACTTGACAAATTTGTATCTCAATGTGCCATACATTTTTCCGGAAGCTAAAACAAGTGACTATGAAAACTATTTTGGCAATATCAACTTAATTATGAATCAAAACAAAACGAATTCTAATTTTCTTATTATTGGTGATTTTAATTTATCATTTATTAAATAGAATCTTAAACCTAACGGTTTAATTGAGCCGGATTACTGTGGCAACCGATCTGCACAAGCATTAACGGAATGTATTAATTTTACGGGACTTCAACAGTTTAATTATATACACAATGTTAATAATAATATACTTAATTTAGTTTTTTCTAACATTTGATTCTCTTCTATTAATTGTAGTGAATCAACTGATGTATTAGTTAAAACTGATAGACATCATCCCGCACTTGAAATTGACTTAAACATAAAACCGACGAGCTTGTATCCGAGACACGACCTATTAACGTAGGACTACGTAAAATTGAGAAAACTTTATTTGTACAGTTTAAATGAAACCGAAATTTAGAAGTTATAAATTAAAAATAAAACCGTTAATTACACTACCCTGCAAAATTATAAAAATTTGGTGCCCCTGGACAATGAATAGTTGTTTCCGAAGTAATTTTTCACGCTGAATCCGAATATGGGCTCAGAATTGCTCTATCACGTCAGGTTTATGAGATATTCTAACCTAAAAGTGCAAAAAACACTGTTTTTTGACATATTTGAGGTTACCTACCGCGCTTTTTTTTTTCTTCAAAAGTCCATGTGTGGGATCTTATAGTACAAGTCTTCTTCTTTCAAATGCCTTTGAGTTTGCTCAAATATGTTTTTTATTCGCCGAAATATCGTATTTTTATAATTGCATGTTCGTGAATTTGTCGGTATACTGTATAATACACTACCTTTTATACCTACGGTATAAAATTTTCGTATACCGAAAAATTCAAGAACAAGAATTGGGGTCTATCCGACTCCTCATACAACACTTTTCCCACAAAGCGTCCGTTAAAGATCACCAAACCTACCATTTATATTTTACAACCATTTTTTGTTAGTTTTGCACAGGCATTTTCTTAAATTTGGAGACTTCTTCCCCAATATCATAATTGGTCACGACAATATAAATTTTCTACTCTCATGCCGCCAAATCTCTTGAGTTGCCAAAATCAAAAAATTATAAAAACTATTCTAAGTTATAGTATTCTGTGAGACCTTAACAAAACCATTTTTCTTATCGGCAACCAAGCTCTATTTAGGCGTTAAAACCACCCCTTAATTTGCGAAAAAAGGTAATTTTATCCCCTAAAAAATACAGAGAATTTATTACTCAGAAATAATACCTTTAAACCCGATTTTAATAAAGCAATTCACAAATAATGCATCGATCGTTGAAATTTCAATCATTAAAATGTCACAAAATGTCAATAAAACGTCACAGAAATGTCAATGACACAGAAATAGAAATGTCTTGCTATTAACAAAAGCATACTAGATATAATTTATTTTTAAATATTGACGATTCAAATGACGTATTAAATCCAATTAGTTTCCGGTCACTTCGAAACTTTGAAGTCCCATAACTCAAAAACCTAAACATTTTTCGGCCTGATCTTGGCGACTATACATTTTTCTAGGATTGCATAGGTTATTGTTATACAGCATATAAATTCAAAAAATGTACGCAATATTTAACATAATGAAAATAAAAAAAATTTGAACTTTTTTATTTTTATTTTATAGCTTTAAATCAATATGGCGTGCGGCATGTTTGATCAAGTTCATCACTATTTAATTAAAATTGAAATTAAAATACATAATAAAAATTAGTTGTTTACATTTTTTTTCAATCCAAAAATCTTTATTTAACTTGGTTTGAATTTTAAAGTTTTTAAAACATTACATTTATATTTATCCAGAGACATTGCTTTACTCAAATACATTTCCTAAATACGTCAATTCCGTGACGCGCGTCATCACATTAAAATTTTGGTTGACCCCCCATATATAATGAAAATAAAGACGTAGTCCTACGTCAAAAACTGTTTCTTTACTCAAGGAAAATAAGTCAAAAAGAAGGGATTATCGGATGTCTGACTTTGGTAATATCCGGCATGATCTCTCTATAATAAATTGGATGGATCTGCTTCATGATTTAAGTACAGATGAGTCCGTTTCTAAATTTTATGAAATTTTATATCAAATTATTGAAACGCATGTTCCTCTCGTGTCATATTCTAAAAATTCATACCCTTGTTGGTATACTAATAAAACAATTAGTTTAATTGTAATAAAAAATCGATTTAGATTATTGTTCAAAAAAAATAATGATGTTGAATATTATAGCATGTTCTCTAAAATTAGGCCTAAATTGAAACAAGCAATTAAAATTGACCATACGAATTATATTAAATCTGTGTAAAACTCCATTCATAAGAATCCTAAGAAATTTTGGTGGTATTCCAAATCACTCAAAAAAACTAATGCAATTCCTGGTAATATGCATCTTCTTAACGACTCAGCTTCTAATGCAAATGATATTAGTAATATGTTTTCGGATTTCTTTGAATCTGTATATAATAACCGTAATGTTTCAGAAGAATATGTTCATCCAAATAATATCAATACAATTCCAGCCGTTAATATTTGTGAAAATGTCATTTTAACTGAGCTTCAATCACTTAATTCACCTGTGTTTCTGAATGAATCTGCTGAACAATTGTGTAAGCCACTTGTAATTATATTTGAAAAATCACTGATTGAGGGTACTTTTCCTTCAATGTGGAAGAATGCTTATATAACTCCAATACATAAAGGAGGTGACATTACAAATATTAAAAATTATAGGCCTATCTCTATTTTGAATTGCTTCTCAAAAATTTTTGAAAGAATTATTCACAACTTACTCTTCGAAAAACTGAGAAGTAAAGTCACTGTCCATCAACATGGATTTTTCAAACAAAGATCCACACAGTCTAACCTGCTAAACTTTTCAGAATATGTATATAATTCGCTTGACCTAAATTTCGGTGTTGATGTTATTTATACAGATTTCCAAAAAGCTTTTGATAAGGTCAATCATAATATTCTAATTGAAAAATTAAGAAGTTTCGGTATTGATGAACTTATGTTACAATGGATACGTTCGTATTTAGTTAACAGAATGCAATATGTTGTTTTAGATAATGTTAAGTCTCGTGCAATATCTCCGTGTTCAGGTGTCCCTCAGGGCTCCATTCTTGGGCCTCTACTTTTTATTTTATTCATAAATGATATTGTTGATATTCTTGAATGTTCCGTATTGCTCTTTGCTGATGACCTCAAGCTTTTTTTATCGATTAAATCAATCGATGACTGTCAAAAACTTCAAAACGATCTAAATCGCATACATGATTGGTGTGTTATCAATGACATGAATTTAAACATCGACAAATGCTATGTATTGAAAATTAAACCAAGAGTTTCTTCTGGATTTGTGTTACTCTTTAAGCAATGCTCCCCTTATTTCAATAGATCAAGTGAAAGATTTAGGAGTTATTATTGACAACAAATTCAAATTTAATATCCATATTCAGCACATCACCAACAAATCATTAAAAATCCTTGGCTTTGTGATGAGGACTTGTAGTGATTTCAATAATCCTTCATCATTTATATCAATGTTTAATTGACTGGTTCGTAGCAACCTTGAATACTTAACCACTATATGGAATCCTGTATATGAATATCATAAACTCACCGTTGAAAGAGTACAAAAAAAATTTACGCGTTTCTTAAACTACAAAAGCAAAGTTCCGTATGAACCGTACAATATACGTCTTAAACGTTATGGTTTAGTTTCACTGGAGAGCAGAAGGGATATTTTTGATGAATTAGTTCTATACAAAATATCCAATCGTTTAATTGAAACTAACCTGACAAATTTAATTCGATACAGAACTCGGACAAGATATAATATGCGATTTTCTGTCTGTTTTGATATTCAAACTTACAAAAGCAACTACAGATTTCATTCTCCTCTAGTGAGATTGCAAATGAATCATAACAATGTTTTTAATAATTTTGATTTGTCTTCGTTATCATTCCAGGTTTTTAAAAAACAAATTACTAGATTTTATCATAGTTTAAATATTGTATAAGATTTGTTAATTTTTATTTTTTTTTATTTTTGACTGAAATTTATTTTAATTTACTAATTTAAATTAACTTCACTTAATGTAATGTACCTAAGCTAACATGTAATTGGATATGTTTATCTGTTTGTTAGCGATAATTGAGAATAAATAAATAAAATAAAATAAAAATAAATAAAAATAATATCAAAAGCGTTTAGCTTTATAAATAAAAATAAAACAATTTAATTTCATTAACTCAATTCTTAAATCATTCAAACCAATTTTTGAAATGATAGTTTAACATGTTCAAATCATTATCGTTGCATTCTTATTTTAAAAAAAACTACAACATTATTAAAATTAAAGTTTTAAAATGGAAAAGTATTGCTTATACATTTATTTGTTAATCGTCTTAAAATAAAAATTATTATATTTAATTTAAAATTGATTTACTTTTAAATCTTCTGTACCAATTTTTAAAAACTAATACATTTTTAAAATGATCATTTTCAATTCAAAATATTTCGTTGTTGCTTGGAAATCATATATGAAATTTTTTGTAATGAAGTGTTTTATTTTAGATTTAAGTTGTTTTTTCTCTGAGTGCATATGTTAAAAAAAACTGAAATATTGAAAATATGGTGTTGTTATTTTCTTTCCTCTTATAAATTAATTTGTGTGTTATAAAAAAATATTTGGATGAATAACCAAAATTTATTACAAACAATAAAAAAAAACTAAGGCTTAATGCACAGTGCAAGAGTGAATCATTTTTGCGAATTTATGTATTTATTCTAGTAAATTCGTTCAGGCCAGAATCATAAAAAAAAATAATTTTTAAGAATACGTGTAAACTAAAACAGAAAGCAGTGTTGGGCAACTATTTGGTCTCGTTCTTTTGATTCCGAATATTGCTTCTTTTAACGTATACTGGTTACCGTTGAGCGGATTACGGTGCGAATGCCTACGGAAATTATAGTTTCAATAATAAAGATCTGCCTGCGGTATTTTCATCGTAAAAAAAACAGTCTGCTGATTTTCAATAATAAAAATATATTGGCGGTACAGTGGAATTGTTGAGCGGATGATTGGTTACTACCTGCGGTTTTTTTATATGGACATTCAAACCGTCTATATTATTTGGTGAGCCTATTCTGGAATTAATATCTTGGAATCTAACACCGTGTCAAGGTGCATGGAGTAAAGTAGCAGTTTACGGTTTTATTATCTGTACTAAGATGACACAGTTGGGAATTATTTATGATAACGCTGTTACGGTGACGATATTTTGAAGGTCAACAGTAGTGCTGCCGATGGAGGTGAATCACTGATTGGAAACCGTTCGTTTATTTATATATAATTTTTTTTTTTCTTAAATTTATTAATTTGTACAATTCATTCATTTTGTTTTTGTTTTTTCAATTTTCTAATTTAATTTTCTTTATAATTTAAAATTTTCTTCAAGTTTTTTTTAGTTTTGTTATTACTTATTAATTGTTAAAACTTGCTTTAGTTATTGACTTGCTAAGGTCCTTTTACAATTTTAATTTTAATCCGCATTTATTTCAATTGATTTAATTAATTATCATTAGTATTTTATTTTAACATTTTACGTGTTTCAGCATTTCTTCTCGTTCATTTTCTCCTCGTTCATGATACATATTTTTTTTTCTCATCATTTCTATTTGTAAATATTTTTTTGTTTGTTTTTTTTTTTTTGAAATTCTTAACATTTTGATGATGAAGGGCTAGAGGAAGTAATCTTTGGAGGGCTGATACAGGGATGCGATTCGGAGTTGCCACGGATTTAAAGAGGGTGTAAAGCAAATGACATGCGTGTGTGTTTAATGTGTGGCTGTTACAAATTATATTTTATTGTTAGATTGACTAAGTGCTGCAGGAGGGTTCCAGAGTTTGAATCGTTTTTTTTGTTTAATTTTAGTGTAGCAATTAGTGATAATTAATTAATTTTGATTTGGATTTTCAAAAATATGGATGAATCCTCGCTCAGCATTAAGAAACTTCAAGCTTCCAACTGTCGTGTAGAGTTGTAGTTAGAAATTATATTGTTCTGTGCTAGTTATTCGATTATATAATTAACTAACAATTTCTACTAAATATCGATCGCGTGGTGGCTGTAGCCGGGCCGAGTCTCTCCCAACTAATAATCCTATTCTATCCTTAGGTTTTGTTATATATATACGGATGTACGGAATGAGACCCGGGAGTTTTGGAATCCTGCTAAAATGACAATCAATCAATCAAGCATATCTAGTAACAGTGTCTTATAATTTTAATTTGCCTACTATAACATTAATTATAATTCATTACAGGACAGCGCCCATTACAGATCAAACTCATAATATTTAGTGGCTGATCTTGCTGAAACTCCATATGTGTTATAGTGAAAACTAAATTATAGTTATAAGTAGCGACAGGGACAAGTATGGAGGAAATTAGGTGAATGATCAGTTGATGTCGATCATAATTATTAGCTTTAAGTCAATTTTAATTTAATTTATGAGTATTATATATTTATTAAGTATATACCTATTAATTACGATTATGATTTTCAGAAGGGCTCAGGAATCTGATTCAGTAAACTAATAAATATTATTTCAGAGTGCAGTTTTAATTTTAATTTTAATAAACATAAAAGTAGTTCAGAATTGTCTCGTCATTGTATTACTAACTATTGGCCATAGTGTGTTTGTAACCGGGTCAATTCCTTTCATACTAACTAAACCTGTCCAAATCCTCTATGTTGTATGTAACAAGGTGTTCGGTGAGGCACGGCCAATAATAACTCCGAGAGATCTTGCTTAAAGCTTGGTCGAACACTTCAATCAATCAATCAATAATAAAACACTATATGTTCAAAAAAAAATTTGCCTTTGAATGGATGAAAATGATTTTGTTTGAATGTAAAATACTACTAATGCTGTGTGCCTCAGAAGACTTTTCAAACTAAACTTTTCAAATTTTGAAGCTTTCGCTATATTTCCTTACAGATGCTAGATGAAAAGTCAATTTACGAGGTTACTTTTCGACGAATTTTCAATTAGTAGGACGTGCTGTTTAAACCACGTAGTATGCGTAGTATGTATTTAGTGTACGTTTCGACAGCAAAGTTCGTTGTTATTTTTGCAACGCTTCTCACACGGATAGTATACATATACAAAAAAAAATGTGTATCGACACAAAATTTGTAACCCACACTAATAAAAAAAATCCAAAATAACAACCAAAAAGTACTAATGCCTAGATGTTTTTTGGTTGTTATTTTTACATTAGTACTAAAATACAAAATTTCCCCTACGAAAATATTGAACCACCCTATATTGTAAACACATTTTTATTTTGACGTTTATTGAATGTTTTAGTTATACAACATGTACATAGAATAGTATTATTTGTCCATTTTGAACAGGTTTAAGGAATTTTAGGATTGAGCATGACCGTCTGTAACAGATAAAATGTGATTCGTGATAATTAAATTGAATTTTGGCGAACTGCACGCCGAAATTTGTGGTCATTTTACCGGTTTATCCAAATGCCTATATGCCAAAATGGCGGCTCAAAGTTATAAATAAAATATATTAATTATAGTTGTATATTTTTAAATTGAAAAGTATTCTAATCAATTTTGAATTAATAAATTCAGAATATATTCCTTGGCACAACTCTCTCTTCTTTCTTCGTGCGAATCTCAAGAATTTTTCAAGCAGTAATTCTACTTAACCTTAAACTTGTCATTCATTTACAACCACAACCAGTTTCAAAATTGTATCAAACGTCAAAAAGTAGAAATACATATCTAAACAAAATACCCACACAACCATACAAAAAAATATTTCCCGTTGTTAAAATAACAACAAGATTTGCGGTCGAAACCAAGACTTAATGTAATTGAAAAACAAAGAAAACTTATTGTATTTTTATGTAGCATTCATCGATGAAGAACAATTTTTATGTGTCACCCATCGATAGCACTTAACGATTTTGAAAATATTGAAGTGCCCGATCGTCGATTAAATTGTTCGCCAATAAAGGTATAAACAGAACAAAAGCGACAACGACGAGCGTCGACGAATAAAAAAAAAATATCGCCGCGATATCGCTGTAGTTAACATAACAAGAGCGTCAGCGCATGGCGATAAAAAAATAACAACAAACGACATAACCTAAATCTTATGTTTTTGACAATGAATATTATAATTTAATATTACCAAGTAGACGTTGGTGGGTATAGATTTTCCGTTTTATTAAAGAATTAATTGAAAAAAATGGTTAATAATATGACAGCTATATTTCTACTTAAAAATATAAAAAATCAGTAGGCAAGATGTATCGCCGGCGATAAAATTAGAAATAGATTCTAAAAAAAGTTTGGCGATATTGTCGTCGTCGCCAGCGACATTGGTTCTGTTAGCATCGTATAATTTCTGTGTATTTTAATTTGACAGGCGTCATCGCTCGTCGTCGACGCTCTTGTTCTGTTTATACCTTAAGACTATATGATTTTTAACTTGGCAATTTTATTACTTTTGGTGCAAGCTTCACAAACATATCAAGAATTTTGTGAACAATTTTGTTCTCACAGTATATCTTAATATATTGAAACTTATACTAGTGACCCCATAGCTCGCCCCACTGGCCAACCAATATAGAAACACAAACACAAGTTTGATGTTGGGCGAATAGACCGCTTATTTTATTAAGCGAATCAGCAGACACTCTTAAGTGTTCGCGGGTATAACCATTAATTAGCAAATATATACTGTAACAAACCGTCACAAATTATTTATACACATTATCTACAATATTTTGAGTTGTTTATGAAATTTGAATGACATTTAAAAAGTTTAGTTGGGTATAAGGCACAATTGAATACTTTTAACCTAGTGACATCTATTTAAATATTGCATGAATTACTGGGTCATACAAAAGTTTAGTTTGAAAAGTCTTCTGAGGCACACAGCATAATGCTGTGTGCCTCATGTCGATTTTTTCGACTAAATTAATGAATAAACTAAATTATGGTACATTACGCTATTAACCACCAGGCGGCTAATGAAAAGTCTCCTCGCGAGGTTACTTTTTAATTTAGTTGTCATTTTATTTGTTTACTAGAACAGATTCATCGGCGTGAATACGTGATTTTTGATGTGCGGACAAATTAATATTAATTTAAATAAAAATAATTGAAATTTGTAGACATTAATGGCAAAACGTCAATATTCAGTGAGATGTGAGTAAAAAAACTATTATTATAATACACATGTGTATGTATGTAAATTTGAGGTTATACACCTTTTTGATTTTCAATTTGTTGTAAAGAAAATTTCACATCAATAGACATTACTTTTAAAATATTTTATAATGTTGTTTGCGTTGTAGGCTTTTGTCCATTGTGGCAACGAGTGACTACTAACCAATTATAATAATTATCTGTACTTTTTAGGATATGAAGACACAGTAAAATTTTTGAACGCCCGGATTAAGATGGAACACATATTTGTGGGCAAATTTTTTGATCTAAGGACCAGTTGGGAGTAAGCATAATAAATTTTCAATATTGTGTAATTTCATAAACATATAAGTATTCGTTATTTTAGGAAAGTGGGTGAAGAAGCTGGCATACAAGAGGACTGGACTAAACTGAAAAAGAAGTGGGCGAACATTATGTGCAAATTTATTTAATATTATTGAAATAAATAATTTTGACTTTTTATAGTTGATAATCGAGCCGCCAACAGGTATAGGCGGACACACAGGACCCTTGTTGACCTGGCCGTATTTTGATATTATTCACGAATACGCCTCGTCAAGGCACAATATTAGCCCACCGTTTATAGTGGATACCGGTTCATCACCAAAAGTAGCCACCCAGTTTTCTGCTTCTCGTAGCCACAACTCGATGGCAAAGAGTCCTTCGCAGAGCGCATAATGAAGCATCTACTTCGCATAGTGAAGGATTGACATCGCGTAGATCTTCACGAAATAAAGATGCTAAATTAATGCATACTGCAACAAAAAAATTTATAAAATACATGACTGTTACGCACCAACTAACTATAGATAGCAGTAGCGACAGTAATGAAGATTAATTCATTAATAAATTGAATACCAAATTATTAATTAAGGTATTGCGTATTGTTTTAACCTGTTCACACCATGTATACAGTGCGTCGCAACACTTTCTCGTATCATACCCCTTTGTCTACAAACTTTTATTTGTCAAAGTTTGTAGGCAAAGAGGTATGAAACGAGGAAGTGTTCCGATGCGCTGTTTATATGGTGAGAACAGGCTAATTGAAGTACTATTATGAAGTGATAAAAGTCAAGAGGAGACTGAAATCAATTTGTTTATTGTTTATTATTTTTATTATATTTTATAATAATTTCAGAAAAATAAAATGAAAATGAATTCGTATTGCTTAGTTCATTTATTTGTAAAGTATTGTGTAAACAAATTAAATTTGTGCTGCCAACATATTCCGGAATGCTGATGCGGTTTCTTCATCATTAACCGGTACGGTTAGCTGGGGACTATTGTTATCTGATAAAAAATCAGCACTGCTTGCGTCTGGATCAACACCATCATTTAAACAGATGTTGTGCATAATACAACACGCTACTACCGTTTTTATGGGATTTTCAATTTTTAATTCCAAACTTTTTAGAAAGATTGACCTCCACCTTGTCTTCAAACGGCCAAATGCATTCTCAATTATGCTTCTTGCTCTACTGTGCAGCAAGTTAATCTGTAATTCTTGGGCTCCGAGTCTGTGATCATGACGATATGGAGTTATGATTGGTACAGGAGTGAACAAATCTGATATGATTTGTACAATTTTATTTGCTGGATATTAAAATAAAATCACCGTCCATATCACACCACGCAAAACTGAATTTATTTTTTAAGAAGTTAGAATTAAACAGTGATTGCTCTATAATTATAATTTATTTATTCACAATTTAGATTATAACAATTTCATTTGCTTTTACACGATACAATTATTGCTTGATTGCTTTTTTATGAATGCCACCAAAAAATTCTCCTATCCATCACGTCAACTTTTTGCCCGGGAAAATGACGTTGCAAAAAACTTGTTGTAAGCCACTGAACAGAAGTTTTAATAAATTTTCCAGTGCCATCTGTGATGATATGATGATAACTCGTATTTTTGGAAGTTGCTATACATAGGTGACATCTTACGGTGACTAGGTGACTTGAATTTATTTTGGACACATATTTAATATTGAGCTATTATAAAAAAGGTTTAGAAACAATGAAATTATAATGATACATGTCAAAATAGAAAACAAGGTAGAGGACAAGATAAGTTTTGAAAAGTTTTTAAGAAATAATTGTGTTTTAATTTTCTGGTTTTATTTCAGCTGTTTTGTTCTTCATCAAGACGTCTTCAACAAGGAGTTAAAGCGCATTTGTAAATCCAGCCACAACATTTATAAATTTGCCGTAGCTGTCACACTTTGCCGTTATATTTTAACTGTAATCCAACTTCCGGTTTATGTATTGGTTATGGAGGCGCGTAGGCACTACAATCTTAATGTGGCAACCATCTATGGCGCCAATTGCTTTTGAGAAGATTGTGGTCTTTGCCCTTAAATTAAAATGGTTTCCAATCTCTTCGTACTCGGCAAATGTTGGCAGTTTAATAATTTTTTTTGAAATAGTTATAGTTCGTACGGTTTAGCGGGAAATTCCAAATGACATCCCTGTCACTCTGTAACTCGCTCCACAAGCAAGCCAATATAGAAAAACGCACAATCTAAATCTTAAGCAATACCCTTGGCCCTGATTATCGTTTTCGAATATTAATAACATTCGATGTAGCGACCTCGCGGATACTCGAATATGTTTTTTGATGTGAAAACATCTTTAGCGGCAGGAGTAAGTAAAAAATTGTATAGAAATCGGGTTACGGAAACAAAAATACCGAACAAAAAATATTGCTGGCATGTGTGAATATCGATAAGAACAAAAAATAAATAAAACGTAAAATCAATGGAAAATCTACGCATACTCAGGCAATATACAACATCATCCGGCATTTCAAAAACATCGTAAGCCGAATACAAAAAAAAAATCTAAAAAAAACCGCCTACTTTAATTTATTTTGTTGTGAAAATATCTGCTGTATATGGTCACAGCAGCAAGTGTTTTTGAAAATGAAAATTACATACGAGTAAAAGGACCACAAATTATGCTTGTGAAGTATAATAGTTATTTACGTCACAAGGGCGGTAAATGAGTTGTTACAGTACGAGTTCGATGTTTATTTGAGAATTTTGAACGGGTACTGTACAACGATCATTTAACAGACGTGTAACCTGATTTTGCTTTGTTCTAGTTTGCCGTGACCATTTACTACTATGGAGGTTTAGGTGATTAACTTAACAGAACTGTACTTTGCTCATGCTTAATTATTGTCAGTATAAGGTTCGTCCTCCAAATTCAAAATAGAATTATAACTTACTGACTTTTTAAACCAAAAATATAACTTAGTTTATGGAGGGGTTCCTGAGCCTTAACGAAATGGCTTGAAATGATTCAATAGTTATACAAAAAAGTTTTCACATAAATCTTTTGCGAGTTGAGGGTGAACTCGCTCGTTGTTTTTTTTATGTAAGAATCATTGCCGCTTAATATTCCTCGATATAAATCGGAATTATAATATTTTATAAAAAAAAATGTTGGCTGAAATATGAGAATATATAAAATATCAATTCATATCATATTTTATAGGTTAGGATGTTTAATTGTAATTACCCGGCAGCAGTTTTTACGTAACAGTTTTTTCTTCTTTAAAAAATCCTCGTAGTTTATTATTCCATTATTCCATTTGCAAACAATACAATTTCCATATCGTGTTCCATTACTATGATTAATTTATTATGTTTTATATAATTATTGGTAGCAAAAAAAAAAAACACTTCGGTATGCGAAATTTTATATAGTTTGGCGTTTGAAAAGTCAAAATTTAGTATCATGAATAGTCAGGCACAGCTTATCTTGTTCGCACTAGGGTCATCTATGAGTGCCTATTATGAACTAATAGGCAATTTAGTTTAGTCATTAATTTAGTCGAAAAAATCGACATGAGCCACACAGTCTAATTATTAAGTAATATAAAAGTTTTGTTTATCCTTCTTTGTTGTGTAGGATTGGTGCCTAATGGTATATGTTGATATTATGTACTTAGTCGGAATTGTTGAGATACCGGTAATGCGATTACATCCTGTAATGGGCTTCCTACTTTTTTTTTATTTTTAAATCTGGTTGCAGAACGTAAACAATTAATTAACTAGCTAGCTTAGTAGCTTAGTAATTTTAAATTTTTAAACATTCTTTTAGAATTTTTAGCTTAGAATTGAGAAAGTTTGCATATTCGATTTCATAAAATGTTAATTTTTTGTAATATATTGTATTTATATTTATTTATTTATTTTGTTCATTAATGTATATTAATTAATTGAGTTTAAAGAATATTTAAAGTGGTCTCTTCCTTAATTTGCTAATAAATAATCCAATTTTCAGAATATAACATAGTTCCAGAATTAACCAACCCTACAGGATCAACAAGTAGTGAATAAGCTGAAGTTTAGAATATGTGTTGTCCCGTGCTAACTATTTTGCTATATAATTACTAACAATTTTAGTAATTATCGATCGCTTAGATGTCTGTAACCGGGTCGAGTCTGTCCCAACTAATAATTCTAATCTATCTTTCGGTTTTGTTATATATAAATGGGTGTACAGTGTGTGCCCGGGAGTTCCTGCTGTAATGCTTGGCCGTACATCCTAATCAATCAATCAATCAGTAACTTAGTGTTAATAATTAAAATATGTCTAGGAGTCTCCTCGAATGATTACTGTAGATGCTGCGAAGATGTAGAGAAGGATGAAACTGTACTCCACCATCTCTGCGCTTGTCCCCGTCAAGCGCTAAGCAAATGAAAATATTTAGGAACCCTCTCCTCAGTGTCCCGGCGGATCTCAATGGGACGGACGCCAGGTGTATTCAGTTTCAGCGCTTCGTTGTAAGCTCTGCATGGTTCAATGAGTAGAGTTGAGAAAAAATTGTTTATGGTATGGCTACGGACCAATTTTTGTGTCTTTATCGACCCTTAGGACAGCCGCCCTAACCTCACCTAACCTATTTTAGAAATTTAGGTTTAGATAACCAAAAGTTATTTTTTCTATTAATTTTTCTTCAAATTCAATAACGTTTAAAAATTTAGCGAAATTGATCACAAAACATTTTTTTGTAAATTTGAAAAAAAAAAAACATTTATGTCGACATATTCGAATGGGAAAGATGTCACCATTAAAAACTAATTGACTACGGTATTAAATTTAATTATATGTACGTGCTAATAAAATAATGGATTGGAGTAAAATCATACCATGACGTTCTGATTTAAACTATAATAATTAAATAACATTTTAATTAAAAAAAGATAATTCATTCCATTTTTAGCCTTACGCGACCTTAACTTGACGTTAATTAATACAACTCTCGATAACTCAATTTCAAAGTGATAAGTATGTATTGTGTTGTAAAAACGGATCAATCAATCTCGTTGATAAATTTGTATTCTTGCGTACAAATCATTCTTATAATTATTCATTTGTGCAACATCTAGAATTATAATTCTAACAATGATATAAATAGTTGCTTACGCTTCCGCTAATGTTACATATGAATAATGAAAATCCTTTGAGAAGACGGTTGAAAAGACGTTTATCTTGTGTCGTAATAAAGTATGTAAAATGTTTAATATCACCTCAAGAATGTACATAATATACCATATATCGTTCTGATGAGGTAAAAAAAATTAAAGATACAAATTAAAGTAGCTACTAACGTCTTTTAGTATCTTAATAAAAGAACTATGTAGCTATAATAATAGCTATAGATGTGAATTAATATGCAATTAATTTTATAACCCAATTAAATTTAATTAATTGCTCGTTTCAAAAGGTTTCAAGTAGCTTCAAGTGCGAAAGATGCCATACCATCTTCTATGTCAAACACCGATAGTAATAAATTTATAAATGGAGCGTCAAACAACTATGTTGTAAAGATTATTAAATTTTACTATACATATTACCATAAAACTCTTAAAATTAAACGTTTTACGATAAATTCTAAAGCAACAGCTTAATTAACATTTTTCCATGAAATACAATCTCGTAATATCCAATAAAATATTTTTCAAAGAAATACAATCTCGTATATACATATAACGTCTTAAATTATATTACATACCTTAAGTAGTACACGGACGGATAATAGCATCATCATCACATTGGTACAAACGGATGTGCACGGAAGTAATGTCTTGAAAGTCATTTGTCAATGATGGTTTGTGTGTTTCCGTTTCTATTTTCTTCTTTAATTTTACAAATATATTACGTGAGCGAAACGACGTGATACAACTGTATCGTATAAGGTGTTGTTGTAAAATTGTTGATTTTTTTTTATTACACATAATATGCTTTAAGAACCGGTAAAATCTATAAAAAAAATTTAAAGCTTCGATTAATTTCAATTCTGTATCATTTATACGAAATAAGGGGCTATAGAGGGCCCAATTTTTAAGAGATGGCAAAATCCAAATTATGCAAAATTAGCACTTTTATATTTTATCATAAAATGATGTTATAGAATACCTGAATACTACCAAAGTAATCAGGATGCGCAATTCAGTCGAGTTTTTGAGTAGGTCTAACAATCTTTTAAAGTCTAACATCTCCTTACTGTCTTCCGTGGCTGAAGACATAGGCTGTGGCAATTAAATTTTAATGATTCTAGCGTTTGGCCTTGTGGTTTATTGATTATCATGGCAAAAGTGATTTTAATTAGAAATCTTCGTCGCCACAAAACAAATAGGAGATTAGTGTTTGTGGGATACAAATCCAACTTGATCAACCCAACTTGATTTTACGGGCTACATGTTTCCGGGACTAACATGTTTTAAATTAGTTTCCCAAAATTGACTGTCCTTGTTTTACAATTCATTTTCCTTTGATACTAAATTCTTAATACATTCAATTCTATTTAGTAAACATATTTTGTATTGTTGGCACATATTAAAATAACATCGATATCTTGAAGCACATAAGTGCTATGTCCACTTTTATTATTTGTGGTAAATACAAAATTAAGATGTGAGTCCATTATTCTTTATCATTTATAGTTCAGCGTTCTCGTGCTGCAGTCTTTCACAGCACAATTTTCAAGAACATTGATAGAAAATTCAAAATATTTTCGAATTTAGAGGCAGTGTTGTGGAAATTCAAAATATAGACATAGCACTTGTGCGTTTTAATGTATCGATATTTTTATGCCCCGAATCCATATATGCATCCATAAATCCATAAATATCCGAGTACTCGGCTACTCGATAATCGGTGTTTGATACTTTAACCACTACAAACGACTTCAATGCCAGGTGTATAAAACTTGGGTTGTTTTATACATTCAAAATTATGGGGATGCTTTGGTTATCGCATCCGGTATTGTATGATTCGAGTTCGACGGACCAATAAATAAATGAATAAATTAGGTGTATTTATTCACTTGAAAATAAAACAATAGCAACAACAATCTTTAAAGGTTTTACTTAAATATTTATTTCACAAGATGTTATTGCTTGGTTGGTGGATTGACACGGTAAGGTAATTATTGGTCGGTGGTTGAATGCGAACTGATTATTTATTTTAAAACATTTATCAAAAATTCAAAAAGTAGAAAATTTTGGTATATAAGCAGTATATGGAAGAATATAAAAATGGTAAGGGGAAATGTTACATATATAAAGAAAGCTAAATAACTTATATAATACAATTGGGTAATATGGTAATGTACTCGATATTGCAATGGTAACAAATGCAATGATAACTTGTATGAGTATGGGATTTAATTTATAGAGTATAATAGGTAATGATAAAGTTATATAATGCAAGAGGAAGGGATAAATACAAATACAATAACTTATCTAGAAACGTCTATGCGCGTTATAAACAATAATTGGCAAATGTATAAATAATAATAATACAATATACATAAAAAGACTACAATACTATTTATCAACTCGTTGATGGCCAGGTATCATGCCAACTGGGCTACGTAATAAGAAATTGGAACTAGTTGGTCTAAACATACCGCCGCCGTTGACTCGGTAGAGTCAAAAATAGATAACAGGGAAATGTTATTATGTTGTCCGGTTAAGGAATTTTTGCTGGGTAGGTTTCCGGCTTTAGTCCTGGAGTGTTTATCAATTCTGGAGTGTAGTTGACAACTTCTAGTAACCTTTTGGATCATAGCAACTGTTTCCCAATATACGGTTTGTTACGAAGCATGAAGGGATAATGGCTGCCATTTTTCATCTGGAGTACTCCTAACTGCCTTGAATTTTGTAAATATTCAATTTGTTGGTGATGGTAAAGAACTCTTTTGTAAGTAGAGTGTATCTCCAATTACTGGATGCAAATGGTGATTGTACGGTTGTGGTAATCCTTGGACGGAGTGTATAGTGGTGATCCTTGGATGGTAATCAATGATAGATTGTAATAGATATTAAAGGACAGCTAGATGAAGTCCAACTTCAATGAATTATCTCGTTGACAAGGTTGGTTTCATACGAAGAAGCTGACTTATTAGCTATCGTTCTAGGAAGGTGGCATATAAATGTATTACTCCAATTGCATATAGTTGCAAGCTGTTTTTCGAGGATAGCAGCAACTTATGGGTTGTAAGCAAATTCCTCTGAATGAATTCGCGGATGATTTTTTAGTAATGGTGTGGTCGTACTTTAGTATTTGGATGGTTGGCATTAGTTGTAATATTGGTAATCTTCAAACTTCCTCTCGTTCGCAGCACACCATAGTTATTCGAACATGAAAAAAGAGAAAAAATGTTAAATTGGTTCGATATTATAATAAAATAAAAATAAATAAATCTTAAGTTTAAGTTTTCGTATTGAACGAATCGATATACTTAAAGTTTAGATTTATCATCGCCATTGGGTTCGGTTGATGGCGGATTTGATTTCAGCAATACGGTTTGCTTGCATTGTGTTAAGCTTTTTTAACGGTATTGACATCCATTGCAATCCAATTATCGAATTTACTTGACGATAATCATTAATTGTAAATAGCCATCTTGGACATTTGACATCTAGTAAATGATGGTAATCTTTATCTGGATCAAGTAGTATCACATTTTGATCAAACTCAAGTGAACATTTATTAATTGCTTCTGGTGGCAATTTTCCGGTTAGTGATGGGTAGAAAACTTCTGGAACTATTTGACAGCAAGGCCTAGGTTTGACGTATGCTTTATCTCTGGAAATGTTAGCTTCTGACTGCTTGAGGGTGCCAACGGGAATATTGGGTTTAACTCGAGTAAATTTCATTTGCTTTAATCGACCCTCTGTTATGATGCTATTTGTAAAACCCGATGAATCTAGTTTATTTCGATGGTTTATCCAGCTTCCATACTCGTAATCATTTTGGGTATCTATTTTATTCGTTACGGAAATTGGAATGTTATCCTTTATTAAATTAGAATATGTTTTAGTTGTGTTATAGGGCATCTCTATATCTCGGAATTCAAACATAATTACAGCTGCATTTAATTTACCGGTTTCATTATTTGTTGATTGTGCAGCTATTGGAGGATTAATTTGTACTGGCATTTGTTGAACTTGTTGTACAGGTTGTTGGTTGGAATATGTGGCTAAAACTGGATTTATCTCACTGTAAAATAATGCTGAAGAGGTATCAATTTGGTCATGTGTCCTCGACATCGCTTTAAACTTATTTGGTGTGATAACCGGTGCCATTTGGTTTCGTCGATGGAGACTTGCCGCTGTAATTTGTAGTGGCATTGATTGAACTGATGCCATTGGTTTTTGTTGATTCAAATATACAGCTGGAATTTGTGGTGGCATTTCATGGGTTAATGCCTTTGGTGATTGTAATGGAGCAGTTGGCCGTTCCAAATCGGTAATGGTTAGAAGCTTTGGTGCTAACGGAAAGGCCAATGTGCCAATTGGTATAACTGCGTCCGGCGCTGTATGAATTTTGGTTGGCGTTGGTGCTAATGGCACGGGCGTAGAAGATACGACGGTGTTCTTCGATGTTGAATTTGGTTGCGTTTGGGTAGCTTTGGTTGCTGTTGCTTCAACATCTGTGTTCGCAATAATGGTGGTGCTCGATAAACTGGTTGATGCTGGTATGCTGGATTCAATATGTTTCCTTTCAGGTGATAATGTTACTTGCTTTTGGATATTCACATCACTCTTTGATGGTGTCCGATTTATGGAATATTCAATAGGGTTACGTAACTCTGGTGTATTGAAATATACTGATGGATTATTGAGTTTTATTGGTGGAAAATCATGAATGTTGCGTTCAACAAAATATTCCTTTTCTCTAATTAGAGTTTCAGTTTTTGCAACAATTGTAAAGTACAATTCGTCGATAGCATCCATTTCTGAAACAATTGTATAATCCAAATCAAAAATTCGGGTTTCGACCGAAACAAACTGTTTATAAATATCATACGTTTTGGTTAAACGGATTGATAACTCGTCATAGGTAGCACTTTCACCGTTGGTAGAAATATAATTGACGAGTCTAGTTAACTGGTCTTTTATTATTCCCCTTCGTCTTAATAAAGCTTCCATTTTAATAAATATCCAATTAAGTTAAATAAAGGTATTTTAAACGTTTAATGCACTTACGAAACACAATAAAAAAAACGTGAATGAAATTAGAGAACCGGTTTCGATGCACTTTCAGATTACGGAACAAAAATATGAACGGTTTATAAATAAAATTTCATCACTTGAATATCACGGTACTTCAGATATTTGATATAAATTTAATTTAAATTGATTCACTCGGTAAGTTTTGATTAAATAGATATAGAAAACAAAACAAAAACAGATTACCTGGTTTTAAGCAATTGCTTGTTTACTGGCTAGCGGTTAATACATCTGTTGGTTGTGAATCACTGTTAAGTAACTGGTAAAAATGTCGTTGGTTTAATTCCTTGATTGATGGCTGGATAAAACGCCGTTGGTTATAAAGCACGTTGGTTGTTGATTCACCTTTGGTTTAAAATCCCGGTTGGTTGGTTGTGATTCACGTTTGGTTTAGAATCACCGTTTGGTTGGTTGTGATTCACGTTTGATATTGGTTTAACGTTGATTATGAATCACCGTTGATTGGTTCACACAAACAAATTATTAATAAGGCATTCGATTTCTGGTAAACTGTAAATCACTGGTTGTTGATTTACTAGGGTTGTAAATAACTGACTGGATATTGATTTACTGGTCGTTTAAATGCACTGTATAACATTACTGGATAAATTGGATCCAAATCGGTAAGGATCCGGCTCGAAGGACCAAAAAATGTATAAAACTTGGGTTGTTTTATACATTCAAAATTATGGGGATGCTTTGGTTATCGCATCCGGTATTGTATGATTCGAGTTCGACGGACCAATAAATAAATGAATAAATTAGGTGTATTTATTCACTTGAAAATAAAACAATAGCAACAACAATCTTTAAAGGTTTTACTTAAATATTTATTTCACAAGATGTTATTGCTTGGTTGGTGGATTGACACGGTAAGGTAATTATTGGTCGGTGGTTGAATGCGAACTGATTATTTATTTTAAAACATTTATCAAAAATTCAAAAAGTAGAAAATTTTGGTATATAAGCAGTATATGGAAGAATATAAAAATGGTAAGGGGAAATGTTACATATATAAAGAAAGCTAAATAACTTATATAATACAATTGGGTAATATGGTAATGTACTCGATATTGCAATGGTAACAAATGCAATGATAACTTGTATGAGTATGGGATTTAATTTATAGAGTATAATAGGTAATGATAAAGTTATATAATGCAAGAGGAAGGGATAAATACAAATACAATAACTTATCTAGAAACGTCTATGCGCGTTATAAACAATAATTGGCAAATGTATAAATAATAATAATACAATATACATAAAAAGACTACAATACTATTTATCAACTCGTTGATGGCCAGGTATCATGCCAACTGGGCTACGTAATAAGAAATTGGAACTAGTTGGTCTAAACACCAGGATTGTTGCCCCATAAGGTTATGCTGTGTGTATGTTGGAATTGGAACGGGATTATATATTTTGAGGTTTTTAAACCTGGTCAAATGATTTATTCTAATCTCTAATACAGATTGCCGCAAACAATTTAAAAAAACCAGTCAGAATTGATCAATAGAAATCGTGTTGTCTTCAACGCCAGGCCACACATGTTATGTGACCACTCGTACGAAGGGGTTATAGCATTGATCGTGTTATAAATTCGGTACTATATTATATTCTGCTATAAAACTTACTCCTAAAAAAGATTAAATAATTGTGTCTAAATTGTCATTACTTGCTCTTTTTGGATTCATCTTTCGACGGGTAAGGTCAGCATAATTTTGGTAATAAATATTTTTATTACAATATAGCGTGTAATAATAATTTGCCAAAATGGCACTTTGATATTGTAAAAAATAATATAAATTAATAAATACAAACTTATTGTTGTGAATTCTATAAATTATATATATTTGAATAAATTCAATAAAACAATTATTTTAAATTCTAAAAACTTTTATGGTGTATGTGAAATTGTTGTGATTGTGCCAATATTTTCCTCAAATAAATCTAATAAATTGTTGAGTGTTTTATTCGAATGGGAAAGTGGGCGCTTCCATATCGTTCGCGCATAACAAATTTTTATTCGAATTGTTTGAAAATTTTTTAGGTAAAGCTTCGCTATCACTTTGCATCAACAAAATTTGTTTTATTTTGGTATAGAATCCGTTAGCATTTTTCGACCGTGGGATCCCACCGCTGTCACCAATTTGTTATGCGCGAACGATATGGAAGCGCCCACTTTCCCATTCGAATAAAACACTCAACAATTTATTAGATTTATTTGAGGAAAATATTGGCACAATCACAACAATTTCACATACACCATAAAAGTTTTTAGAATTTAAAATAATTGTTTTATTGAATTTATTCAAATATATATAATTTATAGAATTCACAACAATAAGTTTGTATTTATTAATTTATATTATTTTTTACAATATCAAAGTGCCATTTTGGCAAATTATTATTACACGCTATATTGTAATAAAAATATTTATTACCAAAATTATGCTGACCTTACCCGTCGTATATTTGATAACCCGGAACAAATTGAAAAAGCTTGACTGGGAAGTTTTGGTGCAGCCACCGTATTGCTCGGGGCTTGTCCTCTCTGATTACTATTGGATACTATTTTTGATGGTCTAAAGTGAACTTTAAAACGTTCAAGTTTTTCACCGATAAACCACAGCAGTTCTACATCGATGGAACTATGTTCAAAAATCACAAAAATCTCTCAATACTTTTCCGCCAAGCTAATTAGATAGAGTGAATCATTCAACCTTTGCGCAAAATAATTTTTCAAACATATAATTCTATTTTTTTAGGGCATATCTTATGTAAATGCATAAAACACTATTTTTAAGGCATATTTTAAGCGCTTAAAACCGATTTTTTAGTGCATATTTTTAGTTGCCCTAATAATAATCAAGTGTAATCACAAATTGTAGGTCTCAAAGTGTTATCACCAAGCGTAGTCACCATGTGTGGTCACCAAGTAGAGTCACTAAGTGTAGTATTCAAGCGTACTCACAATTAATGTGTGTTCACTAGGTGGAGTCCCCAAGTATAGTCACCAAATGTAGTCACAAAATGTAGTCACCAAGTGTAGTTATCAAGTGTAGTCACCAAGTGTAGCAGACAAGTGTAGTCATCAATCGTAATCACCAAGTGTATTCACCAAGTGTAATCACGAAGGGTAATCACCAAGTGTAATCACCAAGTAAAACCACCAAGTGTAGTGTTCAAGTGTAGTCACCAAGTGTATTCATATTATTTAGTCACCATGTGTAGTCACAAAGTGTAGGTCCCCAAGTGGAATCACCAAGTGTAGCCAACAAGCTCAGTCACCAAGTGTAGTCACCAAATGTTGTCACCAAGTGTAGTCTCCAAGTTTAGTCATCAATTGTAGTCACCAAGTGTCGTCACCAAAATGCAGTCACCAAGTATAGTCACCAGTTATAGTCATCAAGTGTAGTCACCTAGTGTATTCACCATGTTTGTTTACCAAGTGTAATCACCAAGTGTAGACACCAAATGTCGTCACCAAGTGTAGTTACCAAGTGTAGTTTTCAAGTGTAGTCACCAAGTGCAGTCATCAATCGTAACCACCAAGTGTATTTACCAAGTGTAATCAACAAAGGTAGTCACCAAGTGTAATCACCAAGTAGAGCCACCAAGTGTAGTGTTCAAGTGTAATCACCAAGTGTAGTCATAATGTGAGTTCACCGAGAGTGGTCACTAAGCGTAGTCACCATGTGTAGTCACAAAGTGTAGGTCCCCAAGTGGAATCACCAAGTGTAGTCAACAAGCTTAGGCACCAAGTGTAGTCACCAAATGTTGTCACCAGTTATATTGATCAAGTGTAGTCACCAGGTCTATTCACCATGTGTGTTTACCAAGTGTAGTCACCAAGTATAGATACCAAGTGTAATCAATAAGTGTAGTCCCCAAGTGGAATCACCAAGTTTAGTCGCCAGGTGTAGCCACAAAATGTAAGTGTAGCCATCATATGTAGTAACCAAATTAAGTCACCAAGTGTAGTCTCTAAGTGTAGTCATCAAGTGTAGTCACCAAGTGTGGTCACCAAAAGTAGTCACCAAGTGAAGCCACCATGTGTGTTCACCAAGTGTTGCCACTAAGTGATGTCACCAAGTGTAGTCACCAAGTGTAATCACCAATTGTAGACACCAAGTGTAGTTACCAATGTAGTCACAAAGTGTAGTCACCAGCTGTAGTCATCAAGTGTAATCATCAAGTGTAATCACCAAGTGTAGTCACAATCTGTGTTCACAAAATGTAGTCACTATGTGTAGTCACTATGTGCAGTCACCAAAAGCAGTCATGAAGTTTAGTCACCAAGTGAAGTCACCAAATGGAGTCACCAAGTGTAGTCACCAGTTATAGTCATCAAGTGTAGTCATCAAGTTTAGTCACCATGTGTGTTTACCAAGTGTAGTCACAAAGTGTAGACAACAAGTGTAATCAATAAGTGTAGTCACCAAGTGGAATCACCAAGTTTAGTCGCCAAGTGTAACCACAAAATGTAAGTGTAGTCATCAAATGTAGTCATCAAGTGTAGTCACCAAATGTAGTCGTCAAGTGAAGTCACACCATGTGTGTTCACCAAGTGTTGCCCCTAAGTGATGTCACCAAGTGTAGTCACAAAGTGGGATCACCAATTGTAGACACCACGTGTAGTCACCATATATGGTCAACAAGTGAAGTCGCCAAGTGTAGCTACCAATGTAGTCACAAAGTGTAGTCACCAGGTGTAGTCATCAAGTGTAGTAACCAAGTGTAGTCACAATGTGTGTTCACAAAGTGTAGTCACTATGTGTAGTCACAAAGTGAAGTCACCAAGTGTAGTCATCAAGTGTAGTCACCAAGTGTAGTTACCAAATGCAGTCACCAAGTGTAGTCACCAGTTATAGTCATCAAGTGTAGTCACCAAGTGTATTTACCATGTGTGTTTACCAAGTGTAGTCACCAAGTGTAGACACCAAGTGTAATCAATAAGTGGAGTCACCAAGTGGAATCACCAATTTTAATCACCAAGTGTAGCCACAAAATGTAAGTTTAGTCATCATATGTAGTAACCAAATGTAGTCACCAAGTGTAGTCACTAAGTGTACTCATCAAGTGTAGTCACCAAATGTAGCCACAAACTACAATCACCAAATGTAGTCACCAAGTGTAGCTACCAAGTGTAGTTAATAAATGTGGTCACCAAGTGTATAGTCACCAAGTATATTCATTATATACAAAGTGTAGTCACCATGTGTAGTCATCAAGTGTAGTCACCAAGTGCAGTCACAATGTGTGTTCACTATGTGTAGTCACAAAGTGCAGTCACCAAGTGTAGTCATCAAGTGTAGTCACCAAGTGTAGTCACCAAATGTAGTCATCAAGTGAAGTCACCATGTGTGGTCACCAAGTGTTGCCACTAAGTGATGTCACCAAGTGTAGTCACCAAGTGTAATCACCAATTGGAGACACCACGTATAGTCACCATATATGGTTAACAAGTGAAATCACCAAGTGTAGTTACCAATGTAGTCGCAAAGTGTAGTCACCAAGTGTAGACACTAAGTGTTGTCACCAAGTGTAATCGCCAAGTGTATTCACCAAGTGCAGTCACCAAATGTAGCCACAAAGTGCAATCACCAAATGTAGTCACCAAGTATAGCTACCAAGTGTAGTTAAGAAATGTGGTCACCAAGTATAATCACCAAGTATATTCATTAAATGTAGTCACCAAGTGTAGTCACAATGTGTGTTCATCAAATGTAGTCACCAAGCGTAGTCACCATGTGTAGTCTCAAAGTGTAGGTCCCCAAGTGTTGTCAATAAGTGTATTCACCAGGTGTATTTACCAAATATATTCACATAATGAAGTGTTGCGTTGTTGTGGACGACGTAGCGAGTTTATGTAGA
The DNA here is from genome assembly GCA_963556165.1 of Tipula helvola. NCBI lineage: Eukaryota > Metazoa > Arthropoda > Insecta > Diptera > Tipulidae > Tipula > Tipula helvola. The sequence goes on along the minus strand of OY744482.1, from coordinate 168,772,735 downwards.
AAATGTGGAGTATGGATGCGCGTTATGTTGGTACGCGTGAATGTTTGTATTTATGTGTTTAAATGAATGTTTTGCATTTATTATGTTTGAACCTGCAAGGAAATAATATCGTCAAATTCTGTAAGTATTCTTACTGATTCGCTGGTTATCTCTACTAATTGACGATTGTTGCATCACGGATTCCACGTAGCGGAATTTTTCTTTACAAAAACTATCTATCCATTGACGTTTAAAATTTTATTTTGTTGCTGAAACAACCGCAATTCCTTCTTTCAATTTTTTCTATATTGTTTATCTAAGTGGTTAAGTGTGCATCTACATATATTTATAATTTATAAACACAAACTTCAAATGGATGGTTCTGTTAAATAAACAATTTTTCCATGAGAGACGTTCAGCCTACTTTTACAATCGTCAATATCAGTCGATTTTCGAAAGTTGTAAATTAATCCACTGATTTAAGCATGGTTTCCACGATGGCGAGGCGAAAAAATTAGTCAAACTAAAAAGAGAAAGTAAAAATTCACCAATAGTACGATAGAGACAAAATACCATTTTGACAGAAAAATTGGGACGTCCAGTTTTTAATATTTTAATTAATCCAGTAATGGATGTTCATAAAGTTAAAAACTGTAAGTTAAATTATGAAATGTCTCCAAATGTACATATATTAATCCAAACACAAAGTTATAGGTGATGAACGTAAGGACTTGTTACTGTTACTGTTTCACTCACTCTCATGTAATTTTTTTATTCCTTCCTCTTTTTAGTTTGACTAATTTTTTCGCCTCGCCATTGTGGAAACCATGCTTAAGGCCCGTTGCACAGTTCAGCTAAGCTAAGCGAAAAATGTAGTTTTCGTTAGCTTTGTTAGCTCGCCTAGCTCATCCCTTTGCACTTTCCAGCTGATAACTAGCCTTATACAAACATACATTGCTGATTTTATATCTTCCCATTAAAATTTTTTATTTTCAACCGGGGGATAAGAATTTAGCTCACATCGCTTAGCTTAGCTGAAATGTACAACGGGCCTAATCCTTGTTTAAAAATACAAGCCTAAAGACAATTTTGTTAAAACACAAATGCCATCAACATATCGTTGAAATTTCAATCAATAAAACCTCACAGAAAGGATTTATATTTAAAAGCTTACTAGTTACTAGGTAGATATGTAACATTATTATTTACCACCAGCAAAGTGTATTAGGTAAATTTAGAAATTTAAATTCCATATTACACGATGACCTATTCATTTTGCCTTAAAGACACCTACGGAACAATTGTTGGATTTGGAAGGTGTACCAAACGTAGAAAAAATGTTTATCGAAAAGTTTGATATCACCTTGAAAATCATTAAAAAAATCTTAGGGTTTTTGTTAAAATGACCACCACGCAATGCTTCAATTGACTTCAAATTTTGTAAACAGGTAGAGATTATGACGTTTATCACCAACAAAAAAAAATCGTCAACTCCATTTTTAAAAAAAACCTATTGGTCCAGTTCCACTGCAACTCCTTCTACTCTATACTCGAATGAACCCAAAACTACTTATTTCAAAGTAGTTGTTATTAAAATCTATCTTTGAATAAAATTTCGACCAAAACTATCAATATTTGTGAGAATGGGAGGCAAAACAAAAATAACAAAATGTGTCACTGGAAGGATGGAACATTTCTCGACGAATTAGGTTACCAGCATTCCGAAAATCGATTAAAAAAATGTTATGTCCGATGTTTTTAATCGATTTTCGAAGTCCTGGAAACTTAATTCGTCAAGAAATGTGAAAATCTTGAATAACATTTGTTTCGTGATTTCAATTACAAATTGTATTGTTAACGCCGGCATCCGGATTTTATGGAAAGCCATGGACACCAAGGCAACCTCTACAACAAACCCATATGCAAGTTCTAGTCAATATTTGATTAGAAAGTAGCACACTGAACAGCTTAGAACAATTATTTTTTTTTGTCTTTGAACTTATCACTTTAGTTGAATCAACCTTCTATTTATTGATTTGCATTAGTGTAATAATTATAATTCCACTACATCCACCTCAAAATAACTAATCAGGCATGAATCAAGATTTTATCCTCTATCTCTATAAATAAATTACACAAGTGTAGATAACGTGTATAAGACAAAATGAAAAATTGATGAATTTATCAACATAACACTGATAGTGATAAGACATAATATATAAAATTAGTGTTTGTGAAATTTCTAGAATTGGCATTATACTGATAAGCCATATTCTCAAGGTTTTTTATGATTAATTTGGATCACATTGATAACAATCATTCTATACCGAATCGATACGGTTTTACTATATAGAATGTGTACTGAGGTGTTGTACTGGTAAAATATACAATAAATTAAGACTTACGCATATTAAAATAATTAGAATGCATTTAGCTTCAAGAAAAATTTAAAAAAAAAAACTAAATCAAATTGGGTTAATCGTAATAATTTTTAGCGACATAAAACAATCATTCACCTTCATCTTAAATATACACATTATATATTTAACGTATGTATAGGCTTAAGAAAGTAAATACTACGAAAATAACATGGATATATGAATGTAAGTATGTATTAAGTAATTCTGCAAAATTGTCTAAAAAAACTAATAGACATAATATTAAATATTAAAATAGTGTTGAATGCCAAATTGGAAAATCTAGTTCAATAATAAATAATTCGTTAACGTAAGATAAAATTGAAAATATTGGTTATTGGTATTTACGTGTATATAAGAAAATGACGTTTACATAAAAGTTGTGTACGTGAATAGTGTATGGCGCTTTCTTCAGAAAATTATGTATTGTTTCACGAAGAGGAGAAATTCTTCAGGCTATTAGCGACTGAACTGCTAACTTATTACACTGAATTTCTCCTATATACATATGTATATAGGGAATCACTATGCACTTATCGTATTAGCGAATTTTACAATTGACGAATGGAACGGTGTGCTCCAGCGGACAATAGTGAAATATGTGATAGAATGTAACAAAAATTTGCTATATGAAGTTATATAGAAATATTGTCTATTTAAATTACATTTTTATTTGTGAAAATTGTCATGGTTGGAAAATTGAATTAATCCCGTATGTAGTTGATTTTAGTATATCTGATTCATTTGCGACAATTTTTTCATTTTAAATATCAGAAAGTTGTGCTTAAAAATTTGTATCATTTCATCAGCAACTAAACTGCTAACTTATTACACTGGATATTTTTCATATCCTCGATTACCGCTGATTAAAAGTCAGATATCCCAGCAAAAAGTTGACGTAAAGAGACACTAATTAACAAGCTAACCGACCTATGCATTGCGTTAACTTAAAAAAAAAATCCCGAGCCCGTGGATCCTTGCAAAAAAGAAAAATCGAAATTTTTTTTCACGCTCTTACTTATGAATGCGTGATAACGGTATCTCACAAAAATGTTCTGCTCAAAAATATCAAAACTAGAGATTTGAAACTTTAAAATGCTTTTCTTTTCATCTCTGTACGACCGTTTTTGATGTGAAAATATCTTTAGCGGCAGGAGTAATTAAAAAATTGTATAGAACTCGGGTTACGGAAACAAAAAAGCCGAACAAAAAATATTCCATGTATCTGTATATATCGACAAGAACAATAAATAAATAAAACGTAAAATCAACGCAAAATCTACGCATACATATGCAATATACAACATCATCCGGCATTTTAAAAACATCGTGAGCCGAATACAAAAAAAAATTTAAAAAAATCCGCCTACTTTAATTTATTTGGTTGTAAAAATATTTTCTATATATGGCCGCAGCAGCAAGTGTTTTTGAAAATGAAAATTACAAGCAAAAGGACCACAAATTATGCTTGTGTAGTGTAATGCACAAACGGCAAACCGGCATTTCAAACCGTCAAATCAAACAATTCGTTATTCGTAAATTTTTTTATTAAAATTGATTTAATTTCATTCAAAAACTCCAATTTTACGGATTTTTGCTTGACGGCCGGCAAAACATAAAATTGGGGATTTTGAATAAAATTAAATTAATTTTAATAAAATTTTCTTAGAATAAGGTGGAACTTATAGATTAGAACTCTTTGTTAATAATTTTCATATTGCAAAGTGAAGCAACTTAGCCAAAAATTGAGTTTAACGGTTTTAAATACCGGTTTTCCGTTTTGCTTGCGGGGCAATGCCTTAAGTGACTCAAAAAAATTAAATGGAAATAGCGAGCTGTGAAAACTGCATACATACCTATTTATAATTGCTATGAATTTACGGTCAACATTTCGCCCTAATAGAACCGCTTTAGTTAATTTATTTTAAATTGATCAATGACAAAGCGATGCATTTTTGCTTTGTTCAGCGGGTTTGCCGTGACCATTCACTATTATGGACTCTTGAACAAGATTGGCGTGTATGAGTAATGACATATTCTAAAACGTAGATGGCAGGTTTAGGTGATTAACTTAACAGAACTGTACTTTGCTCATGCTCAATTAATGTCAGTAAGGTTCGTCCTCCAGAATCAAAATCGAATAACTTATAGACTTTTTGAACCAAAAATGTAACTTAGCTTATACACTGAGCGAACATCAGCCATCTTTATGCAGGGGTTTCTCGGTCTCATCGAAATGGCTTGAAATGATTCAATAGATATTTATACATAAAAGTTTTCACATAAATCTTTTGCAAGTTGAGGGTGAACTCGCTCGTTGATTTTTTTATAAAGATGCAGCTCTTGATTGAACAAAATTGTTGTCCCTTTAATTTTTTGGAGTAGTGGTTACGTTTTTGCCTTGTCAATCAAGGTTCGTACCACTGGATTGTGAATAAAACACAACACTTCAATTTATTACAAACGATTTTATTTATTTAACACCAAAAATTAATACAACACAATTTATTAACGATAATTCACAAAATAAATTTTTATTATTTATGGGCAATTCTACTGTTCACTTATAATTTTTATTTCGCACTAAAACAATTTTTAAATCACTTTTTATTTCCTTTTTAATCTTCACTTTATCGCTTACTAATGAGTTACTCTTCACTTAATTGAGTTACTGAAGAGAAGAGATTGTTCGATTGGTATTCTTCACTTCAGTTAAATGTCAAAATAAAAATAAAACAATTTATTTCAGTTTGGCTTGTGTTAGAAAAAATGTTTCAAAATTTAATTTTCTATTAATTTCTAGAAATTTATTATTAAAAATTATTTTTTAGGTCTCAAATTCCCAACCAAACAGTCCCCTAAATCTACACGCGAGAATAAAAACAAACGAAAATAAATAAATTCAGAAAAGAAAAACAAATAACTCATCTGAAGTAACTTATGCCGTCTTACTTTGGTAAAAGTTATTCCTATCCGGATAGGAATGAAATTTTGCCCAAAGTAAGAGCAATTCTTCTTCAGAATAAAGCATCAAACAGATAAGCGGCGCTAACAACGACGCTAATTTAGAATACATGGATTTCCATAAGAGCGAACAGATAGAGCGGCGCTAAACTCGCAAAGTATCTATTTTTTGAGGCGTTCAATGACATTTAGAATTGTTGTTGTTGCTTTTATAGTAAATACTTGGAAACACGTAATTTTAGCTGAAATGTATATCCAAATTGGGCATAAGAGAAAGACAATTGTAAAACAAATCTAAACTTGAACATAAATTTGGTCATAATAAATCATTAAACAAATATTTTTTTATGAAAATATTTCGTTTACAAAACCCAAAGAACATTTTCCATATAAATAAATGTCAGATTTGCACGCGTCTATGTGGTTGCAAAAAATCATTAAGACGAATAGAAGCGAAGAGAAGCGCAGCTAAGCGTAGAGCGCCGCTTATCTGTTTGATGCTTAATGTGGGCCTCAAGCATCAAACAGATAAGCGGCGCTAATTTAGAATGGCTGGCAATAAACCGGCACACAAAAAATTAATATTTGAAAACTCGCAAAGTTTCTATTTTTTGAGGCGTTGGAAACACGTAATTTTAGCTAAAATGTATATCCAAATTGGGCATAAGAGAAAGACAATTGTAAAACAAATCTAAATTTGAACATAAATTTGGTCATAATAAATCATTAATCAAATATTTTTTTATGAAAATATTTTGTTTACAAAACCCAAAGAACATTTTTCATATAAATAAATGTCAGATTAGCGGCGTCTATGTAGTTGCAAAAAATCATAAAGACGAATAGAAGCGAAGAGAAGCGCAGCTAAGCGTAGAGCGCCGCTTATCTGTTTGATGCTTAAGTTTTTTTTTTACTTTCAGCAGTTGGTACCAAGCTCTAAAATATAATTTATTATTTTGAATTTTAACAAATATAAAATAGTGATGACAAATTATTGAATAAAGTATAATAATTCTAAATGATAATTAATAAAATTAAATATTCTGATTTATCGAAAAATTGAAAATTGTTATTTACTACCAACTCATAAAACTAAATATATGTAATATATTTACTCTAGTGGTAAACACTACAACTATGTGAAGAAGAGAATTTTTCTATTCCTTCTTCTCAGCGGAATGAAACTCTTCATTCCGGAATGAAAATACACGGCATTGTTGTTGTAAAATTGCCAAAGTAAGACTACATACATAAGCAAAATATCTCTTCAGTTAATTCAGTTGCTCAATTTTTAACTGAAGTGAAGAGTTGTCATTCGAACAGTCTCTTCACTTCAATTACTTCAGATACAGCTACTACTTCAGTTAATTCAGTGTCAGTCCAATCGAACACGCTTTAAATACAAATACTAACGTTTCAATTCGAATTCGTTCGCTCCTTATATACTCAAACCAAAACTTCATGATTTAGACAAACGGTTTAGAAAAATTTAGAACTGTTTTATCGTGGAAAATTCCATTTTGGTACAGTAGAACCAGAGACAACGGATTTATCATAGATCTCTCATTTTACTAAAAACACGAAAAAAAATAAACTTCTCATATTTCATTGTATTGGTGTATTTTATATGGCAATGATTTTTAAATGCGTTGCGTATATAATACGTATATGCAACACAACGATAACATGGGAAATATGAGAAGTTTATTTACCGTTATTTTTTGTTCGGGTTTTTAAAAACGAGAAATCTATGATAAATACGTTGTCTCTGGTAGAACTTTGCGCTATCAATTAACTTATTCTATTCTATCCTAGGTGTCACCGTAACAATATTAACCGGAGCAATCATGAAATTTCGAGAAGTTTTGGTTTGAGTAAGTATATAAGGAGCGAACGAATTCGAATCGAATTGAAACATTAATTTTTGGTAAGCGATAGTGTGTAGATTAAAAAGTGAATAAAAAAAATGTAAAAAGGGTTTTAGTGAGATTTAAAAATTATAAGTGAACATTAAAATTATGTAAAAATTATAATAAGTGATTTTGTATTAATAAATTGTGTTGTATTAATTTTTGGTGTTAAATAAATATACTCACTTATGATTAATGGAAGTGTTGTGTTTTATTCACAATCCAGTGATAAGAACCTTGATTGATAAGGCAAAAACGTAAAAATTAGCGACAGCGGTGGGATTGTGGATAATAAAACAAAGAAAATGATTCTCTCCGAATTAAGAGTTCCAGAGTTAAAGAAGTAACTAGAGAAACGGGTTTTGACCACGTGAGGCCATGGAGAGAGAAGAGTTAAACGCTGACCATCATGATTTTGGTGTGGAAGTAACGGATGCGGCAACCATAGAGAAGACAGAAGATAAACAACCGGCGGTCGAAACAACACAAGTACCTTCTGGAATTCTGGAAGTTTCGATTTGTCACAATTAATGGCTGCTATGAAGCAGATGATGGCGCAACAAGGAGAGCAGTCAAACCAAATGAAACGACAAATTGAGAAAAATGAGCAGTTAACCCAATTGATGGAACAACAAAACAATTCAAACCAAGAAATAAAAATCCAGATGGAACAACAAAACGAGCGACAGTTGGAGACAATAAACCAGTCAAATAAAGAAAAGAAACAACAGTTGGGCGAGATTAAGCAGTCAAATCGAGAAATTGCCGAAAGCCAAATCGAATGGACGAGAAAATTTTTGAATTGTCCAAAAATATTCATGGTGAAATAAAGAAATTGCAAACAGAATTACAAGCTGAGTTTCATAAACAGAGTTTCAACGTCTCGAGAAAGAGTTAACTGATGTCAAAGCAAGTGGAACAACTGCGCAAGTGGTATAGACTGTTCAATCAATCAGTTAAAGCCATCTACATTCGACGGAACAACATCTTTCGGCTTTTCAAATGTCAATTTGAGACGGCGGCCAATCAAAATCATTGGAACGATGAACATCGTGTAGCGGCGGTAAGCTTTACGCAGCAGAGGCTTTACAAGCCATTCCGGAATAAGAGCGCTACAGTTATCTGGAAATTATGAAGGCGCTAGATCGGAAGTACATGGAATTGAAAAGCCGCCACCAAAAGGAAGGAGAGTCGCTACAGGAATTTGCATCCGTAATCGAGCGACTAATGCAGCTAGCACATACAAGTACGATGGACGATTACATGGAAAGACTTAAAATTGATGCATTCATTGACAGCATTCGACATCCAGAGATACGTAAGGCAGTGATATTGTCACCTAAAGCAACCTTCGCCGAAGCCATCGCTTGTGCGTTGACGAACGAGACTGCACAAGCCATAACCAAATCGTCAATGAAAATACGCAGAGTGGAAAGTGACACCAGCATAAACAACGAGCGGTCAGCATCAAGATACCGAGACGGAAGTGGCAAAATTAGGTTTTGGGCTGTTGGGCATGTGATAAGGTCGGTCACATCTCGCGGAACTGCTGGGAAATAAGAAGGAAACGGGGAAGATCACCATCTCCTACGCAGCGACAACGAAGCAGAGAGCAGGCAGTGGCCAAGCAAGGGGGCCAAATGACGCCGGAGTCGTCAAACTTAAAAGAGTCAGCTTAAAAGAGTAGAAGCAGACTCCCACAACCGATTGCTCCATAACCTCCATCCGCGTTTCGAAAGTAGCAAGAGGTGGTGACAGCTTAACAATCAAATGCAACATTGATGGCACGGACTGCATTATCACCCTGAATCCGGGAGGAAATCGCACGATTGTCCATAAACATCCGATCTGTGGAGGTATACAACCAGCTAGTTACAAACGGCCACTGAAGTGGCGGCTTCTACCATCGGTAGAAGCTGCCACCGAACTCGGAGACGATCGTGTGGGGAAGATTGGAGGGAGATTCTGGGTTACATAGGTTATGAGTTGTGGCAGCTAATGAAGAGAAGAATGGAGCGCAGGAAATTATAATCGAGAAAGCCTTAGTTAAACCGGGCAACAACTATAGAGTACCAATTAGGACTCTAAATCTCTCGGATAAGACGAAAACCGTCAAGAAAGGAACAATCATCGGCAAATGTGGCGAGGTTTCGAGTAAAGTGAGAACAGAAAATTCCGATTGTAAAAGCCGCAGAAATGGACCGAAGATCTTACCGAAGCACAGAAAAATTCTGCACATCAACTACTAAAACGGTACATGTCCATATTCTGCAGTACATCGGATAATAACGAAAGGACTTCAATGGTAAAGTACTGAATTAATACAGGAACAGAGATACCGATTCGTCAACCACCCAGGAGGTTACCAGTCGCAAAACAAGAAGTCAATCGGATGGTAACATATATGCAGACAGCAGAAGTAATCGAACCATCTAACAGCCCATGGAGCTCACCGGTAGTATTGGTCGAGAATAAGGACGATAGCATGAGTCTGCGTTGATTACCAAAAAGGTAATCAGGTGCTCGAATATTTTCGGCCTTAGATTTACAGAGCGGCTATTGGCAGGTGGAAGTCCATGAGAGAGATCGCGGGAAAACGGCGTTCAGTGTTGGTAACGGGCTTTAGCAATTTAATGTTATGCCATTCGGATTATGTGATGCTCCTGCAACTTGTGAACGATTAATAGAACGTATGCTAAAGGGATTACATCGGAAGACGTGCCTAATATATTTGGACGACATCATCATTATGGGCAAGGATTTCGACGAGCATCTAAGTAACTTGGCAGAGGTTTTGGATCGGATACAGGCTGTCGGATTAAAGTTAAGCCCAAAGAAGTGTAAGCTGTTCAGGACGGAATTAAACTATTTTTGTCATCTGGTAACGATCAATGTCATTCACACCGACGAAGAAAAGATCGCAGCGGTAAAGAACTGGTCAAGACCTAAAAATTTACTTGAATTGCGAAGCTTTCTGGGATTGTGCACCTATTATAAACGCTTCGTGCCAAGATTCAACAACATCACAAGGAGTTTGCACTAATTGATCAGGAAGAACAAGGCATTCGAATGGAAGAATGACCAGGAAGGGGTATTCATGGAATTAAAGAGACGAATATGTGTCGCGCCAATCTTCGCATACCCTACACCCAACGTGAAATTTATTTTGGACACCGATGCAAGTAATGACAGTATAGGAGGAGTGTTATCACAGGAAACTAATGGCCAAGAACGAGTTATTGTGTGCTACTCGGAGAAAGTGAATTAAAAAAAAATTTTAAGTGTTTTAGTGAGATTTAAAAATTATAAGTAAACAGTAAAATTGTGTAAAAGATTTTGCGAATTTTTATTACTAAATTGTGTTGTATTAATTTTTATGCTCAATAATTCGTTGGTGTTTAATTGAAGTGTTGTGGTTTATTCACAATCCAGTGATACGAACCTCGATTGACAAGGCAAAACCGTAAAGTATGTAAATCAAACATTAATTATTTCGTAGAAATTATTTAGTCCATCATATCATAGATGGCATTATCTTTTAAAAACAGTATGCAAATTATTTACCACACCGGTACGAGAATCGCACCTCAAAAATTACCACAAACTTCATGATAAACCAATTGAGCAACTTTTTTTAGTGTTGTGTCAAAATATTGTTGCTCAATAGGAGGGTATTTGTGACGGGTGTGACATTCCGCAATATTGTGATGAAATTTTAATTCGAAAAAAACGAAAATTTAATTATTTCACATATTTCTAATCCCTATATTTTATAGATTTTCTATTACTCAATAGTTTTATACTTCTAATTATATAATAATTGTTTGCGATCGGAATGTTCATAGTCGCTAAATTTCAAGTATAAAAAAAGTTATATTTTGTGTAACTTGCGAGAGAGTGTTGTGCAGTCGAAATTTTGACAGAAGCGAAATGGCCACGAATTGCATTCCGTGTAAATACAATAAATACAAGAAAAATATAGAATAAATATAAAATTCGTACTTAAAATAAACATTTACGATCTATACGGGTTGTATTAAATGTAAAATGCAAACAAATTCATTAAAAACTAAAGAAATGTTTATCGTCAGGGCTCTAGAGAAAATTTTAGGTGACAAGGACATTAAACGGTCCCATCACTTGCAATTGAAGCGGGCCTGCGACGTTGCCTTAGGTAAGAAAACACTAATTACAATGTAAATGGTTTTTACAATTCATTATGTATTGCATCTTATAGAAGAAATTAAGGAAGAACTTAAAGAAGCTGGGCACACTGAAAATCAAGAAGTATCCACCCCGTCAGCGGCGCTTCCGCTTCCCAAAAACGATGCATCAAACATAATCAATGCAGAAAAATACTTTCTGCCATTCGAACTGGCATGCCAGAGTAAAACACCACGAATTGTAGTCACAGCGCTTGATTGCCTACAGAAATTAATCGCTTATGGTCACTTGACTGGAAACATACCCGATTCAGCGAATCCTGGTAAATTCCTAATCGACCGTATTGTTACCACAATCTGTAATTGTTTTATGGGCCCGCAGACTGATGAAGGGGTTCAATTACAGATCATTAAAGCTCTACTAACTGTTGTCACATCGCAACATGTAGAAGTACATGAAGGCACAGTATTACAGGTAATCGTCTTTATATGTTTTAATTCTCAACTAAAATAATCGACAAATAATTTAATATTTTGCAGCCCGTTCGAACATGTTACGATATTTTTCTATCAAGTAAAAATCTCATCAATCAGACCACGGCTCGAGCAACTCTGACCCAAATGCTAAATGTAATATTCACACGTATGGAGAATCAGGCTTATGAATCATCGTCAATTAGCCAAGAATCACAGAGTTTATCAGCTCCAAATCAAAACACGAAAGAATTAGATGAAAGTGAACGAATTGTTAAAGATGTAATTGATGGCATCATTGAATTGGCATTACTGGCCGTCGAAGAGAAGGAAAGGGAGAAGTCAAAGGAAGATGGCGAAAAAGATTTAAATTCTAGTGGCGAAACAGTCTCTTTGGGTCGCATACCATCACAAGAAAGTGTTGAGATTCACAGCGAAAATGATAATATAGTTACGGCTAAATTTACACACATTTACCAAAAGGATGCGTTCCTTGTGTTTCGAGCTTTATGTAAACTATCAATGAAACCTCTACCAGATGGAGTTCCAGATCCAAAATCGCACGAACTCCGATCTAAAGTACTTTCATTACATTTATTATTGTTAATCCTACAGAATGCGGGACCTGTATTCCGATCTAACGAAATGTTTATCATGGCGATCAAGCAGTACTTGTGTGTCGCCCTTTCAAAGAACGGGGTCAGTGCTGTAGCCGAAGTTTTCGAATTATCGCTATCGATATTCGTAGCACTTCTATCAAATTTTAAAACGCATTTGAAAAAACAGATAGAAGTATTTTTCAAAGAAATATTTTTGAATATATTAGAAAATACAAGCTCCTCATTCGAGCACAAATGGATGGTGATCCAAGCGCTAACACGGATATGCGACGATGCTCAGAGCGTTGTCGATATATATGTAAACTACGATTGTGATTTTTCAGCCGCCAATTTATTCGAGAAACTCGTTAATGACCTTTCAAAAATTGCTCAAGGACGACATGCACTTGAACTTGGGGCTTCGCCAGGCCAAGAGAAGTCGATGCGTATTCGTGGATTAGAGTGTTTAGTGTCAATTCTTAAATGTATGGTTGAATGGAGTAAGGATTTATATGTGAATCCTAATTCACAAACCACACTCGGCGAGTCGCTTAAAAGCAATACTAATGTTAATAACACGACAACCAATCAAGATGAGATTAATGAAATTCTAAAAGGCTCATCACAACATGGGGGCTCTAGTCAAAGTCTTAATAGTCTTGGAAGTGTTAATACACTGTCAGGGAATCAGGAATTGGTTGATCTGCCCGAACGATTAGAGGAACGCAAGCAGAGGAAGGAAATTATGGAAACTGGAATTGAATTGTTTAACCGGAAGCCCAAACGAGGAATAGAATTTCTCAAAGAGCACCAATTTTTGGGTTCCGCATTTCTGGATATTGCAAAATTCTTACATAAAGAAGAACGACTCGATAAAACATTGATTGGTGACTACCTGGGGGAAAACGACGAGTACAATAAATCTGTAATGTGTGCTTATATTGATGCAATGGACTTTACTAATCTCGACATAGTTGCAGCTCTACGATATTTTCTAGAAGGTTTCCGACTGCCGGGCGAGGCACAAAAAATCGATAGACTTATGGAAAAATTCGCAAGTCGCTATTGTGACTGTAATCCAAACAACCCGCTGTTCACGAGTGCCGACACCGTATACGTACTAGCGTTCTCTGTAATCATGTTAACCACAGATCTACACTCGCCTCAAGTCAAGAATAAAATGACCAAGGAGCAATATATAAAACTGAACAGGGGTATCAGCGATAATAAAGATCTGCCTGAAGAGTACCTTTCTCAAATATACGATGAGATAGCTGGGCACGAGATTAAAATGAAAACCAATTCAGTTTCTAAAGTTGGGAAACAAATTATATCGAACGAAAAGAAGCGAAAATTTGTTTGGAACATGGAAATGGAAACGATTTCTTCGACGGCCAAAAATTTAATGGAATCTGTATCACATGTCAAATCACCGTTTACGTCTGCTAAACATTTGGAACACGTAAGGCCAATGTTTAAAATGGCATGGACACCATTTTTGGCCGCATTCTCCGTTGGCCTTCAGGACTGTGATGATGCGGAAATTGCCAGCCTATGTCTCGACGGCATTAGATGCGCAATTCGAATCGCTTGCATATTTCATATGACACTCGAGCGAGATGCATATGTTCAAGCATTAGCCAGATTCACGCTACTAACGGCTAATTCGCCGATCACAGAGATGAAAGCAAAAAATATCGATACAATTAAAACGCTTATTATGGTGGCGCATACCGATGGAAATTATCTAGGCAACAGTTGGTTGGATATTGTAAAATGTATATCACAACTGGAATTGGCTCAATTAATCGGAACTGGTGTACGACCACAGTATTTGTCCGGACCTACACATCGTGACACTCTCGATCCGTCATTCAAAGAACATATAGGTGAAACGAGTTCACAAAGTGTAGTGGTCGCGGTTGATCGAATATTTACCGGATCGATTCGATTGGATGGTGACGCAATCGTTGATTTTGTACGCGCTCTATGTCATGTCTCGCTCGATGAATTAAACGCTGCAGTACCTCGAATGTTTTCTTTACAGAAAATTGTAGAAATCTCCTATTACAACATGGGACGTATCCGTTTGCAATGGTCGCGTATTTGGCAAGTTCTGGGCGATCATTTCAATACAGTAGGTTGTAATCCAAATGTAGAAATAGCGTTCTTTGCGCTTGACTCACTTCGCCAGCTGTCTATGAAATTCATCGAAAAAGGGGAATTTACAAATTTCCGTTTCCAAAAAGATTTCCTTCGGCCGTTTGAACACATAATGAAAAAGAATAAATCGCTTTCAATTCGTGATATGGTTGTAACGTGTGTCACCCAGATGGTTAATTCACAGGCACATAATATAAAATCGGGTTGGAAAAATATATTTTCTGTATTTCATTTGGCCGCGGGTGATAATGAAAAGCATATAGTTGATCTAGCTTTCCAAACTACAGGGAAAATAATTAGCGAATTGTATCAAAAACAATTTGCTGTAATGATAGATTCATTTCAAGATGCTGTCAAATGTTTGTCAGAGTTTGCTTGCAATTCTAAATTCCCGGATACCAGTATGGAGGCTATTCGGTTGGTAAGGACTTGCGCTCATTGTGTAAATGCAGCACCGAATTTTTTTGCTGAGCACACTGGAATGGAAAATGATGTATCCGTATCGGAAGAAGATCGTGTTTGGGTGCGAGGATGGTTTCCAATGTTTTTCTCCTTATCATGTGTCGTCAGCCGGTGTAAATTAGATGTGCGGACACGTGGATTGACCGTATTATTCGAAATTGTTAAAACGTATGGAGATTCGTTTAAAACGAACTGGTGGAATGATTTATTTAATATTCTCTTTCGAATATTTGATAATATGAAGCTGCCGGAGCAACATACCGAAAAAGCTGAATGGATGACAACTACTTGTAATCATGCACTATACGCGATTGTTGATGTTTTTACACAATATTTTGATATACTTGGACCTCTACTGCTCACTAATTTGTATACACAGCTGCATTGGTGCGTACAACAGAATAATGAGCAACTTGCTCGATCGGGTACAAATTGCCTAGAAAATTTGGTGATTTCAAATGGATTAAAATTTACCCCGGAAACTTGGGATGAAACGTGTCAATGTATGCTAGATATTTTCAATAGTACCTTACCAACTGATTTGCTGTCGTGGAAACCAGAAACCACAACATATCCTCCACAAGCACAACGACAGGAAAGTAATGGTGAGGTACGGCATGGCATATTGAAACGAACCAATTCCCAGCATTCAGTTTATTCAAATTATATGTCTGATGATGGTCAAGGGGATGTCGGTTATTCCCAAAATAAATTATTCTCGAGCTTGCTGATAAAATGTGTTGTGCAAATTGAATTGATTCAAACTATTGACAATATCGTATTTTTCCCGGCCACATCGCGTAAAGAGGATGCCGAAACATTAGCTCTAGCGACGGCTGACTTCTCACGCAATTCATTACATTCGCACAGCATTGAAGAACAGCAACGCGAAGAGCAAGGCATGTACAGTTACCTAAATACGCCTCACCTTATTCAATTATCCGAATGCCTAATGAAAAGTCATCGGTTTGCCAAATCATTTAATTCGAATCACGAGCAGAGAACAATTTTATGGCGTGCTGGTTTTAAAGGATCGGTTAAACCGAACCTCTTGAAACAGGAAACGCAATCAATTGCGTGCGTATTGCGAATATTTTTTAAAATGTATAGTGATGAAATACGTCGCAGTGATTGGCAAGATATTGAGAAGCGATTGATTTCGGTGTGCAAAGAAGCCTTAGAATATTTCCTTGAATTACAGAATGAAGCACATCGTGATGCATGGACATCCCTGTTATTGTTAATTTTAACGCGTTTACTGAAAATGCCCGATTCTAGAGTAAGTTTTATAATGTTTGGCAAGTTTTTGTCAAATCACATAATAATTATTTATATTCTTATGTTTATTTTCAGTTTGCCACTCATATTTCGCATTACTACATACAGCTATGTGAAATCATGTGTTTTGACCTAAAACCAGAATTGCGAAGTGTTCTTAGACGTGTATTTCTTAGAATTGGTCCTGTTTTTAATATAACAAGTGCCACTTTATGAATATCAAAATTTAAATCCAACATAATTAATTTAAAGGAAAACAAGAAATAAAAATTGTTTTCACAGAATGCAGAAATTAGACAAACAAATAAAACAAATAATTGTATGCATATAAACCAAATACAATTTAATAATAAAACAAAAGGTATATTTTATATTATGTAGTATTTTTTGTGATAAAATATAAATAACAAAAATTAAAAAACAAAAAAAAATATTTAGATTTAAAAAGTAAATTAATTAAATAATTTTCAATCACAAAATTTTTTTTATATTGTAATCGCATAATTTAGAATTGGCAAATTATATGTATTAATAAAAATGAAAAGGCATTCCTAAATTAAAATCAAAATTGCTACAAATTTTATTAGAGAGAAACAAAAAACGATAGAATTTTTATTTATGTTATTATATATAATAATTAATTAATTAATAATATATTTACCCATATTTTCCAGCGGAATTTTATTTATATCATACATATATAGAATTTTTAATTTATTTACCTACTTAATTATGATTTTAACTTTTACGAGCATGGTGTTAGGAAAAATATGCAATAAACGAACAGATAAATACCCATAGCTACCTAGTTACATTCATTAACGGATCACTTAAACAATATTAGATCCCATAACTTAAACATAAAATTGTTCGATCTAACATAATACTTGTTTACCAGCATAACCAGCGGAACAGTAATAGCGTAAAATAGTTTTAATAAATAATGTGTGCGCCTATATAAATATAGTTACTTTTCTAGAAGGGTTTCAATGTTACCAAATTTAGTGATAATTTATTTTTAAGGCCACAAAATAAAAACCCAATCTGTAGTCCTTCAGAATTCAAATACTATATAGTATCAAAGAGATTTCAGAACTTCTGCAGGAAGTATTTTAACAACAAATTTTAAAAAATGCCAAAATTCGAAATTCTTTAAAAACGGTGCAAAATGACTACCTAATAAGTATTTTCTGAACGATCACTGGATCAAATTGTGACAAGGTTCCTATTTTATGTTTTACGGTTGTAAATCCTAATTCCAAACAAATTAGAGAAAGATGTAACTTCATTCAGAATTCGACCAATTTCTTAACTAAATCCATAAACAATCATGAAGCACGAAACATTGTTCAACTAAACTAAATTATTAAACACTACACTAACTATTCTCGTTAGAGATTAATTCTAAAAATGTTATAAATCATTTTTTTTGGAATTACTCTTTGTCAAATTATTTATCTACTCATAATTAATACATTTTGGTTTACGTTAAATATTATTTATGCAAATTAATTAATTTTTAATGTAAATAAGATGAAAGTTAAAAAAAATTTATGTCGTTATAAAAATTTAAAAAAAAACAAACAACAAAATCCAATTATTTAAAATACAAAAATCAAGTTCTGTAATTTTATTTAATAAATAAAATAAATTAAATTATAATTTATATAAATATTATACATAAAATAAATATAATTACTATTATGTATTATGATTAATTGATTAATATGAAGTTAATATAATAACAATTTAAATACTGTTTGATTAAAGTGATTTATTTAATGATGTTCTTTTTAATAAGGGTATAAAAAGGAGGAGACACAACATTCTACCTAGCCTTAATTGGGATATCTGTTTATCTAAGTGACAAAGGCTACATTCATTTAGGTATTTCGTATGCAAGTTGATCGTTATTGGCACTATATCTTTCATTGTGGCATGTGGTACGCAATGACATAAAGTACACTAAGGCACATTTTGTTTATGATAAAAAACATTTTGGTTTGACGTTCCGCGTGTGAGTGTTAAATTTTGAATTTATATGTGTAGAGGATATGAAAATCATGTTACGAAATAAATAAATTAAGTGAATTACTTACATAAATTTCTATTTACGTGGAATACCACCACTAACTTAAACTAAATTGTACATCCAATTTATTGTTTGATTAATTATCACGCCCTTTTGTCCCGATTTAAGTATTACTAGATAAGAGGTTGAACGAGGATGTGTATTCCTATACAGTGATTGTGAATTCAATTAATAGTAAATCTATTGGAAGTCTGACTTCACCTTCCCTTTAAATTCGGTTAGGGGTTGAATGGTTTGATTTAGAAGTGTGGCTTAAGCAGATGTTGGTGAATAGAATATACGTACATATGTAGTGGTGTTACCTGAACGATCTAACGGCGAGTGATCCCAAACATGTATAATATTTAATTTGTGAATTCATGCGAGAAGGCTGGGGATACAGACGAATGACTTTTGTAGAAGTTGCATGGACGAAGAGGAGGAGGAGAGTTTGGAACACTTCCTATGCTCATGTCCGGCGCTATCATACAGAAGGCATAAGTATTTGGGTGTGTACGGTATGGACAGCCTTTCGGAACTCGCGGACTGTGGAGTGCGAGATTTATTACGCTATATAAATAGCTCTGGTTGGTTTCAACGGGAGTAATGGGGAGATGGGATCCTGTGGTATCACAACGGGCCACTGCTGGCCTAAGTGTGTGATAGCAGCCACTTCAACCTAACCTAACCTAACCTAACCTAATTTGTGAATTTTGTTATTTTTTTATTTTTTTTTGGTGTTTTATTATTATTAAGTGTTAAGCGAACTATATAAAAAACTATTTTGTGATTATAAGTGTCATTTTGGAATCTGGTAAATAAGATTAGCGTGACAGGGTGTTTTAAAAAGAAAATTTTGAATTAAAAAAATAAGAAAATTTTTGAAATTGAAAGTGATTCAGGTTGATGTGTTAATCAATAAGTTAAGGAGTGGGAAATTATTATCGAATTTGCGGGTAAGTTGTTAGTATATTAGAAAAAATAGATATTAAAGATTTAGCAGACGATGAAATATTCATGGAGTTAGAAATTCGGAAGTTGTTAGGCATGAATAAGAAAATTGAGGAAACAGCTAAGTTAGCCTTAGCAGATAAAATTGTGGAGGAACAAGCAGATCGGATTGAGGTGATCTATGAGGCACACGTAGCAACGCGTAAAAATCCAAGAAGGGAAACTAGAGTTATTGGAGAGAA
Source organism: Tipula helvola (assembly GCA_963556165.1). Taxonomy (NCBI): domain Eukaryota; kingdom Metazoa; phylum Arthropoda; class Insecta; order Diptera; family Tipulidae; genus Tipula; species Tipula helvola. Next base: position 168,753,062 of record OY744482.1, on the reverse strand, counting down.
ATTACTCTAAAACAGATTCTGTTAGCGCAAGATCCCAATACAGAAGTTGAGGCGGAAAAATTGCAGCATATAAAAACTAAGTTAAGTCACATTCACGGCCGGTTGGTGAGGATGAGTTACTCGAAAGTAATTAGCAATGAAGTCGTTTCATTATTTAAGGTACATCGTTCGTTGGCCGTGCTTATTAAAGATTTAATGAACGCCAAAACAAACCTGAACCGGAAAATCGTCTACCTGTGAAGGTAACAAGTCAGGGGCTGAAGGTGCTGCGAAGCTATTGTCGAAGGTAGAAGCGGTATCAATGACGTCGGCACTGAAGGATGATTTAGGGTCTGACGGGCAGGCACAGTTGGTAAGCAGCTTGGAAAATCTTAAGCTCGAAATTCAAGCACAATTGGAAAAATTTAAAAGGAGTATTAATAACAGTCGTAAAGTGAGCTACCATCCAGAAGTTTCGCAAATTAGCGGCGGTGAGGCCGAAGCAAATGACAATGATCTTGGAGGGGAATATTTCCCGAGACCGTTAAATGTTTGTCGAGATCCTAGCAACTGGAATATTAATTTTGAGGGATCCCAAAGCTCGACCCATGTGGATCGGTTTTTTTATCGGATTGAACGAATGGCCAATAGAGCACACATTGCCTTAGGGAATTTAGTAGATTTATGAGTTTCTTGCTGTCAGGAGAAGCATTAGAATGGTATTGAGTTTATTTGGAAAAGAATCTCAAAGTTTCTTGGCCTCAATTTAAACTCGACATGATTCAAAGATTCCAAAGTAGCCGCACGGATGACGGTATCATGAGGTTACTGGATCAACGTAAGCAAATATATCCAAAGGAATCATTTCAGGATTTTTATGATGCAATCCTTAGGTTGGCCTTACAAGCGAAAACTTCTTTGCCGGATCAGAAAATTTATATTATTTTACGTCGTAATATGCGTCCAGGATTACAACTTGAATTGCATGATCAACCAATCAATTTCACATTTCATGAGGCGATGCGTATCGTTAGAGGATTTGTGGAAAAGGTATGAACATAATCCAAACAGAATTACCTGTACACTTGAGATTGCCAATAATTTCAACAAATATTTTTGTAGCAATGTATCGAAAGCTCGTGCGGAGTTTCAAGTTACTTTAAATTTAGTTGACGATTCTGTTAAGCATGATATCAGCCCTAATTCTAGTTTTTTCTTTAAACCGTTCTCATCATTTGAATTATTTCAAATTATTAATTCGCTAGAGGATAAATATTCTGCTGATTTATTTGGAATTAGTAGTGCAATTATTAAGAGAATAAGCTTTAATATTGTTGATATATTATGCTCTTTGTTCAACCGTAGCATAACTGAAGGAACTTTTCCAAATTGTTTGAAACTTGCTACGGTCATCCCTCTTTTTAAGAAAGGTGACCCTTTTGTAATGGGTAACTATTGCCCGATATCTATTCTCTCAGTAGTATCAAAAATTTTCGGGAAAGCTGTTAAGGTTCGTATAGTTGATTTTTTAGATAAATTTAATTACTTTAGTAGTTGTCAATATGGGTTTCGATCTGGGTTGGGTACAGAAGATGCGTTAATCGAACTGATGAATCCACTTCATGAGGGTATTAATTCATCTCGTATGGTATCCCTTTATTCGTAGACATTACTAAAGCTTTCGATATGGTAGATCATAGCATCTTACTTGAGAAAATATGGAACATTGGGTTCCGAGGTTGTATTTTTGATTGGTTCAAATCGTTTATTATTAATCGTTTTCAAAGAGTTAGTTGTGGTAATGACCTAAGCCTTCCATTGGCTCTAGAAGCAGGCGTCCCCCAAGGATCTGTACTTGGCCCAATTTTATTCCTAATATACATTAATTCTATTTTTACATAACATTTTAATGGCAAATTAATTGCATTTGCTGATGATATCGCATTTGCTTATACTACTCCAAATTTTCCTACTGCAGTTTTACAAATGAATACTGATTTAAACGTATTGAGTAATTGGTTTGCAGCACACAAACTCTTATTAAGTTCTAAATCTAAAGCAATGATATTTAATCTAAATGAGTTTCATTCGTTTAACGATGATATAGTTTATCACGACCTTCGATGCTCTAGGAATAATCCATGCCATCAGAGTTGTCTAATAATAGAGTCGGTAAAGACTGTAAAATACTTAGGATTAACCGTAGATTGTCATTTAAACTGGAAATGCCACACAACTGTTAAAAAATACGATTCACTCGTGTATTAGAAGGTTGTACCTTTTGAGACTCCAGTGTCCACTCGGTGTCTTAAAAATATTTTATCACGCTCTAATTGAGTCAAGATTGCGTTACGGTATTTGTTGCTGGGGTGGGACTTATTATGAAACAATTAAGCCTTTGATCATTGCTCAAAAGCATGCTATCAGATTGATGCATTTTAGCAGTACGAGCAGTCCATCTTGGCCATTATTGACCAAAAGCAAAATTCTTCCACTGAAGCACTTGTACGTCTTTAAAGTTATGAATAAATATTTTAAAATGAGTGGAAATCGTCACTTGAGTTGCGCTAGCTATTCACTGAGAATAAATTCAATGTATTTTAGTACTGTACCAAATTTTTATAAAACTCATTTTTTCAATTATTATTTAGTATCGGCTCCTACTATTTTTAATAAGCTGCCTATCGCCATTCGTACTTTAAGGTTTAGAAACAAAATAATGTCTTCCTTGAAAAGTTGGATCTTTCAGCATAGCTCAGTCAAATTTTTATTTGACCGTATTACGTAACGAGTCTCTATCTGCACCGGTGTCATTTTGGTTTAAAGAAAATTGGGAGGGAGGTGGGATGATTCATGATCTTAACAATTTGTATTGTAATTTTTATTATTATTATTTTTATAATTTTTATTATTTTATATTTTCTTTTTTCTTTCAATTACTTTGTATTTTTATTTTAGTTTTAAAAAAAAAACCGCTACTGGCTTTGTTGTCAAAGGGATTTATTATTGTTGTTTTAATTCGTACTTAAATGTTGCTTACTGAATCTGGTTTATCGAGCAATATACGACAAACTTATCCTGGTCGGCATCGAGTGAATGAAATTGCAAATCAAGAAGCGGTCACTTATTACGAGGAGGATTCGGAGGATGAGACTGAAAAGGGTATGGTACATGCTAGTTAGTCAAACCAAGTAAGTAAAGCAATCCCCAGAACTCACCACCGTACCACTTGTAAAGGTTAAAGCTCCTGGCGTCAGGACAACAAGAGACGTAGAGCGGAAGAAACACCTTCCAGTCATGAGCACAAAACTGGACCTTGCTGGAATTGTGGAGCTCCAGATCATTTTTCCTCGAATTGTAGAACATTAGTCTCACACGTGTTTTGTTTTGGGTGTGGACGCAAAGGAATCTATAAACCCGAATGCAGCCAATATAATTCCAAAACGGGAAACGTAAAAGGAGAGATGGAAGCGGTTCGGGGTCCCCATCTCTTGCAGATCCGCATGGTCCCAGACAAGAAGAAGGAGAAGTAGTAATTTTATTTATTTTTTAAAACGCAAAGCTATGAGAAAAGAAATCTGTTCCACCATCATAAATACAAAGGCCGATCATGGTCCATATGCGGAGATTGAGATGTGCGGTAAAACTATTAAGGGTTTACTGGATTCTGGAGCAAATATTAGTGTTTTGGGAAAGAGGTGTATGCAAACCTTAAAGGAGTGTAATCTAAAATATCGTTCACTTTCATCAAAACTAAGAACCGCTAATGGATCCGCTGAGCAAATCTTGGGATATATTTCCGTTCCGATAAAATTCAATGGGAAAGAAGAGGTAGTTCAATTTTATCTTGCTCCAGGGTTGACCTAAAATTTATATTTAGGTACAGATTTTTGGAGAATTTTTGAAATTCAAATATCCGTTTCCGAGATAAAAAACCTTAATGAGGCTGAACGTATTACAATTGAGGAGACGGAGCTACATATGTTAGAAGGACTGCTGGGAAGATTGGAACATACGAAATGCATCTCTAGCATTGATTTAAAAGATGCGTTTTGCAGATACCCTTAGATCCGGCAAGTAGGCCAAAAATAGCCTTCACGGTACCCGGACGACCTTTGTACCAGTTTACTGTTATGCCATTTGGCTTATGTAATGCACCACAAACCATGTGCAGATTGATGCATAAAGTAACCCCTCATGAACTCCATGATCGAATTTTCGTATATCTAGATGATCTATTAATAACATCACCTACGTTAGAAGAACACTTTAAGTTATTGCGCTTGGTAAGTGAAAAATTGCACCAAGCAAACCTTACCATCAATGTACAAAAATGCAAATTTTTTTGAACCAACTCAAATATTTAGGTGATATAGTCGGAGACGGATGTATTAAAGTGGACCCTGAGAAAACAGCGGCCATCCAGAAATGTCCTGTTTCAAAAACCATAAAAAATATACGACAATTTCTAGGACTGTGCGGATGGTACAGGAAATTTATCTCAAACTTCTCAACGGTATCAGCGCCCCTAACTGACCTGTTAAAGGGCAAAGGGCGGGTCAAATGGAACGAGGACGGACAAAAAGCTTTTGATAAATCTTAACACATGCAGACTATAAGCGCACGTTTTTTATCCAATTTGAGGCCTCTACTACGGGAATAGGAAGCGTGTTGTTTCAAAAAGACCATAATAGAAACGATCATCCAATTGCGTTTTTCTCGCGTAAACTAAATGGAGCTCAAAAGAAATACAGCATAACGGAGCTTGAATGCTTAGCAGCAGTGCTAAGTGTGAAAAAATTTCGTGCTTATGTAGAAGGATACTCCTTCGTCCTTATTACTGATCACGCAAGCCTCCAATGGCTAATGAAGAGATCTTTGGAGTCTAAAATTACAGGGATTTAATTTTAGAATTGAACATCGGAAAGGAAGCCAGAATTTAGTACCAGATGCAGATGCGTTATCTCGGGCCTTTGCGGAAGAAGCAATTAGGGAAACGGCTAAGGATAAAATTGAACCACCGGCATTGATAATAAACCTGAATTCACCGGCTTTTCAAGATCCAGTATATTTAGAAAATATTCGTATGTTATCAGCGAAATCAGACTTAAAAAATTCGATCAGAGTAGTTGATGGAAAATTACAAATCAAATTAAACAAAAATACACCCTCCGAATATTTGGAACCGAAATGGAAATTGTGGGTACCAGATTCATTAATATCCTCTGTATTGGAACAGGCCCATCAACCTCCTTTGTCAGCTCATATGGGAATCTCAAAGACGTTGGAACAACTGAGACGACAATTTTTTTGGCCCACCATAGTTAAAGATGTTAAAGCATTCATTAATAACTGCCAAACCTGTAAGGAAACCAAACCAGTAAATTTTCCAACTCAGCCGCTAATGGGAACATCACAGGAGTGCATAAGAGCCTGGCAGAAATTGTACATAGATTTTCTAGGTCCGTATCCACTAATTAACATGACCCTGAACCCAATAAGAAAAAAAAAAAATAAGAAAAAAGACTTCTACATCACTGCTGACTAAAGAATTAAGATATAATGTATAGTAAAGAAAAGAAGTGACTACAAGTAAACTGTTAAAGAGTAAAATTAAAATGTTGAAAGTATTTATTTCTAAAAATGGCCGGGGAACTAGATCTTCTAATATTAATGTCCAAATTGTTCCAAATGCTTATCCCTCTAACAAAGAAAGACGAATTCATCAATTTACATTTATTTCTGGCTGGAGTATGAATTATATCGGTTATTAGGATCCGAAGGTTTTAACAAAAGTGCAAGAACAGGTACTATATTATTTAAAGCAAGCACATAACCGTAACGCCCACTGTTACCATTTAAGAAGCCGTAACCGAGATTTTGATATCGGGCAAGAAGTGCTCGTCTGAAATTTCAAACAAAGCAACGCGGTTGAAAGGTATGCAGCAAAATTGGGGAAGAAATTTCTTCCCGCCAAAGTAAAACGCCGCGTCGGAAATGTTGCTTACGAGCTAACGGATAGGAGTGGCGATATAGTATTAGGGGTGTTCCACGGAAAAGATATACGTACGTAACGTAAAAAATGTATCTACAACCAAGACGTTGTGTTACAAATCTTGAATGTGTGAATTCTCTATGATACTATATTTCGTATTACTGAAGAACTATAAAACTGAAATATCGTTTTTTTTTATTCCCCTCAGAATGTTCAATTATGAGAACCAGGTGTTAATTTTCACTTTAGTATCCAAGTCGTGTTTTGGATTTACGGTGGGAGTATGAGGTGTTGGCCAGGTCTAATTGGCGACTGGTTTCAGCAAAAATATAATTTTTCCGCAGTTACCACTTTACACGTACAACACCTATGACTTTGTAAACAGGTGGTGTAAAAGTAAAGTGAAGGTTGGTTTGTTTCTGGTTTATCGCCATAAACCAAGAAACACCAGTATTTAGAGTAAGAATTTGTTAGGTTTAGAAGTTAGATAAGGAGTAGATAAAAATAACATAAAGTGGAAAATATACTTAATAGGGATACTAACCTAGATAATAAGTTAGACTATTTTTATAGCTAGGATTGGACGTATGTCTTTGTTTTGCTCTTCTGAAAGTAAGATGCGGTAAGGATACTATCTTTGTGATGCTGTTTGATAGACAGGGTATCCCAGAGGAAGCAAAATTTGAGAAGTTAGATATCATCCAGGAAGAAGTCGAGCATGAATCCCTCGGGAGGTTTCGATGTGCATCGCAAAGCAAATGAGCACGGCCTGTAACTTCAAAGGAACGACCAAAAACATCAGTATCATAAACACTTAACCTGAAGGGCTAGTGACAGATTGTGACCTCATGATGGAATACTAGACCAGAGACAAGCAGTTCGGTAACCACCAATTTAGTTCGAAAGCAAAGAAAGCAGATTAAGATTACTAACCCCCTACATATATCACAATATTCTAAGAGATGTAGGGGGCGATCATCTATTTAAAGGTAGATATGCACAGACATAAAGACACGAAGCTGTTAACATCAAAGCAGCTTTAATACCACCTGGAGTACAAAAAGTTATGAGCACGATGTTGAACAATAAATGGTACAACTATCACAAATCCCGAGGGTAAATGCGCGTCTAGAAACAATTACATAATTTTCAAGTTCGGAACAGAAAACCACCAGATTTATAGAAACCATCTTGTCCACTTCAGATGTAATACTTGTATATTTTAAACGAATACGGTATGATCAGATGACGATGAGCGAGCTACAGCATTGCCAAAGAAAAAGGGTCATGGATATCATCTGTTAAAAGAGAAAACAAAAAAAAAAAGAAACGTTGCAACACACCACCTTACGGCGAAGTAGTCGTGGAGTTTAGAGCCAGAGGTACTCGAAGAGGACGGAGTAGTCCAAACACTACACCGAGAGGAGACATGGACCTGTTTAACTATCCATGACATCCAAACCAATACGTGTTATCCGGCATGATCAGCACCCCAGTCGTTCTGTTACTCGTTGTTTGGTAGAGGTAGCAACAATTGCGGTACAATCTTAACCACGACAGAGATGCCAGCCTCAACATCATTCAGCAACCACGAAGATCCCACCGCAGAAATTCAAATGTTTAGAAATTAGAGAAAAAAAAATGTAAAAAGTAACGATCAAATGATAAATTCGATTAAGAATATGTCTGTTTGAAAAATTCAACGGGAATGACGTCGACTCAAACCTTACATTTGTAAGGCAAGACAGGTTTGAGTTGGCGCCACCCCAAAAATAATAATCATTCTTGACAGTAAGGTACCAATCTATAAGGCATTAGGTAATAGTTAGGTTCGGTAGAATAATAGTAAGTTAGGTTTAAAAAAGCAACAAGGAAATTAAAATTAAAATCAGTTGATTCAGTAAAGTTGTGATGTAATTTATTCTGGCAGAAGCCATTTTGTGAAAATAAGACATTTCTCTTATAATTATAAAAAATTTATTTTCACTTTTTACACTTTCTGCCGTAGCCACTTGGCGAAACACACTTAATACACACATTTTAAAATTTTTAAAAACACTTGTTAAATATTTCGCAAAATTACAAAAGGTTTAAAAAATCACTCGATCAATTTCGGCTTGTTAGGACAGGACATCATCAGGAGTATCTACTAAACTGTAAAAATAGAAATGTATCCGTTTCTCACCAATTACCGACCCCCCCTGTTTTATTCCCATACTCATACCATCCCATAAAATGAGTAATACATCGGGTTATAATAAAATAAAGAGGGAAAAAAAACAAAAAACAACATCTGGAATTTTGTTATTCGGCCGTTGACTAATCAATAATCATATGCCTGTGTTTAACTCACCCCCCTTTTAATTTTTAATGTTTAGTGTTCTCACCATTTTTATTGTTTACCACTCCCACATTTTTTATTTGTATATTTTTATTTTACTTTTTGCTTTTTCCAACTATATATATAAATAACTACATTTTTATTTTTACAGTTTAGGGGATACTCCTGATGATGGCCTAACAAGCCGAAATCGATCGAGTGATTCATTAAACCTTTTGTAATTTTGCGAAATATTTAACTAATTTATTTTCGTATAAATCCTTCTGGAAATTAAGAAATATATTCTTAAAAGGAACAGGTAAGTCATAGTTTTAGGATTATACAAGTATTTAGCGTAATTCGGGATAGGATCAAGGATATATTTAAGAAATTAGGGATTCATCCATTTCCAAATGTTAACAAATAAACGCGGTCGAATATTTCTCGAAAAACAATGGCGTTAGCGTTGTAAATACAAGCAAAGATTATTTTTCAATTGTGGATATTAAATCCAAAATTGTTAAAATACAGAATTAATACAAATGTTGCAAAATTAAATGTGATAAGTGAGGTGATAATGAGTTATAAGGACATAAAAAGAAAAAACGGAAACGGAGACTTACATACGAGCAGTAAAAAAAAATGGGGGAAAAACACACAGCAAGTACGCTATTTGAAGAAATGGTATCGGATAATTCAAATACGGAACTAGTGGACAGCAACAAAGGCATTTCAGAAATAGAAAATTCATGGAGAAAAGACCAGCCAAACCAGCGAATGTATATTCGATACAGAATTGCGGACCGTTCACAGTTATCGTGAGAAAGGAAAAACGAAATATGTTGAAAATCGGTAAAATATTAAAAACAAATAATATTTCAAGTATAGTGAGCATAGAACAAATTAGCAAAGAAATATGGCCACAGTTACTTTTAACAACTTTAATGAAGCGAACAAATGCATCCAATGATGAGTTCGAATGTTTTATACCAGACAAAGCAAAGTTTGACATAGTTCAACTAGAAAGAATGTTTAAATGGGACCCAGCAAACAATACCAAAACACCACTGGAACTAGTCAAAGTAACATTCCAGGCAAACACAATTCCAAACAACGTTGTTGTATACGATAACATCCTTATTAAAGTAAACTATTATTTTCCGAACCCTATGTACTGCAGAAATTGCCTGAGCTATGGACATACACTCAAAAGATGCAGATCAAAGGAGGGTAGCAGATGTGTAATCTGCACAAAAACATTAGAGGACTCACATATGTGCGATCTGAAACCTAAGTGCAAATTTTGTGGGGAAGGACACGGTACAAATCATTATAGCTGTCTGGAGAAGAAACGTCAAAAAAAGTTGGTTGAGTATATGACAATCTAAAAAAGTTCTTACAAAGAGGCAACAGAAAAAGTATTCGGAATGAGGCAAGCGGCACCCAACATATGGGAGTTTAAAAGCCTGATAGATCTGGAAAAAGAAGAAAAAGATAAACTATCTTTTTCTATAAAACAGTCGGAAGAAAAAATAAGACTATTAAATAATATATTAAAAGAATTAAAGTCACAAATTAAAAAGAAAGATGAGCTAATCAAGAATATTAGCAGTAAAATATCTACAGTCATCTCAGAGGGAAATGCAATTTCGAGTGTGGATAACACTCTGATGGCAGTCAGGCGTGAAGTTGCTCGGGGGATTCAAGCTGACACTTGCTGTCAGCTCCGTAACTTGCAGCTTCCGCAAGTGCTCGTGTTACCTCTTCGTGGTGACTGCTGGTAACTAGATTGCTGATTTTTTCGGCTTCTAGGCTAAAACACGGCGCTAAAGGAGTCAACCTTAAACAAATCACTGGGCTGGGTTAAGGTGTTATTCGTACCGTGCCGATAGCCGGCCAGACTGGGGGCCCAGTTTAAAAACTAGCTCAGTCGCAAACGGTGGATCCGGATACCTGGCACCCTCCGGATTAGGTAGCCTTGTCTGTGTATTGCGGATCTCTGTGGACACTTTTTTCTCCGCTACTCGTGGGACCAAATATGGGAGACCAAAAAAACACAAAAAACAAAAGAGTCCGGTTCCCTCACAAAACCGAAAAGGGGATCATGTAGAGAAGGGGACTCGGGTCTTTAGGCTTACCTCTAAACCTACAAACAAACAACGGGACATAAGCTTAAATGAGGCTGGTCCCTCCACTCGGGTCACCAAACCTGACCAAAGAAATACAATGCGGAACCAAAGCACCAATGAAGCTGGCTCCTCAAAACCAACCTATAACACTAGGAGGAAGGCATGGAGGGCCCTGGATAAGATAAAAACATCTCGTCAGAAGACAGGTCGAAGAAGTCGGAAGGTCCTTCAGCTGGCTTAAAGATCAAAAGAAACAGATCTCAGTAGGAAAGTCCTAAGATCGCAAAAAGAACGAAGCTCCATGCTATCGAAATGAGACCTTTTAACGAGGTACTCAAGGATCAACTGTTTGTGGCAGTTGTTGACCAGTCCCAAGAGGATGGCAGTATTACGCCCGCCAATTGGAGAAATGTGGAAAGGGCCTTAACCACCACCTACCTGAATATCCTGGCAGAAAACCCAGGACCTACTCCGACTTGTCGGGATGCGGGCTGGCACAGGAACCAGGTGAAACTGACTGCATGTACGTATCAGAGATCTCTTCTGCTATACACGAAGGTAGTGGAAGGACTTGGCGAGGTATGGCCCGGAGCCAGCCTTGCTGTTAAAGCTAGAGAAGAGATCCCCTGTAGGCCGAGAGCCATGGTGTGGATCCCTTCGGAGCCTAGCGATCCAAAGGTGATATTCCAGTTGCTGCAGCTTGGTAACTGAGATTTGCCAACGCACAACTGGAAAGTTGCTAAGCCCGAGGAGCCACGGGCCGACTACAGGTCAGCCATTATAATTTTAAACAGAGAGTCACTGACTACACTGGAAAAAACCAATGGTATCGTAAATTATGGTTTCAGTGCAGAAACACTCAAAATCTACAAGAAGGACGCGGACAAGCCGGAGGCTCCGAAGTCTGAGGAAGCCGTTGAAAGCTCATCTGGGCGCCCTGAAGAAGGGGAAAGCCAGGCGGAAACTATCTCCACAGATACAGAGATGTCAATGTCCTTTGAGTCATTAAAGAGAATCTCAGAGGACTTCACATCAGAGGAGGACTCTGATGATACAGTGGTAAAGAGGAAGGTCTAAGAATGGTGACATTCTTGCAGATTAACCTACACCACTCAAAGGCAGCATCAGCTGCTCTACTTTTAAAAATTGGAAAGGAAGGGACGGATATTGTCTTGATCCAAGAACCTTGGGTCGCTGGTGATCGGGTACTTGGACTCAAGACACCCTGTTATAGATTAATGCACACGGAAAAAGAAGGTAGGGTTCGGTCGTGCATTCTCGTTAAAAACAATATAAATTGTTTTCTGCTATCAAATTTCAGCAATGAAGATGTGACAGCGGTCAGCATTGAGGTCAATAAACGAAACCTCTGGCTAATATCAGCCTACCTAACTTACGATGAAGTGAACATTCCACCAGTCATTCTAGGTAAGGCAATTTTGGAGGCTCAAAAGCGCAAGGTTGGAGTCATCCTGGGGAGTGATGCAAATTCTCATCACACAATCTGGGGAAGTACGGACACAAATGAACGAGGTGAGTTACTCCTTGATTACATTCTAAGTACCAACCTTCATATATGTAACATAGGCAATAAGCCGACTTTTATAACTAGAAATAGACAGGAGGTATTAGATATTACACTTGTCTCAAACTTTTAGACGACTAGTCTATTAAACTGGAAAGTGTCGGAAGACCACTCCTTTTCTGATCACTGTTATCTTCAATTTGAAATGGACTTGGTTTCTCCAAACAGCCCTTTCTACAGGAACAGGAGGAAACCCGACTGGGATATCTTTAGAACATTTTGGGTAATTCACTACCAGTGCCGGTGCCTAAACCTCCAAAAACTACGGTAGAACTCGATGGCTTAGTGGACGAACTGTCCAGCGCTTTTAACGAACCGGTACTTGGCTATTGTTCTCTTAGTAGGCTTAGGGGTAAATCTCGGTCACTTTGGTGGTCAAAGGAGATCTAACAAATACGTCAACGATGCAAAAGACTCTTTAAAACAGCAAGGAAAACAAAATCCGCTGTAGACTGGGACTCTTATAAGGAAGTCCTCAAAATTTACAAATATCAGTTAAGAAGTGCAAAGAACAGATCTTGGAGACTATACTGTGGCAAAATGCAGGAGTCTTCAGAGATGTCCAGGCTGCGTAAAGTACTATCTACTAGCCCTTCCATTCCAAGCTTTCTTTAAAGGCTGGATGGAGCATGGACCACAAATAGTATGGAATCGCTGGAACTACTATTGGAGACTCACTTTCCTGGCTGTTCCGAATCTGCACCTACTATATCAGCAGGTAATAGAGCAAGTAGCCTCGTAGACCAAATTATTAGCAGAAGAAAGATTCTGTGGGCGATAAGCAGCTTTAAACCATATAAGTTGCCAGGACCTGATGGGATTATCCCTGCGGATATACAAAATACTACGGATTTAACCATTTCCTGGTTAGAGGTAATTTTTAGAGGCCGCCTAGAACTATGTCACATTCCTAGTAAATGGACGGAAGTGAAGGTTGTTTTCATACCTAAGGCGGGAAAACGCTCACACTGCAGTCCCAAAGACCTTAGACCGATTACCTTGTCTTCTTTCCTTTTCAAAATACTGGAAAGACAAATAGAAGCTCATATTAGAGGCACGATTGTGCCGGCAAAGCTGTCTAAATCTCAACATGCCTATTTCAAGGGGAGATCTATTGAAACTGCTCTTCATTCTCTCACATATTTTATTGAAAAGTCTTTCGAATATGGAGACTACGCGATGGTAACCTTTTTGGACATTGAGGGAGCCTTTAACAATGTGCTTACATGGGCTATAACTCCGGCACTTTCGAATCTAGGAGTGGATGAATCTCTCAAGGACTGGATAGATCAAATGCTAAGAGGCAGGATCATAAATTCCAGTCTGGGGAAATCCTCCGCCAGAAGATTTGCAAGCAGAGGCACGCCGCAGGGTGGCGTACTGTCCCACCTGCTTTGGAATTTGGTCATAAATGATCTGTTGCTGAGACTGGATAGTGGCTTCAAGGTGGTTGCCTATGCGGATGACGTCGCTATTGGTGTCCGAAGAAAATATCCCGGCACACTTAGTGAGCTTATGCAAAATGCTCTGGTCATTCTTTCATTATGGGCCAATGGTTGTGGGTTGAATGTGAACCCACACAAAACCGAATTGGTTCTCTTTTCCAGGAAATATAAAATTCCTCATGTCGATCCTCCCACTTTAATGGGTTCAAATGGCTTTTATAGATGAAGCAAAGTTTTTGGGTCTCGTTTTGGACAGTAAATTAAACTGGAAACCTAATATTATGGAAAGATTAAAGAGCTACGGTAGCGCTATACTCTTGCAAAAATGCCATTGGGAAAGGTTGGGGGCTGGAGCCCCACATGGTCCTTTGGCTATACACAGCAGTAGTTAGACCCATTCTTCTGTATGGGGTAACAGTCTGGTGGCCTGCTCTGGACAAAACTGTCAACCTAAAGTTGTTGACAAAAGTTCAGAGAATAATCTCTCTGTGGATCAGTGGTGCAATGAGGAGCGCATCCACTCAGGCACTGAGTACTGGAGACTCTGCTATTTCTGACTCCTCTAGATATCTTGGGAAAACAGTGGGCAGCTTGCACTGCCATACGACTGAAATCTACGTTAATGTGGACCTGCAATAATACAGGGCACTCATCTATACTTTGTAACAAAGGGATTCCCAAGACCACCGACTATACTGTCCCGTCACTATCTTCTGATAGAAAGTTCCGGACTATTATCCCATCCAGAGAGGACTGGATGTTGGATGCAGTCTTGGAACCAGGAGTTTTAAACTTCTTCACTGATGGTTCAAAACAGGATGGAAGAGTAGGGGCTGGGGTGTTCTGCGAGGAACTTATATTAAACCTCTCCTTCTGTCTCCCTGACTACTGTAGCATTTTTCAAGCTGAAGTAACTGCGATAAAGGAAGTCATGAGTCGTGGACTGGTTGAGGTATAATGTAACCTAGAATATCTCACGACTATATGGAATTCTCCGTATAATATTCATCAACTTAATGTTGAGAGAGTCTAAAAGAAATTTACCCGATATTTATATTTCAAATTTAAATTTATGTATGAGCCCTATAGTGTTCGTCTTGTAAGATTTCGAATGACTACTTTGGTGGTTAGAAGAATTTTCTTTGACGAGTTTTATTGAAACTTCTCTTTTAAATCGTATTAATTTTGCTCCTGACAAAGGATATTTGTTGCGGCATACCTTAACATTTAACCTTCCGGCCTATCGCACTAATCTTAGAAATAACTCACCATTAATCCGACTTCAATTTAATCACAATTCTCATTTTAATTCCGTTGATTTGTTTTCGTTCACATCAATCACCTCATTTAAATCTTGTATTCGTCAGGTCATTAATGATCTTTGATTATTATTTAGTTTTAATTTATGTATTTATTATTAATTTTCTTGTAATGCTTAAGATAAGTTGTCTATACACCTTATGTTTAAGCCTACATGTAATTGGAGGTAATCTCTGTATGTTGGTTAAATAATGAATGAATAAATAAATAAATATCGACTTGTGATATTCGCATATCTACGGACAGTCAGGCTGACATTAAAGCGCTTCAATCACACCTTCTCACGTCGAAAGTAGTCCAGAACCATCTCTCATGTCTTAACGAGATGACAGATCAGTTCAACATCTATATCATCTGGGTGACAGGACATTTCGTTAGTACGGGGAACATTAAAGCCGATGAACTGGCTCGACGTGGTACAGGACCACATTTCAAACAGCAAAAGGATATTGAAATGCCTCTTGCGGTATGTAAACTGCTGCTTCAGGAGGAAGCCAGTAGATTGACGAATGAAATATGGTCAAATAGTACCTCATGTGTAACAACTCCACAGATCTGGCCAAAGTTGAACTTGGGGAGAACGAAACAGCTGATCTCACTTCAGCGGAGTCAGATCAGTGTGGTTGTTGGAGTGATTACGGGGCACTGTCTCATAGGCAGACATGCGAGTAGACTTGGTTTCTTCTCACATGACTACTGTCGCATTTGCGAGGAGGAAGAGACAGTACTTCATCTTCTTTGCACCTGTCCTCGTCTGGCACGAAACAGACTGAATTTTCTAGGGGCACCCCTTTTCAACGACCTGGCAGAGCTCAGCGGGAAGGACGTCAGGAGTATCCAGCGCTTCATAGCAAGCTCAGTGGTTTCAATGAGTTAGAGGAAAATTTTTAAATTGTGGTATGGCTAAGGACTTTTTCGTGTCTATGCCCGGTCTGGTGGACCGCCACCCAAACCTAACCTAACCTACATTTTGGGTAATAAATATAGTTAAAATTAAACATTCAAACATTTTGATTCATTCTCAGCTAAAGTTCCCCTACATTGGCAAGTTCTTTAGCTGCATAAATATTGTAATTTATCGCTTGTCCAAATTTACGACTTGGATAATAAAGTGAAAATTAACAGAGAGACCATATTGATGTGTAGTTGTTTGTAAATTTAAATAAATATAAATTAATAATTAAATACAGTAAATATATCTTTCAATTATTACATTGATAACTAATAAATATTGACTTTAGGATGCCAAGGATGGAAAGAAGATTTTAGAAAAAATGTAGTAAAGTAATTATTAGAAAAAAGTGTAACTACTAACAATTGACCGACAAGGTCTTTGTAACCGGATCGATCTCAATCCTGTGTACTCATCAATCAATGTTTATTTTATCTGATGTTCGTACATATTAATTTAATGTTTCTTTTTAATTTAATTTAAATATTTTAGTCTATCACAGAATAATAAACAATTATAACCGACATTGCTCTTACCTTATATTTTACAGGTTAATTTTGAATTTTCAGCCACTGAACGATAACTGTTCTTTCACTGTTGTTTTTTTGTTAATTGATCAGTCATCAAAAATTTTCACTTTTCATTTTGTAAGAAAATGTAATGTTCACTAAAGATTAAACTTAATTACGCACCAAAACACGTTTGAACACAAAAACTGTTCTAGAAAGAATGGTTATTTCTGATGACCCCATTTTTTCCATTTCCTGTAGTTCATTACATTATGCACTTCGTCCTCTATAGCATGCGGTATTTTGCGGGTCTGCTTTATTTCGAATTTTGGATTTTCTTGTATGTCGATATCATATTCAAAGTTTATCAATTCACCTAATCCTCTAAATAACTGTGGATTTTGTTTCACAAAATTTATTTGAGCTATTTGTCGTAAATACTCGTACCCAAAGGATTTACTATCTTTGGAACCGATTATTATGTATAGGTGTTGATTGTGTAACCACTTTGAACAATATTGGTACGACATTTTTGTTAGCACTTTCTACGCTTAACGTTAACTCCCAAAAAACTTTAATTTCGTGATTTGAAATTGACAGCAAATGATTGGTTTTCGATGGAGTACAATCACAGAATAATAAACAAATGGTATTCTGTGGTACAGTCCCAGTTGTACTTTGCGTGAGTAACGAGAAATTTTGTTTGAGATGGCACGTTAAAAACATGAAACAGAAGTATAAAGCAAAACAAACGAAATGTTCGGCTTTTTAAATGTGTTTTTCATGGGATATGGAAACAATGATCGCATAGCATTTTATTCGTTCTTTTTTTTACGAAATATGGGGACATGTGATCATCACGGTGAGGTATAGATCATCACCATCATTGATCGCTCTTGGAGCGCTCAGTCGTACAACAGGGTGTAATAATCTTTCCTCCGGTCGGCAGTTATCTCGTTTACGTTTTTGGAATTATTTGTATTTATTCGATGAATTGATGTTTTACAAAACTTCTTGGGATGACCTTTAATTTGGGTCTTTTGTATGTTCCTCGCGACCACATCTTGTATACACTTTATTCTCATTCGTTTTATCATTTTTGCTTTACATTTTTTCAAATCTTGGCGCTTTGTTCTTAATTACATATTTCGGCTTTTGTTGCTTTGTGTCGTGTTTTTGTATTTGCTTATGATTATGAGTCTCTTCCATAAATTTACAAATTTGTATTGCTTGTTGTAGGGTTAACTTTTGTGCTGTTAATAGCCTTTCCCTGGTTCTGGTTTATTGATCCGCTATTCTGATAACTATTTTATCTTTTATTAGCTCATCGTTTAATTCGCCAAATTCACAATTTTTAGATTGTAAATCGAAAGCTTCTGTTTTCTTGTTGAATTTTATTGAATTTAAATCAATGTTTGGACGTCAAATTTTTTGTTGCACTGAGATCGAAATTATTGAATATGATTGCCCCATCCTCGCCCAAACAGGCAAGAAGCGTTGCTGCTTGCACTTCTTTCTACTTTTTGTTTAATTTAGTTGCTACTGTATACCACGTATATTGTAACCACATTTCCACAGTGACGCCATATCTTGCGGTTTCAGTATACTAAAACTTCTTTAAAAGAAAAAGAGGGAAATCGCGACCTACCAAACATGAAACAATAAAAGAAACTCATCGCTTCTTTAAATCAAATTCATTCCTCGAGGATACATTGGTCCATCGAATAGGAGTGGTGATGTATGGTGTGGTCATTAAGCTTATCGTTGGATATTACGATTTGTTCAAAATTTCAACAAAATTTAAAGAGGAAATAGAGGATTTCCAAAATATCTTCGGTACCCCTTTTGGGAGAACGCTGATAGAGAATCTTGTAGTGTGCGAAGATGTATTGAAAACCTACTTACCTCAATTTAACCCGGAGTTCTTGAAGTGTTTACGGATTATTTTGAAGATCATGAGGTTAATCCCGACGAACTTGAAGTATTCAACCCACGGGGCTATTCGTGAATTCGATTCGAACGTATGACTCTGCGAAGTATAAGATTCGGATTTGATTTAAATAAGAAACGGACGAATATTCAATTCAAATAAGAATCCAATTCTTCGAGGACTCGAATAATAGCCCCTGGCCAGTTTTTAATCGGTTACGAAACCATTTTCAAAATTCGCGTGAATATTTCTAAAGAGGCTATACTCTTACTTTGTTATAAAACATATATTTGTTGAATATTTCCTATTATACAATAAACTTTTATATTAAGCACTTAAATTACTAATAAAAAAAAGTACCGTGACGTCTCACAAAACAAAGCTTGGAATGATACAAAATGAAAAAATATTTAGCAAGGGGATTAAACTGGATAATCACAGGGATAGGCATCAAGCCCAATCATATTTCCGACCCCCCGCCACTTATGCATAAAAACTAAAAAAAATTTCGGGTTCAATTTATAAATTCTTCGTCCATAAAGCTGTCGTCACCTAACGAAGGCTCAACATGATTATAAAATAGTTCAGTGATTTTACTACGGACAATCAATTTCCGATCGGATGGAACAATCTTAAGGAACGGAAGCAAGCTCATCAAAAATGATCGTTCGGAATTTTCACCCAAACTATTCGAAGGCAGGGGTTGTCGTGCCCCATTCAATTTCTCATATTCTAGCTTTTCTTTATTTAAGATGTGCAATAGTTTCATCCGAACTAACAGCTGCTTGGTTAAGCGGAACGAATGCAACGATCGAACAAAACTGATTATGAATAAATAGTCGCTATCCTGCTCCGGTGATAAATAATGTTGTCGATTTTCAGGTGGTCTAACACGTTCCGGCTCAGGTGGCGGGGACAGGGATAGAAATTGGCTGCTATCAAAATCCTCGTAACTCACCCCTTGACCAATATCTTCATCATCTTCATCTTCACCATCTTGGTCAATATACATTTCAGGCTCCTCTTTGATGTAGCTCGAATTTGATCGGCTTTCGTTTCCATCCGGAACATGTAACGGTTTTCGTTTATAGCTGCTCAACTCTTCGATTTCGAATTGCGATAGCTTAATGTCATCCGGATCGATATTGAACGTTTCCAAACCGTACACCCGCTGGTAGTAATCCTCGCGTTCGATATTCCGCGTCAAATCAGCTTCAATAAAATCGGTCAAGAATAGTAGGAACGGAAAATATTGCCACTGGGACACTTTACCCCGTTTCGCTTTGATACGCACCAGTTCTTTTCGAAATGTATCACGCAAGCCACGCCATTTCAGTTTTGTATCCTCAACTAAATTAAAACATGAATTTTAGATAGATCCAATAACCAAAATTTAATTCATCTAACTTACTAGTGAGCTTGAGCTCTGTAGCCAGAATATCCCACTGCTTCATCTTGGTGGCATTACTGTGATAATATGGATCGTGTGCATTCCACAGGAAAGGACGCCTTCGTACAAATCCAATGATTTTTAAATTTGCTGGTTTTGGATTTATTTGGCCCGCTTTCATAATTGCTTAAATTATTTTAATAATAAGCCATTAAACGGGAAAAAATCTATTTCACCTCTCTAATTTGTACACAAAACATTAAAAAATTGTACAATTTTTGACAGATTGTGTGTCAAAATCTAAAAAAAAAAATTGTGTTTTTACTTGTTTACGCAGTACTCTCGCGATAGTATCACAACATTTCGATGGTTTGTCTATTGAATAATAGATGACAGAATTGTAAACCAGAAAATTTGTAAGTACAACATTTGATCAATAGATGCGCCAACGTTGCACAATAATTCAAATTACAGTGCAAACTCGTTTGAACGGACCTCGACGGGACCAAGCAAGGTATTCGTCTAACCGAAAATGTTTACTTATTTGGGACTCACGAATTTGGCCGTTTAATTCCACAAATGACAAAGGATTGTTAATAGACTTGATTACTGAAAAAATATTATTTGGACTTATACCGCACAAGTCCAAACCCGACTTTGACGTCATTCTTCGGAATCAGTATAAATTGAAGATTTTGCAAATAAGACTCTTGTGCGAAGTTACACACTTTGTGGCAAGCTAAATACGGTAAATTTGATTCTTTAAGCGTCCTCATACACGTAGAATCTAATCGATGAACGGGTTGAGTGAACGAATTGGACTCTTATTCAGCAGGTTATTAGAAAGCTGACATTTTGTTGTGGCTCCCGAAGTCTTGTATTTTGAATTAAAAGTTTGCATAGGATGATGATGCAGAGTAGTTTGCCAAGTATTGAATATCGAGTTAATAGCGGATGCATTTCGTTGTCTATCATTGAGTTTACCTTGCGGTTTGGGTATTTCTCGAAACCAGAAAGGGTTACTCCATCTCAGCCTGTGGGGTTGTGCTGAGATTCTATGAAATGCTAACTAGTAGAGTAGGTTCCAAATAATCATTTGCGAAACCCAATTTGCTACGAATGTCTCCCATTCGGCCCATGCGAATTCTTAAAAGTTTGCTAGATTAACTGATGTGACAATAGTGTGAATCAGTTTGACGAGTAACACGCTTCCACAGAGTCCCAAACGAGGTAGGTTGATCGGTCTATAAAATGCACCTTCACCGTGGATGCGAGAATCGATATTTAATACTACGGCTGCAAATGGCTTCTAACTATACATATGTTTGTTGACCATCGTAGGGATATTGAATTCGGAATTATAACGCCGGGAGCTAGCCAACCAATTATATCGAAGATTCTTTATGATACTGTTAAAACGGCTCGTTTGGTTTGAACTTGAGTAGGTATTGGCTCCCAATGTGATTTTGAAGCTGAAAGTGTCAGTAGAAGTCAGACTTTTGGTCACTTGTTAATTTATTGTCAAACTAAACGAACGTGTTTGCATTAATCTCATACTATATAAGCATTATTTCACAGGACAGTTTTCAACAAAGCGGCAATGCAACCCAAGTGCCTTGATCGATTCATTCCAGTTTAGCTTCAATGAAGGGTCGGCTCACGAAATTCTTATGGTACTTATTCAAGGAGTGTTGCGTTGGTTGATGACCATTTTTGAAATTCGAAGCTACCACGTCTCAGTAGAGCCACCATTTGGCGATGCATTTCGATCAGGGTGACATATCATGGGCGCCGGTCATCAGGTAAAGTTCCCACTGGCGATGGGTTTCAGGATTGAGTTTCTCCATCTGATAATATTCACCAAAATAATATCACATGTCGCGGCTATACTTTCAGATAGCGCACTGTATCTGTGGTAATATATATAATTCTTCTTAGTCCTGATGCGGGCTCGTGATCGTGACTGGCATTCCTCTTACTCTTACAAATGCTCGAAGGATCAGAATAAATGCATCCGTGGACGGGGCCGAAGCTAACTCTAGATGTATTCTTGCAGTCAAACACGTAAAAATTGCATTCTATTTCTTCTCGATACGTCTACCATGTTTTACAGTGATTGAGCCGAAGTACTATAATCTACTCCAACAAACGTAAATGGGCGCATCCCAACCGCCATCCGCGACCTTGGTAGTTCTGCCATTTCTGGTACCTCGGGCCTCGCACCTCTTATGTGACATCGTGTACACTTCGCTCGCCCGTTTTTTAGGTAGCTTCTTAATCGGGGTATGTGCTATTTCTGTTTAATCTCATTTAAAATCGTAACATCATTTTGGTGGTACATTTGGTGGTAGAAACTTGCGATGAGTAGTTCCGTAAATTTATTTTTTCTTGGCGGTATAATAGCTAGATTGGGAATAAAAAAAATGAAGACAATTCTCGTAATTTGCTGTTGCTCTGCAGTTTATGCCCTTCTTTCAGCGCTTTTACCTCGTTGCCGAAAGCTTCGTTTTCTATTCGCTTTCATCCTGTTTAACTGTTATTTATGGTGAAGAACCATAGCGTCCAGACTTGCGTTCTGATTAATTTCTTTATTCATCTGATTTCTGTGTGATGGCGATACGCAAACATCATACTTCCTGCTGTCATCATCTGGGTTTGGCTCGTCATCTCGATCCTCAAGCCATTCGCTGGGTGGTATATGAAGAAAGGCAGGCCTCTCGTACTATATCTCAGGTATACATATTATGCTGTTGGTTGGAACCTATCTTCAGTCGAGTCAGTTTATCGCCTTCAGGATTTCCCCAATCCGGTAGGCCACGAAAGATTTAAATGACCGTGGTGAACGAATCCAACATAACACTTTGCGACTGTCGAACCAATAATTACGGAGTTGGCGAGTCAGGCTCTTGAGTACTGAGCTGAGATCATTTTATTAACCGCAAACTCCGTTTTCGAAATGACGAATGCTTACTCTTGCTGCTGCTGCTTGTTCACTCGGGTCCACAAACGTATGTAGCTGGTACGGGAGGTCTTAGGGTTGGAGAAATAACACCTTGGAAAGCGAAAATGTGCGATAATTGACAAGTCATCTAATCAATTATACCACCTCCTCATATGATCCAGCTTATCTGCTCGACCCAATCTACTTCGGTTCGCAAGATCTTCTTCAGGATTAACTTGCCTTGCACAATAAAGAATCCGATTAGCCAAGAGCTCTTTTCCCCTCGTAAATATTCTATGCCTATTCGCTGCATATTAACGCGGAACCGAAGTGTGTCATCAGTCGTTCACCAGTACATTCCGAGGACTTTGGAATTGGAGATACAACTGCGCAGATCGAAACTATCTTCTCGTTGAATATAGATCGCTTGGCGCGTAACTTCCACATATTCTTCGATTGTTTTGAAACTATCGAGATAGTCATCGACGTAGAGGCGATGCTTGATTGCTTGATGCCCCTCTGCATTCAGATCCTTCACATACTGGGCTATAGATGGCGAACTAAGGGCGCTCCAAACGTCATTTTAAGTACGTAGAGACTTCCTCTTGTGGTCGATCTCCACTGATGGTATGTATACCTGTGTTCACAAAATTTAGACAGCACGGCTATGAAGTTTGCCAATAGATCAGAACCTGTTGAATTTAATGAGATTCCGTTGACTGTGGCCGCGGCATCCCACACGAGCCTTGTCCTGTGCGGCTTGTAATTTGTTACCACAAAAATGAGTAAGTAAAGTGGAAACTTTATGTCATCATTTCTCCTCAATAATCCAGCTTCGTACCGGCCCTCGTTAGTTCTTCGCACCGTTATTTTTCTTGCTCTGGCGTCAAGTGATTTGCATATTCGGCAGTTTCCTTCTCTCGTTGTACAGTTGACATTGCTCTTCGGTGTCATGGTCTAGTGAGCTCCGTGGTATTCTTCTGTTTTGGCCATCCTTCGGATCGATGTTATTGGTCTAACTGCTCCTACTGGATGGCTGGACAAAAAACTCGCCGTCTCAGCGTTTCTCGCAGCCATACGTTAAATATCTCTATACTGACTACATGATTTTCGAGTTCCGCCAGTCTCCTGTGATGCCCCAATCCACCTTTAACATCGCCGGCAACTTATCCAACATTAGAGTTATAGAGTGGACTTATTCAGTTACTCGTGCATCTTGGCCGCCTTTATACGATATCGCAAAACGCATTTACCCTTATTTCGTGAACTCAGGGTGTCCATTGAGCATTCTTAATGTACTCGTAGTAGTATGTGCAAGTCAGTTCCTACGGCATTATAGGCATCATCCTTTAGGCACTTATTAAGTCTTGCCATATTTTCTTCTTCGGTGAAACCGCATTGTTGTGTAGAATTTATAAAGGCGGTTAAAAACTGTTCCCAGTAGAACAGCGGGATCTCCTTCGGTATCACCATCCGCGCTTTCAATTGACTTTTAGTAAAGTTGAAACTCCGCACCATTGATGGGGTATATACCGGCCGCATTGCACTTCTAGTCGAAATCACACGTTTAAAAGTATGTGTATTGGATGATCTATGGTTGTGGCTGGTGGCTGATGTATCTATAGTGATGGTACTGGCTAAAAATGTACATAAATATAGCGTGCTTGTCCACCCAGTTTCGGTGCTGGTTCGTCTGGCTTCCATTGCTCAATAACTCACGCCGCTGTCGCATTATTTCTTTTTCATCGTGAAGCTTCAGCTGATCTCGCATACTGATCGAGATGTCCCTTGTCTTTATTGGTAAAGTCTTCTTCTTTGAATACGCCGACTTCATAGACCTAACACAGGATTGTAGGTCTTTATTTACCACTTTCTCTTCGATGTTGATAATGGTACACTGGCCACAGTTTCATTTGCGATTATTGATGTCCTCATACCTGCCGTATGCGGTTGGTTGAGCAATTTATGTGGAATACTCCAAAACGTGTTTTACAGTATGTTTTGGTGTATTTGTCGGCTTGGTCGCATGCTTATCAAACTTCTGCCTTTTTCGTCCAGTATTCGAAAGGCCTCATTGTTGCTGTATTTATAGGCTCCCCCCGAATTTGTTTAGTGTGCTTCGAGTATTCTGGTTCCCGATCGCTTTTGATTTTGCCTAGCTGCTTCCATGGTCTTAAAGTTCTGGTGCTTATACGAGGTTTAAGACGATTAAGACAGTGGTTTCTAATCGGGCACACTTTGTAATCGCCGGTCTGGCGCACACCTCTATCGAAGAAGTTTGATTCTTTCTACGCTTTACTCCCTCTCTCTCTCTCACTTTTAATCGTTTGATTAATTTAAAGTAATAAAATTTTCAATTTGTAGAAAATGTAAGCCTTATATTGTAGCTGATTCACATTCAATCTTTTCGTTCTTTTCCAAAAGATAAAAGATGTACTTGTGTACAAGACTTCTCCAATCAAATTTTTTCACAAAACTCAAAACTAAATCAAAAGGCAAAACCGTATGCCTAATATTAGCTACCACGGTTCCCAACTAAAATGGACTGTCAACACTACTTGATGTTTTTAGTATTTCTTGGGCCGGGAAATTTCAACTTTGGAAAATTCTCACTGTCCGCAATAGTCACCGTCGAAGATAGGATCTTAGTGCAGGGTAACTGAATATCGATTGGTGGTAACGGTAGCTTGGGGATATCCTCTTGCGATGGAGAAGTAGATGAGGTGCAGATTGAGCGCGACTGCCGAGTCTTAATCACACATTATTAAAGAGACAAAACACACAAAATGGATACAAACCGATAAGTCGAATTGATGTTGTCCGCTCGAACGATGGTGAAAAAATATAACGAGAAAACGGTATATCGCATCGGTTATCATCTCGATTAATTTAGTGTGGCATGATGAAAGGTAATTAATTTAGGTAGCGTAGGTGGTGTACACTATGCAGTATAAACAGTCCCGAACTAAAGTCAATCATGCCTTTTCCAGTAAAATTATTCGAGTACATTACTACAGTTTAACATAGAATATTGTTTTTAGTACCGTTAACTCTATCAGTATAGTTAGAAGATTAGAATAGAATCCGTAAAACAAATTTGAATTGTTTGCCTCTGAAATGACTGGTTGACCATTCGACCATTAGAGACGAAATAAGTCAACTGTCGGTCAGTTGTTCAGTCATTTGTGCGTCTAATACTTGCCAGAAAATCGCAATTGACTGACAAAATGTGGTCGATTAATAATTGTTAATTGACAAAATTTGCTTACACAGGAATAGAGCTGTCTGAATGTGACGAAGAACAATTTGTAAGAGAGTTTGGCTATATTAGTATACATAATTCGCTAATACAACCCCCATAATACATTCTGTATATGTAGAATGTAAATTATGGTACAATCAGTCCAGTCGCCGTGGCCTGATGAGAAGATTGATTTTTTCATAATCATAAGCTCATCAGTTCGAAACTGGATTAAGTTCTCTTACAATTTTTCGGAAATAGTAACTTCAAATAATACACAAATTTTTAAATTTTTTAAAAACACTTGTTAAATATTTCGCAGAATTAGTTTTATTTTGCGAAATATTTAGCAAGTGTTTTTAAAAAATTTAAAAATGTGTGTATTAAGTGTGTTTCGCCAAGAGTGCCTACGGCAGAAGTGTAAAAAGAACTTCAAATAAATTAAAAATTATTAAATGTGGTCGAATTAGCTATTTAAAATTCGACCAACATTTCTCATTCAAAATTGACAGCCAAGCGTAATTTATAGCTGGTGGTCTTTCGTGCGCCTTTTTCGTATACCCATACATATACGGAATGAATAGACAAACGGAAGATTTTTCCGGGGACTCTTCTTAGTCAAAATTGACAGCCTGCAGTGTGTAAGAAATGTTGGTCTTTTGTTAGGCTTTTTTGCCTGCCAATAAATTAATGAATCCAGCTGTTATCTAGGCGGTTAATCCGATATAAAAGTATGGGCCTTATCACTGAGGTATTGAGCCAGTATACGATATGGAGTTCAAGACCCCATCATTTTCCAATAGCGTTTTTACAGGAGTATAGCGCTATAGTAGCTTTCTTTACCCTTTCTAAAATATTAGGCTTCCAACTAAGTTTGCTGTCCAAAACAACACCCAGATATTTCGCTTTATCAGTAAAGGTCAAGCTAATACCATTTAAAGTAAGAGAATCAATCTGAGGAAGTTTGTATTTCCTAGAGAAAAGGATCACCTTAGTTTTACGTGAATTAACATTTAGTCCACGCAACCGTTGGCCCATTTAGAGAGAAGCCCAAGCGCGCTTTGCATGCGGTCAATTGCAGTATAAGGATATACATTATTGTAGTATAAGGATAGTTACCCAAATGAACCCGGGGTCTCGATATCGCAACAATGTATGTGGTAAACTACCAAATAATTTATTCGGATGTTCTTTCGTTCTTACTTCTTACACATATAAAATTTGGTGACGTTAGTCCTGGCGCCTCATGAATCGTTAATACTTCACTTGTTGGTGGCAAAGTAAGCGGTGCGATTGATAAACGCTTATTCTCTTTGATGAAAGGTAGATAACGTGTATTATAGAGTTTTTAGTGCTGATATCTGGATAAAATTTTATTAGTGCTAACGTAACATCAATAGGACATCTGTATGTAACATTTAATTGCTCCGAATTTTTTTATAAATGCAATCTGTCAATTTTTTATAAATGAAAATTTGTCATCAGAGCCCAACCCTAAATTATGGAATAACATGTATAGATTTGGAAAGCCTAAAGTATCCTCTTTCTATCCTATATATACATACTCGCACGGAAAAAAATAATTTCTAATATGAAGAAAAAATCGATTAGTTTAAGAAAATTTGTACATCATTTTTCAGCTAAACGAAATTTTTCTCACCACAAACTTTACGTTTCTCAATTTGAAATTCTGCTAAAATATTAAAATAATCTTTATTTGTTTGATATGAGAAAACTAATTTCTTGATACAAGAAAACGTGATTACATCGAGAATATGGTTTTTCTTCATGGTTAATTCTTATTTCTTAAGTTTAACAAAATCGGTTTGATTGTAGAAACCGATTCTTTTGATTGAAAACTAGAAATTTTATGGTGAGAAATCTCGTTTCTTTATTTAAGTAGCATTTTCTGTAAATAAACAGATATTTTCTTGCTGGAAAACACATATTTTCTTGAGTAGAGTGAACATTTACCAATCTATTGTTTGCGTTTTCTTGTATGCATCGGTTTTTTTCTTCCAGGGAACTTGAATATTCTTCACTAGAGAAACGCTTTTCTTGTGACAAAGCAATATTTTTTCAGGTATGGTTACGCAATATTTCTTGGTTTCAGAAATATTTCTTCAATTTGTGAAATGGTTGGTTATAAAATAATACAATTATATGACAATTTATTTTTGTGTTTTTTTATTTCACAAATTTAATAATTTCGATTGTTATTTGTTTCATTAAATTTAAATATAAATAATTATAATTTTATAAATAATTTTCACTTAGAACTAATATTATGATCGTTGTAATTTAATATTAAGTTTAGACTTTCAATTTTTGTTTTTTAACTATGAATCTAATTATCAATCATTATTAGAAAAAGTATCAATATATGAAAAAAATTTGTAGATTTTAAATAGATAATAATTTTAGTTTAAATATTTTAATTCCATTTGGAAGTGTAAAACAAATGATTTAAATGTATGTTGTCTTTACATATAATAAATTCATATATGCCTTTCTTCTGTGCCAACATAATTACTTGACTATTCAAAAACTTTGTACTAATAAGAAAAAATTGTTAGTAGTGTTTAGTGTGCCAGTAACTTTTTGCAGTTTCTTATTTCTCTAAAATAAAGGAAATATGATTTTTTTTAAGTATTTATTTATATTGTATTTAATAACAGAAATACTTACATATGTTTTCAACATCTGAGACCTTTGAATATCGAGCAAGGCGAGAGAAAATATTAAAAACATTTTTAAATGTGTCTAGTTTAAGAAATCCATTTTCTTTTGTCACTTTACACCACTTTGAGGCGGAAACACCACCGTTTAAAAAATCTAAGTTTTTCACTTTTAACAAAAGAAAATTTTCACAAAATCCTACTTTCAAAATCACATAACTTTTTCACGCTTCTCACTGTTGAAGGTTCGCGATAGAATGCTTTTTTTCGGTACGAACATCCATTATATAATGGTATTTATATACGTACAATTATAACAATTTAACGATAATTTTCTCGTCTCAAGAAAGGCTTACTTAGTTGAAATACTTTATTCTATTGATATGAGAAACAAGCTTTTCATATTATGAAATAATTTCTTGAATTAAAAATATTTTCTCAGATTAAGAAATTTTTGTTCAAATGAAAAATGCGATTTTTAATTATGATCGTTTAAGAGAAGAAAATGTTTTCTTGTCCTGAGAGACGTAAAATAATAGTTTTCTTGTTAAGAGAATTTATTAAAGAATAGTTTCTTCAATTGAAGATTTTTTTCTTAGTTCAAGAATAACATAAAAAAATTGGTTGTTTCGAAGAGAGAGTAAACTTTTCCTAATTAAAAATAATCTAAATTATTGGGAATACTGTACTATATTTGTCCAAATTATTCCATATTCTGAACCACACTATTACACCGGCTAATCAAATTTCTAGACACCCAACTTAGTTGTGTATTGTAACCCAATTATTTCAGCTATAAAAATGAAAAAGTTAGCAGAATGTGTACAAAATATCCTAATGTCTCATTGCATACTCTCCACAAATGTCTGCAAACCATAAATAATTAAATTTGAATAAAAAAATAAAAATATTTTTACGAAATTCATTTATTTATTTGAATATATTAAATTTTTAAATGGATGATTTGAAGCAAATTGGATAATACCTACATTTTGAGAAAAGGTTCTATTTCTAGATTTAAGAAAAATTCAATCTTATCATTAACATTTCAATAGTTTCTTGAATCAAGAAATTGCATTTGTGTTGATCAAGAAATTGTTTTATTTTTAAAATAACCAATTCCAAGAAAATTGGACAATATAGTTTGAGAAAACAGTCAATTTCTACTTGCAAGAAAAATTGAAAACAAAACAATCGTATTTTTCTCCTTTCGTTGTTTTTTTTTCTTCAATCAAGAATTTTGAGCAGTTATAGATACAAGAAACTAAATCTCAAATTACAATTAAGCAACAAATTTTAACTCAAGAATTTTTTTATCATTTCAAGAAACACAAATCTTACATGAAGAAAAACACGAAAGAAATAAGAAAATGAGCTATTAAATGAAGAAAAAGTACATTTTCTTCAATTCAAATTCCGTTTTCTTCGTGGTAACAACTCTAGTTTTTTCCGTGCGTATGTAGTATCTATGCGAGCCAATCTCTGAGATTTGTGCACGGAAAAAACTAGAGAAGAAACAAGAAAACATTTTCTTCTCTTAAACGATCTTGTTTAAAAATCGCATTTTTCATTTGAACAAAAATTTCTTAATCTGAGAAAATATTTTTAATTCAAGAAATTATTTCATAATATGAAAAGCTTGTTTCTCATATCAATAGAATAAAGTATTTCAACTAAGTAAGCCTTTCTTGAGACGAGAATATTATCGTTAAATTGTTATAATTGTACGTATATAAATACCATTATATAATGGATGTTCGTACCGAAAAAAAGCATTCTATCGCGAACCTTCAACAGTGAGAAACGTGAAAAAGTTATGTGATTTTGAAAGTATAATTTTGTGAAAATTTTCTTTTGTTAAAAGTGAAAAACTTAGATTTTTTAAACGGTAGTGTTTCCACCTCAAAGTGGTGTAAAGTGACAAAAGAAAATGGATTTCTGAAACTAGACACATTTAAAAATATTTTAATATTTTCTCTCGCCTTGCTCGATATTCAAAAGTCTCAGATGTTGAAAACATATGTAAGTATTTCTGTTCACGGCTCGTCTGAACGCGGCTCAACCCAAAAGCGAATGAATAAGATAAAAGTTTTTTTGAAATCATCCACCGACCAGTTTTCATTTTCGCGCCAAAATTCGAAAATTGAAATATCTTATATATTGAAAAAGTGAAATATCTTATGTTTTACGTCTTTCCGAAGGGTTCCAGCATACAAAAATTGAAGGAGAAAAGTCTCAGTAAGAGAATGCAGAAAAGTACAGGTCAAGAGGTTGCTAATTTACCAATTATTTCTCTCTTTGTCGACAGATGTCTTCTAAACACATACGTGGGGATATAATGAATTATTTCAAACAAATCAAAACTCATGAAAGTCGAGAAGAACAAAAACTTTTATTTCAATTAACATTAATTCCAGTTTGATTCAATTAATTATATGTGGTAAAGCTTAGAATAATCGGATAGCTCGATAGTCTTGGAGGGAACGATTCCTGGATCGGCACTGGGAAGTTGTCGGTAGACGTTCCGTTTGCATCCGGCACAAAGAACATTCGGCAGTCTTTCTTCACACAAGATATTGTCCACACGATGTTTTAGTAATTTTTCTAGATTCGATTGCAGCGAGGCTTCTATCTTGAACATGACATTATTCTTTTTTAAGCACAACAAACAAATTTTACTCCGGTTCTCTTCGTGTGAAAGTGCGCGGGCAACTTTTGGAGGATTAAAAATTTTCGACATTATGGAACGAAAACTGAAATGAACTGATCGAGGAATAAAAGTTTATAGATAACATAACCTAAAAAAGATAAATGATAGATACATCATTATTACCGCCTACTCTGGCAAGTTAGTTGATAGATAAATTATTTTTTACAATACTTAAGTGTTTTTATTATGAATCAATAATCTTGTTGGTTTTCACAATCAGTTAAAACACAAAGTACATACATATACAACTTGATAGAACCAAAGCGTAAAAGTGAACAAAACGGTTAAGACAAACTAAACAAAACCTCAATAAGAGAACGCAAAACCCAACACAAGTGAAAAACTGATAAACAAAGCATTTGTTGTGGGCATCCACACACACACATGTGTATGCATTCGCATGCCAGGGTGCTTCCGAAAAATTGCGAAAACCTGTGAAGAATTGCGAAAAAATCGCGATTTTTCGAAACAAAAATTTCGAGTTTGCCCAGTTTTTTGAGAGTTTCTCGAACGTGGAGCAACCTCTTGACCTGTACTTTTCTGCATTCTCTTACTGAGACTTTTCTCCTTCAATTTTTGTATGTTGGAACCCTTCGGAAAGACATAAAACATAAGATATTTCACTTTTTCAGACCAAAAAATCATTTTTTTGGTTCCAATTTTCGAATTTTGGCGCGAAAATGAAAACTGGTCGGTGGATGATTTCAAAAAAAACTTTTATCTTATTCATTAGACCTTAGGGAACATGATGCCATAAAAAAAACAGAAGTGCAAGCACTTTTGGGTTGAGCCGCGTTCAGACGAGCCGTGTGTTATTAAATACAATATAAATAAATACTTAAAAAAAATCATATTTCCTTTATTTTAGAGAAATAAGAAACTGCAAAAAGTTACTGGCACACTAAACACTACTAACAATTTTTTCTTATTAGTACAAAGTTTTTGAATAGTCAAGTAATTATGTTGGCACAGAAGAAAGGCATATATGAATTTATTATATGTAAAGACAACATACATTTAAATCATTTGTTTTACACTTCCAAATGGAATTAAAATATTTAAACTAAAATTATTATCTATTTAAAATCTACAAATTTTTTTCATATATTGATACTTTTTCTAATAATGATTGATAATTAGATTCATAGTTAAAAAACAAAAATTGAAAGTCTAAACTTAATATTAAATTACAACGATCATAATATTAGTTCTAAGTGAAAATTATTTATAAAATTATAATTATTTATATTTAAATTTAATGAAACAAATAACAATCGAAATTATTAAATTTGTGAAATAAAAAAACACAAAA
The DNA here is from genome assembly GCA_963556165.1 of Tipula helvola. Lineage (NCBI taxonomy): Eukaryota > Metazoa > Arthropoda > Insecta > Diptera > Tipulidae > Tipula > Tipula helvola. The sequence continues at coordinate 168,720,626 of OY744482.1, read as the reverse complement.
ATAAATTGTCATATAATTGTATTATTTTATAACCAACCATTTCACAAATTGAAGAAATATTTCTGAAACCAAGAAATATTGCGTAACCATACCTGAAAAAATATTGCTTTGTCACAAGAAAAGCGTTTCTCTAGTGAAGAATATTCAAGTTCCCTGGAAGAAAAAAACCGATGCATACAAGAAAACGCAAACAATAGATTGGTAAATGTTCACTCTACTCAAGAAAATATGTGTTTTCCAGCAAGAAAATATCTGTTTATTTACAGAAAATGCTACTTAAATAAAGAAACGAGATTTCTCACCATAAAATTTCTAGTTTTCAATCAAAAGAATCGGTTTCTACAATCAAACCGATTTTGTTAAACTTAAGAAATAAGAATTAACCATGAAGAAAAACCATATTCTCGATGTAATCACGTTTTCTTGTATCAAGAAATTAGTTTTCTCATATCAAACAAATAAAGATTATTTTAATATTTTAGCAGAATTTCAAATTGAGAAACGTAAAGTTTGTGGTGAGAAAAATTTCGTTTAGCTGAAAAATGATGTACACATTTTCTTGAACTAATCGATTTTTTCTTCATATTAGAAATTATTTTTTTCCGTGTGTTATATAGCAAAGTGTAGAATCATGAATTTCGATATACAGTTAAACCTGTCTAATCGGACCATCGTCGGGACCCAAAGAAATTGGTCCGATTATTAGAAGTTGGTCCGATTACAAAGGTTTTGCTTTTTTTTTTTTTTTTTGCTTGTACATAACATATGTATGTATAAAAGTAAATAAGAAATGCTTTTTATTTAGAAAATGTATTAGGTATATTATGTACATATGTACATGCAATTTATGTATTTCAGATAAAAACTTCAATCCATTACATTATGTATACTATAAACAAATGTAACAAAAACAATAGTCATACGACATACAAAGCCATAAGTTCTTCTAAATTATTCAATTAGGTTGCTTTTGAAACATACGCAGAAATTTGAGTTTGTACCGTTTTCAAAGAAATTTATCTTTCAATTAGCTTCTGCTCAGATTTTTGCAGATAAAAGAACATCTCGGCAAGCCCTTGCTCACTGGCATAATTTTTCAATTCTTTTAAATTTGTTTGAGCTTTGGTGAATGTAATGGTTAAAGGCGATTTCTGATGTAACGCCTCCGCATCAGACGACGAGCTATCATTAATTTCATCATTCTGTTTATCACGTTCGTGTATTGATGAGAAAAACCGTTCTTCCCAGTCTCCTCAGATGTTTGAATATTTTCTTCAACACTCTGGAATAATTTCCACATCAAACTGTTCTTTAAATCCTGCATATCTGAAACAGTTTGCAATTATTTCCAGAATTGTATTTTTCCATGCCGTTGACAACCATGAGCACGCATCTAACGCTCTGTTATTTGTTTCGATAATTCCTCTACGTCGCATTAGAATCATCTATTGGTATGAGTAGACGATTCATTAAAAGTTTTCGATAATTTGCTTTCAAGCTTCGAATTACCCCCTGATTTAAAGGCTATACGGCCGATGTGGTGTTTGGTCGAAAAACTGTAGTTTTATGTTGCTGTAAATTTTGTCTGGGTGGCAAGCAGCGTTCTCCCGAAAGAGAATTACTTTGCAGTTCTGTTGCGCCATTTTCTTGTTAAATTTACTGATCCATTCTTCAAAAAGCACCAATGTCGTCCACGCCTTTTTGTTAAATCTCCAATAGATCTTAAAAGCTTGCTGTACATTTATTTTTTTAAAGGTCTTTGGTTTTCTCGCTTTTCCTATGATTAAAGGATTTTCCTTTTTTCCTAACATATTGCACATTAAGGCTATTGTTAGTCACTTCTTACACATTTTTCCACCTTTGCATTTTTAATTTTTTAATTGTATAAGGTACGTGACGACCCAGAAATCTGGTTTACACAGTTGGAAGCACAGTTCGGTATTGGGAGCATTGCGGTCGATGCTACCAAATATGGGCATCCCATCGCAGCTCTCGACTCACACACGGTTAAATGCGTACCCGACCAAATCCTCGCACCTCCCAAGGTTAACAAATACGAAACTTTAAACAAATTAATTATTGAACGTTTATGCGAGTCGGCGAAAATTAAACTCGATCGATTACTGTCCGGACTACAACTGGGCGAAAAAAAAAATGGATGACTCAAACCTACAAAAGTAAGCAAATGCTGCCGACAAAATAAACGATGTGCAGAAACCAGCCGGTATATATAACTTAAAGGTTTCAAAGTCCTAATTTCGCTAACTCCCCTTGTCAACGCAGTAGTTCACGGTCTTAAGGAACAAACGAATTTCGGTAAACGAATATAGGCACCTCACTTCATGCAGCAAGTGATGGTAGTCATAATTCAAAAAGCCGCCTAATCATTATCGATTCACAAAACAAATTACAATTTTTAATCTACACAGGTGCCGAGGTTTCCGTCATATCACCAGCAAATCTCGAAAAATCCAACCCATCAGCATTTAAATTGTTTGCTGCAAATACGACAACCATCGATACGTACGGATACAGAAATCTTACACTCAACATAGTCTTCGCAGATCCTTAATATGGAAGTTCGTTGTGGCTGCAGTCAACCGATGCATTTTGGGCGCCGATTTTTTATCACACTTCGGTTTATTGGTCGATGTTAATTAAAAGCAAAAAAAAAATCGACCCTATCACGAATCTCAACGTCCAAGGTGTATCCATTCAAATCCCATCGTATGGCATCACTACAATCAAATACGATTCGGTACAATCCGAGATACTGGAATTATTACAGGAATTCAAAACTGTTACCCGCGAGTCGACCAACTTAAACGCTGTAAAGCACAACGTAACTCATTGCATCGAGACTAGGGGGCAATCCTGTCATGCAAAAATGCGACGTCTAAACGCTGACAAGCTAAAAATAGCTAAGACTGAAATCGAAGCTTGGACAGCACAAAGAGTTTGTCGACCCTCTAAAAGTAATTGGGCAAGTCCACTATACATAGCCAAGTAAAAAGACGGTAATTGGCGATTATGCGGTGACTACAGAACCCTAAACTCGGTAACAAAACCCAACCCAAATCCTGTATCATATTTTCAAAGATCGACCTCGTTCGTGCCTATCACCAGGTACCCATCGATGAAAATGACATCGTCATCGTTTGGATTGTTCGAGTTTCCACGCATGACATTTGGGTTACGCAACGCGGTCCAAACATTCAAAAGGCTAATTCACTCGGTGTTTCGAGAATAGGCGTTCGTATTCCCTAACATCGACGATCTTCCGATCGACTCATCAAGTACGGAAGAACACCTCAAGCACCTACGTATAGTTTTTCAGTGGTTAAAGGACGCGGGATTGATAATCAATCTGAACAAATGTGAATTCGCCAGGGACAAAATATCTTTTCTCGGATTTCACATTTCAGCAGACGGCATGTTACCCGACAAACAGCGAGTGGAAGCAATTCAGAATTTTCCACGACCAGCTACAACCGACGGTATTCTTCGTTTTTTAGGGATGATAAACTATTATCGTATTTTCCTACTCAAGGCTGCACACGACCAGACCATCTGTACAGTTTGTTTTTTCTTGTTGAGAAACAACAATAACAGGTTAATCCTCAATTTTTCGTAGACTTTTGTAACTTCGTCGATAGATTCAGTATAGTACATAGCTACTTAGTTTCGACCCTTTTTTAGCCAAATATGACAAAATACTTTTACGTACAGAAGTACCCTGTGTAGCTATAAACCCTTTTCGGTTAATCATGGACCAAAATCGATATTGAGACACACACCGAAGAAATTTTAAACGAGATTTTAATGTGCCCCTATATTTTACTATAAACATAATTACCCCTTAAATGTATACTCACTAAACCAAAATTATTAAAATCTCTCCACACGATTATGCCGACAAACCAGAGAAACACACCATACAAATATACAATGAAATGTCATATTCTCTCATACAATACATTACATAATTACGCTCATATGAGGGGAAATGTCTACAAAATGTAAACAAAAAAAACACAACAAAACGTAAAACAACTCTCATTCACAATTTCTATCCAAAAACAAAAACACGCGCATTGCAGAGTTGCAGAGAATCATCAGTCAGCTGTGAACTTTTAACTCGAGTGGTAATACAATTATAAGTCGGTCGAATTATAACTAAAAAAAAAAAGTTAATCCAAAAAAGAAAATTTGATACACAACAATAAATTTAATTTCTTTGTAATAAAATAAATTATAGGTAATTACTCCAATTGTTTAGAAAAAAAAGTAGTTGTTATGTGATAGTTTAAAGTTGATTTAAGAGTAACAAATTGTTATTAAGGCAAAGTGTTTTATTGTTGTTCCAAAGTGAAAATTTACTTAAAAAAGCGAGTTTGTGTATAAAAAAAAAAGTAAAGATAAAATAAAAATGGCTGTATGGTGAAAATTTTTTTTTTCCTTTATTCAATTGTGTTTTCTTAAGTGAAAAATTTTATTACAGCAAAAATTTGTGATTCGCAATTCAAAATCATCTCAATGTTGTGCAAAAAATCTATTCAGACATTAAAATTAGAAGTGAATTACCGTAAAAAAATCGAAATTTGCAAGTGTTGTTAAGTAATCTTATAGAGTGTATACGGTGGTATAGTTTAACAATAATAAACGAATATAATATACAAGACAAAACAGCGCAAAGTGGAAAAAAAAAGATTTTGTGTTGTTGTATATTAGTTTAGTAAACGTAATAATATTTTAAGATTCAAGGTAGGTGTTTTATTTAATTACAAGACTTAAGTGTAAATATACCTATACGTCTAATACTTATATGAGTATACCTAAAATTAGTGGATATTGTACAATAAAATGTCAAGCCAACGCTTTTTTTTATGCACGTACCCGAATCGATATTTAGTCGCTGTTTGTTCATACGGTTGGCCGATTATGTAAGACACTTGTTTGTGTATTGTCTTTTTGGATTTCTCGCGTCTTTTGAACTTTCTATTCATCATGCCTGATTGATTTATTATGTATCTAAAAATACATAGGTAGATTGTAAATCTATATCGAGATGATAAATTGTAAATAATAATATTACACTACAAGAACATTTTAATTTAGTTTTCTTTATGTGCTACACGAATTATGATTTATGTATTTGTATGTGTAAATCCAAATCCATCCACATCAAATAAACATAAAAAAATAAAAAATGAAAAACTAGAAAAAGAAAAATTAGTGTAAACAACAATCGTATGACAAGTCATAAATTGCAGGGCAGGTGAACATTGTTATTTATGATGTTGAGTGATTCATTGCGCATGAGACCGGTGATAAGCATTTTAGAAAATTTTCACGTGATATTGTGGGTGTTTAACACGATGATGTTTGTAAGAACATTTCAATAAACTATACTTCGTTAGCTAAAGCAAACCGTTCAAAACCTTGAATATCGAGTTGATAAATTACTTTATATGCTGTTGCAACAAGCATATTGGTAGACAACCCAACCAACAAATAATATTACAAACTTGACTCAGATTTGTCTACTAAGGTGACTGGATTAAATTTGGCCCGGACTGGTAAAAAGAACAACATTTTTATGGATTTTAATACAAATCTTGCCAATACAAGCATGCCAGCGGTTAATCCATTTTTCCAAACACATCTTATAGGCCTCAGCCGGGATGGCCTCTAATTCCTTCGGCGAATTATTTTTTTTATGACTTCAATCGACTCATGAGTCATGGCGCGTTGTTTGCCCATAAATCCAGCCGTTTACGACGAATTGCTACACGTTGACGCCTCAAAACGGCCAAGTAGTATGCTTTATTAACCGTTTGACCCTCTAGAACGAATTCATGTTGAACGACACCACAGTAATCGAAGAAAACGATGAGCATTACCTCGATTTTTGACCCATTTTGACGTGGTTTTTGCTAGATTGTTGTACAGTTTCGACATCATATTCATAAACCCACGTCTCTTCACCAGTAATAATTCTACGTTGGCAAGCATCTATTTTGCGACTTCTACTCGACGTTTTTTTTGCAAAAAAATTCAGGCCTTTCGGTACTAGTCGAGCGGCAACGCGTTTCATACCTAAAACATCAACCAAAATGTATTGAGTCGATCCATAAAAGATGTTGAGACCCTCGATGACTCGCATGAGGCAAGTTTTCTACGACCTTACGACCCTCACTGAATGCTATATGCCACTCAAATACTTGCGTTTTTGATAGAGTAGACTCCCCAAAATACTTCTGTAACATTTTCAATGATTCCGTAGGCGTAATTCCATTGGAAACACAAAATTGCAAGCAAACTCGTTGTTCAAATTTTTTTTCCATAGTAAAAATCGCCAGACAAACTTTTCGCGTCGTAAACAAATGGCTGCCAAAATCACACTAATGTATATTCTGTTCAAACGTCATACGAATGTCAACGAAGGTTGACCATCTAGACAAAAAGAATTTACCGATTTGTTTTACGCGCGCGGTTTGGGTTAGCCCCTTAATCTTGTATTACAAAATGTTGCATTACAAAATCTTGCAATACACAATCTTGCATTACAAAATTTTGTATTACAAAATCTTGCATTACAAAATCTTGCAAGTACAAAATCTTGCATTTCAAAATTTTTCATTTCAAAATCTTATATTACAAAATCTTGCATAACAATTTCCCGTGCATTTATTGAATCGCGCGCGCGATTCTATAAATGTAAGAGAAATTGTTATGCAAGATAACAAATCGCATTGACAAAATTCTACTGTATAATGATAATTATAGTATAAAGTACAATTTTGCTTGAGATATCAAAAATCAAATGTCCAGGATTAAATATTCCTTATCCAGGATATCATGTTAAGATATTCTGGAAAATGGAGATTTCCATTCTAATTCTAATATTAGCCGTATTTTTTTTTTGGTTCGTTTTTAGAAATAAATTTTTTTAAATTTGTTGTTTTATAGAATATTTTGTAAATTGTTTTATCAAATATAAATTAATTTCTTATGAATTTATGTATTTTATTATGTTTAATCTTTGGATTATCTATAAACAAAAATATTGCATTAATTTTGGTTGTTTATATTTTGAGTTACTTTTGTAACTATCAAGTGAAAAAATATTTGTACGTAATGGATATTTCACCAAAACCAAATCTTATTATATCAATATAAAAGGAATATACATATGTACATGTATGTAGGTTTATACATATGTATTACTTCTGTAGTATTGGATCTGTTATGTCGTGTGTAAGCGCTTGTATATAATAACAAAAGGAATCATAAGATTAACATTATCAAAGGCTGCCGAATGCCCCACGTGTCGTATCACAAAATTTACCTTCACCAAAATGTATCACTGACTGGATCCGTAGAACACAAATTATAAACAACCAAAATGAATAAAATATTTTTGTCGATATAATATCCAAAGATTAAATGTAATACATAAATAAATTCATAAGAAATTAATTTATATTTGATAAAATATTTACAAAATATTCTTAAAACAACAAATTTAAACAATTATATTTCTAAAAACAAAAACAAAAAAATTCGGCCGTTCGACCCATTCGGCCCTTTGACATTCGGCCCTTTGACACTTTCGGCCCTTCGACATATTCGGCCCTTCGACATTCGGCCCTTCGACACATTCGGCCCTTCGGCCCATTCGGCCCTTCGTCCCCATTCAGTATTTCTTGACGCATAGTTATCCGGATCGCTATCTGCATAATTTTTTTTATTTTATTTTTTTTAAATTATATTGAACTTTTATGAATACGCAATAAATATTATGTTAGATACTAAAGACCAGGGTTGTGGAGTCGGGGAAAAAATACCCGACTCCGACTCCGACTCCGACTCCGGTAAATATTTACAAGTCGACTCCGACTCCGACTCCTACAGAAGTAACGAAAATTTGTTAGAATAGCTGCAATTAATAGCGAAAATTTGTTGTTTCTTGGTCAGGTTAGATTAAAAATTTCATCACCATTCAAATTCAACAGAAATATAATTACATCTGAAGTGTTCTTTCTCATTTCGCTCTATCGCAAAATAAAATTTAAAACAATATAGAGAGAAAGGAACAAAGTGTCAGAGGATTGCAAACTATGTATTAACGTTAATACATATTTCAGTAGAACATCATCTATTATATATAAAAATGTTAATTCCCTGCGCAATAGTTTTCTATTTCTTTCTATTTTATTGTAACGTTTTCTCATTTCTGTTATAGTTTTTATATACATTCATATACAACAAAATAATTCCTACGCATGCATGAAGTTATAAAACGAATTAGTGTTTATTTTTGTTTTTTGGAGTCGGAGTCGGCTCAATTTTGTCCGATCCGACTCCGACTCCGACTCCTGCAAAATCGATTAAAACTTGACAAACTCCCGACTCCGACTCCCGACTCCGACTCCGACTCCACAACCCTGCAGTAAAGACAGGTACAGACACTAAAACTGCAAAATTTTTTAAATGCAAGATATTGTACTTGCAAGATTTTGTACTTGCAAGATTTTGTACTTGCAAGATTTTGTACTTGCAAGATTTTGTAACTGCAAGATTTTGGGTTGGCAAGATTTTGATTTGCATGATTTTTAAAAAATACAAGATTTTGTACTTGCAAGATTTTGTAATGCAAGATTTCGAGGCGCTCCCGCGCGGTTTAAATGGACCAGTCCGGGTCAAATTTGATAAGATGGTATATTCCAAATAGGGAGTGAGCCGAGTGATTTCACCAAAAAGCATTATAAAACTTTCATATCAAATCCAAAAGCGCGATTGCGCGTATGGTACGGTATGGCTAAATAACTTGCATGTAACTAGGTAGTGTTATATGCAATTTTCTTAGTTAACCAAAGTTATTATAGAAAACGCTTTCTTCGTTAAGTTCAATAAGGGTTTCTAATCAAATTCCGAGTTAAACGTTCAACCTTAAATTCTAAAGAAAATTGAATCCAAATTGTTAAAAGTTGGCTCCAATTATTAATTTAACAAAAACTGTTGAACGAAATATGAATGGTTGGGAATTGATGATTGATTTGAAAAATTTAAAAAATTCCAGAATCCTTACAATTTAGGAATTTCTTAATTTTATTAATATCAAGAACCCTTAAGACAGCTATAATACTGATATAAGAAGTATAAATCGCAACAATTTTAAGGTCTTCATTACTAAGCGTATATGTACAATTAGCTTTTGGACAATGATTTTGATTGATTGATTGATTTAGTATGTACGACCAACCAAGGCTCAAGGCTTCCCGGACACGCCGGGTTCACCGTACATACTCTTCTTTTTACGAATAACAAGATCGAATGAAAGGAAAGGTATGTTAGGTTAGCATTAAAGACTCGACCCAATTCCTTCCGTTCCAATTTATTTTTTACCTCTTGTTCTTTATCAATTTTTTTCTTTGTATTATACCTAATGTACTCAACCAATTAAATAATCATCGTGGGAATTGGTTTTTTGGCTTTATTGATCGAGGCTTGGTTAGGTTTAATTTCTGGCCAAAAAAACTATTTTTATAAGGTGTTTCTACATTTGATAAAAAGTCTTCCTTCTGTTTCTGAAGTTGGTCTGTTTCAGCTTTAGGATTCTTTGATAACTCGTTTGGAATATTCTTGAGGTGATGGGAGCTTTCGACAGTCAGGGTTATTACATTTAAAGTTGGATTTTCGTGGGGTAGCTCAGTACCAATAAAAGAATCCTTTTTTTTCCCTGTCGCAGAAAAACTGATACATTCCGGTTGCTGCTCAAATGTCCGATTTATATTGACCCAGACATTGAACAGGTTTTCATCCTCTTTCAAACCATTCCATTTACCCTGGGTATCTTTAAATGATTGCAGTTGACTTTCACTTAAAAACGACTCAAATTTGCCCAAAAACGATTCTGGTCGCGCGACGTTAGTATTAGATGTTGAAGTAATAGTTGGTGAGTCTTTCAACATTTTCTCGTATTTAATTTTTGGAATGTATCCATTTTAGTGCACTTATATCACAATGTTAATTTAATTTGAATTTTAAATAAATAAAATTAAAAATAATAATCGAGAATTCTTTCTTTTTGTGATATTTTAATAAAATTTTTTAATTTTAGTACATGTTTCGGGTATTCACCCTTTGTCAACTTTTAAAAATATTCTAATTTTGAAAATTAAATTTCGCGCAATATATAAATAAAAAACAATATTAACTCTATTGAAGTAAAGCAGCTGATAAACTTATTAGAAACTGTAATGAACCAAAATTATTTTCAACACAACGGCAAATATTACATACAACCAGAAGGTCTACCGATGGGTAATCCCTTATCAGGTACATTGGCTGAAATATTTATCTGCCATTTTGAGAAACTACACATTTTCAACGACACCAACATGATGAAAATCAGAATTAACTATTGGCATAGATATGTAGATGACATACTAATTTTGTTTGACGGCACTCTGAGACAACTGAAAATTCTTCACAATTACATTAACAATATATACCCTGCGCTATTGAAATGTTCGGTTTGAATTTTTAAAGTAAATTTTGGAAATACCACCGTTTGCTTCAAAAGTAGATAGCAAAAATGATAGATTCTGATTATCAAAACAATTTTTATACTATTCCGAGTATATTCAAATAAAAAGAACAGTAATCCGACATTTTAGACCTACATAACGTCGGATAAGGAATATTACCGCCCTACCTCGTAACAATTTGGTAGGTCTTTACAGTGTTTTTAACAAAGTTTTTTCAATTGAAAAATAGTTTTTTGTTGACAATGGTAATTTTTATTCAAAATAAGAATTAACAGAAATAAAATAATTCATCTCAACCAAAATATTTTGAGAGAAATTGAACTTTTTAAAATCAATGATTAATAACCCAGCCCTTGGCTTTTATGATGACCTTAAACCCGATCAGCATTGAATTCTAAAGTTTGATTAAATAATATATTGTTATTTCTTCAAACCAGACTTTTTCTATAAGATTTTTCCGCTCTTTGGCACTTTTCAGCTTGTAATTTGTAATCTTCTTTCCCATGAAGGACCAAATATTTTCAATAATATTGAGGTCGGGACTATTTCCTGTCCAGGGTAACGACTCAATCACCAAGCTATTTTTAAATTCGGCTACCTAAACAAAATAGACATTAAAATTAAGCATTATTACTTCACAAATAACATCAATAACTCACGGAGAGTAATCGTCCTGGAAGAGTGGAATACCGATGTATTAAGTCGGGTCCTCAATAGTCACGATTCAGGTTTCGATATTTTTTTATATTTTCCTCCGTTTTCTGAACTATCCAGAAGGCATAGTGATCAAACTCCAAAGGCTGTTATGGCTCTCCAGGCCATAACATATGGTGAATTTTTCACTGTCGGCGAAATACATTCTGTTAAATACCGTTTGCCCTTTCGTCGCCGAACCCTTGTCCTTACGTCAGGTCAAAAGATATTGAATTTGGATTTATCCGAGAATATGAACGAACGTCAGTCCCTGGGCATTCAGTTTTTTCATTCTATTGCGAATTTGAGGCTTGCAGCTGCCATTTTTGCTGTCAGTAATGATTTTCTCGCAGGTCGACAAGCATATAAACCAAGTTCCTTTGAATAGTATGAACTGAAATAGTGTCGGTTGTTGCTATTAGAAGCTAACTTCTCAGCTCCAAAGCCGTAGCAAACCTTTGTTAAAAAGACCTAAATATCTGAAATTCGATTTGTTGAAACAGAAGTTCTCCTCTTTGCATCAGAGCCAAATTATCGTTTGATTTTCGGAATAGTGCCTTAAAAACTTTCTAATCGCTGTTTGGCTACACTAAATTACTCTTGCAATTTGTGAATATGTGTACATTTTGCCTTTGCTTGCAAAATTTTGGCTGTTTCATTAGCATTTAATTTAGAGCGACACTTTGTAAAATTAACTCTTTGACTACTTAAGTGAAACCGAACGAATATTTCATCCTTAGTTTGATTTTTAATACCTAATGAGGCGTGAAATATGCTGAAAAATAAAAAAACAAAAATAAAAATAGCGAATGAGGTAAAATCTATGAGAGAATTGAATTAAAATTCACTTTAGAAGTAGAAGAAAACCACCAAATAAATTTTCTGGACATAACAATAATAAAAAATCTAGATAAAAAACATGAATTTAAAATATATAGGAAAAACACACAAACAGATCACACAATACACCAAACTTCAAACCATCCGCACCAACATAAAATGTCTGCATATCGCCATATGATCACTCGTTTGAATAATATTCCAATGAGTGAAATAGGTTACACAAATGAAACCAACACCATTAAACAAATAGCCACACAGAACGGTTTCAAAAGCAATATCATCGATAACATGAACAGAAAATACATGCAACAATAACCATAGATTATTCCAAAACCACAGCAAATCTTGTACATAAAATATTCGAGCAACACGAATACAACATTGCATACCGCACAACACACAAAATAGAACATCTTACAAAAACTAAAAACACAATCACCGATTGTGAATCAGGAGTATACAGATTAAATTGCAACGATTGCAGCGCATTTTATATTGTCCAAACGGGGAGAAATTTTCAAACAAGATACAAAGAACACGCACACAAGAAATTGGTAAACAGAATATAAAATCTAGCTTCGCTCAACATTTAACTCAACACAAACACACACACACCGACCATCATCATAACTTAACCATTCTTCACAGAATTCCAAAAGGGGAAAAATTAGACAGAAGAGAACAGAGGAGATGGAGATATATAAACACAAACACAACCCAATGTTACTAAACGACCAAATCCCACTCAACGATATCTACGATTATATATTGCGCGAAATTTAATTTTCAAAATTAGAATATTTTTAAAAATTGACAAAGAGTGAATACCCGAAACATGTACTAAAATTAAAATTTTTTATTAAAATATCACAAAAAGAAAGAATTCTCGATTATTGTTTTTAATTTTATTTATTTAAAATTCAAATTAAATTTTCTCGTAGTTCACAGCGGCAACAGAAAAAGGATCTATCCCACATGTTCTGAAAGAGTTTTGAATGGTTTTTGCACTAGCAGCCGTTGGCAAAACTTTGGCCAATAATGGAGCAACATTTTCGTGTTTCAGTTTTTTTTCTCATTTTGTAGTTTCCATTTTTGCACAGCCTTCTTCCATTCTGGGGGAAAAAGATGGAATAAAGCGCTATTAACCCTCTAAACGGGTTATGGATATTTTTGTCCAAAACCAATTTTTAAACCACGATAACTTAATAATCATAAATAGTTATGTGAAATTTGTTTTTTCCAAACATTTTTATTTATGGCATATAAATATTATTCTCGTTTTCTCCTTTGAACTATCAGTGAGTCTCTCTCAGAAAAAAAATAAACGTAAAACGTGTTCGAGAACAAAAATGCCCATTAAAAAATTTATAATTTAATTTATTTATTTACTACTTAGCAAAACCACAATAATTTGTCAGTGCTAAAAATATTGTAATACATAGTAAATTGATTATATCAAGAGTGTATTGTAAAAATTACAAAAGTAAAGTCACGTTCCAATTCAAATTCTACACAAAATTCAAAACAATCTATCACAAGTAGGAAGTAAATACGCCAGGTAAATGTTTATCAGATATTTTTGATTTGTTTAATTTTAGAGCAATTGCTTACAACTTTTTACAGAATGGATGAATTATATTCATTTTCCACTGATAATGAGGATAGTAGCAGTGAATCTAATAAAGTAGAAACCGATGATGATTTATATTCAGATGAATAATTTCTCGATGATTATAATGTTAGTTATGCTGAAGAAGTTAATCGATTTATATCAAAAGGTGGAGATATTTTGTATCAGGATATTTTACACTAAATTTGATGCCTGGGATAACCAAAGACGCCGCAACCAGAATTATCGATATCACGTCAAGTTTCAAATTATTTTTTACAAGCCCAATTGAAAAGTTAATTTTGAGAAACACCAACCTGGAAGGAAAGAGAAAATTCTGGGAGAAATGGAAGACGTTAGAGTTGAACGAATTATATGCTTTTTTCGGCTGTTTGGTTCTAATTCGTGTTTATAAATCGAGGCATGAAACGGTTGAAAATCTCTGGTAGGAGAATAAACGACGGCCACAGTTACCAGCAACAATGGCACAGCAAGGATTTCAAAATATTTGTCGAGTGTTGCATTTTGATCGTAGATCAATCAACCCGTTCACAACGACGAACAAATGATAAGTTTGCGCCCATTCGTGAATTGTGGGATATGTGGAGCAATCTTCTTTCAAAATATTATAAATAATCCATCAGCAAAAATCACAATTGTTGAACAGATCTTACGGTTTCGCGGTAGATGTAAGTTTAGGCAATACATGAAAAGTAAATCAGCAAAATACGGGTTAAAATTCTGGATAGCAGCTTGTGACATACTGTTACGGTCAATAATTTTTTTACATCTTTCAACTTGGGTCAGGAGTTGATTGATTTGATTGATTGATTGATTGGAGTGTTCGACCAAGCTTTGAGCAAGACATCCCGGAGATGGCCGGGCCTCACCGAACACCCTATTATACACAACATAAAGAGAATTTAGATAGGTTTAGTTAGTAATGATAGAAATTGAACCGGTTACAGACATCTAAGTATAGCCAATAGTTAGTAAAACAATGACAACACATTTCTAATTTAATTTTATGTTTTATTAAAATTAAAACTGCATTTATTAGTTTGTTGGGTCAGATTTCTGGACACTTCAGAAAATCGTAATCTTTATTAGTTTAAATTTTACTTAAAGCGTATAAAATAGCAGCTCAGAGACGACCTAACATAATAAATATAATTAGTATCAGTTACTTTTTCAAATGATTTCCGCCATACTGATCACTGTCGCAACTTAAAACTACAGTTTAGCTCAAAATACTATTAAAATGAAGAATTTTCGCGAACCTGCCACTAAGTTTATAGAAGTTTGATCTGTAATGGACGCTGTCCTGTAATGAATTACAATTAATGCCACCAGTAGCCAAAATCAAAATGATAAGACGCTAATTAATTTCAAAAGTATGAATTCCGAACTGAAGTTCCTGTAAATTAAGAGCAGAAAAATCACAACACAATTTCTAAACTACGCATCGTTGAATATTTTAAATTTCTGGAATTTGAATCAAAATTCTCAGGAATCTCTGAAAACAAAATCAAAATTAAACCATTTTTACCAAATGTATACTACTTATTTCATAAAATTTAACTTATAAAAATTAAAACCACGTCATTCGCTTACAACATACATAGATTACAACTTTTACTTAAATTTCACTAAATCTTTTTGATATTAATATTTGATCAATTAGTCAATTAGTTAGCACAAAACCACTCAATTTCTAAACACGCGCCGTTGGATGCTTGATGTTTCCGGAAATCCAGTCAGGTTTCTCAGATGTTTCTAAACTAAAACAAATTAATCGATAATTTTATTAAGGCATCCTATTTAATAACCAACTGATGGTTCGTTCCCTATTCTAAGAAACCCAAATCCTAATTTACATTAAAATTAAATATTAATTTAAAAATCAACCCCACCCCCCCTCCAACACATCTGGCAATCTAAATAAGTAACTAAATGTAACAAACCTTAAAATAATAGATCTGCTATTTACACAAAATATGTGTATGTGTGTTTTAAGCCCAATTCCATTGCGAACAACAGCCCGCCAGTCAAAACAAAATGGGACCAAAATGTAAAATATAAAATCGATGGGCGTGTGAACGAGATAGCATTCTAAAAAATATATTTTATTACAACGTTTTGTTTTTTATATGATTTGCTATGAAAATCAAAAATCAAATTGGTGTCAGCGGACCACTACAACTACTGACAAAAGTATCAAATCGAGATTGCTCCATAGCAGCTCTCATAGAAATACACCCCCGGCACACACTAACAATTCTAACCGTATGACCATTTTATGGTAGAGATTCTTTAAATGTTTTCACTTTATGACGGAAACCATTCGAAAAAAAAAATCCGATATGAGCACCAATAACAACTAATCCCCTAACAACTCCCGGCTATGATCCGGCCCGCTGCCAACGCCCTTCCACAAAATCCAGATACAAAAAAATTAAAAATAAAAAGAAGTTGCGCTATCCCGATATGGATTAGTTCACTCATATGGATTAGTTCGTCCCATCCTATCCCGACCCCAAGTCAGCTCAGTCAATCAATCAAAGCGGAATACGGTGATTATGCCCGAGCCGACCCGAAGTCGGAAGAAGGCCAAAAAAAAAAAAAAAATAAAATAATCCACTAGAGTGACAAAGACAAGCATTTCTCCTTCTCCACCTTCCTCGACCACACACAAAAACACAACCAAGAATTGTCAAACAAAATTCAGTATTAGTATCAATTTGACCATTTTCACGTCTCCAAATCATCCAGAAAACCAATTATTTTTAACGAGAAATATTCCCCATCGTACACAATATCTATGCAAATAATTCGTTGAATTGCCATAAAACTTCGACTCCTCCTGCCAACAAATATGGCAGTCTACTAACCAGGCACACCCTCCCTGCAAGCAAAATCCCGACCGACCTCGTTGAGTGTCTCGTTCTCACGACCACCGATTTTATATACCAATCACATTCCATTCGGACCGTTTACCTCTACTCGCAATGGAACTAGGACTAAAGGGGGAAAACCGATCAGCCTTCAAAAGGAAAAACAAAATTATTTTGCTATTGTATCACGATTAGTCCAAACCAACATCGAAAACACTGACGAAAACAATCTGTGTATGCAACTTATGCAATACAACACATAAAACATTCACTCATATTTTCACCATCTTACTTAGGTAACTGAAATAGTAATTGGCATAAAAATAAAATTTCAAATCATGCTTAAAATAAATGCCGTCTACTTTGGAAATTGGAATAGTTATTGGTATACAAATAAAAATGTAAATTATCAGAACGCGTTTGCATCACTCAAATACTGAGACAAAGATATTCATATTCAGTTACGTTCCCAACCACAACCATTCAAAAAAGCTACCCATGTATAGTTAAAATAATATCTCGCTGAAAATGCGTACTCCTTCATTCCCGAGTAAAACAACAACAAACAATTAATTTGTTGTTGTATTCACTCGAGAATGAAAGAATTAGAATCCTCAGCGAGATATTTTAACCACAGAAAAGAATGAACAGATATGGAAGTTCCACGTCAAGCACCCACACCCGCTCCAATCCAGCCCGCTAAGACAAGGAAAATAAAATACAATACAACATTATATACCTCGCCTCTCCTCCTTCCCGCTTGTACGCATTCAATAAAAATTTAAAAAAACACAAGCATTTTTATTCATACCACCGGTTTTCAAACGTCCTCCGTCAGCCGTCCTTCGTCAACTTGGGTCAGGAGTTATTGAAAAAATCTATTACAATGGTTGAGACAATTAAAAAAAAAGGTCTTTACCACCTGAAATCCTAAATTCAAGAATCTTAAGTTTTCAGAAAGTACCGCATGGTTTCATATGTAACAAAGAAGTATCGACTTGTGATTATACAAAGCACCAAACATTTCACTAATAAAATTGACACTACCAACGATCAACGAAAACCAGAAATTATTAGTTACTGTAATGCAACTAAAGGTGGGGTAGATGTATTGAATCAAATTGTAACAACATATTCAACAAAACGACAAACCAGAAGATTCTAGATATTTCTGCATATAATGCATTTGTTTATTATAAAACTGTAGACTTGGCTTGGAACAATAATAATCCACGACGAAACAGACGACCTTTTCTAAAGACATTGGGGGAAGGATTGATTGAATCCCATATCCAAAATAGAAAATACTTACCAAG
Organism: Tipula helvola; assembly: GCA_963556165.1. Classification (NCBI taxonomy): domain Eukaryota; kingdom Metazoa; phylum Arthropoda; class Insecta; order Diptera; family Tipulidae; genus Tipula; species Tipula helvola. The sequence continues at coordinate 168,702,715 of OY744482.1, read as the reverse complement.
AGCAAGCTTTTCAAAGGCTATTGGTTGCAATATCCAAGACAGGAATAAACCATACACAAAACTCAATCCATTTTGAGAAATCAAAAACGACGTTAACTTGCAGCAAATGTGGGAAATACATATGTTTGCAAGTACCAAAAACTATATGTACGTGTTGTGTGTCTGTGCGTTACGAAAATAAATATTGTAAAAACAGCGATTTAATAGTGAAGCAAGTAACTTTTACGAGCGAAGTAAGTGAGAAACATGAGCAGAAGGCTATGCATGAATGCAAAACACCGTCGTTCATTCGACCCCACTAACCCATCCCTATCCCGTCAGTTCTACGACGAAAACTTTGAATCTCGTCCACTCCTTCAGGTATCTTTCTGGCAGCAACGTCATCAGGACCGCAGACCGCAAAGCGACGTCGAATCAACAGCTCGAATTCCGATGACACAACACCAACAACAACTATACAACGAGGACGAGGACATGAACGACCTACAAGTCGAGGACGTGGCAGACCACCAAAACGAGCAGTTGCACCGACAACCAACCGAATGGTGATTTCCGACAGCTCACCGGAAAATGTCCCACCACCACCAGCACGTCTCATCGCACAAGAGTATCCAACAACATCAAGAGGAACGCGTGGTCGACAAAATATTTGCTACTCAGATTCCGGCGATTCACCGGAACATCCCACTGCTTCACGTCCACCTCAATCAGTAGAAACATTGAGAATGGGCAACTCACCACCACGGCCGTTACCATCAATATCTTTGAAATCTGCAGGAAGTCACGATTTCTGGCGACGTATGGAAGCAAGAGAGGAAGATCAGCTCAGACAGCAAAATACCGAACAACTGACGATTCCAAAAGCAAAGGCGATGACTCCAGCAGATCGAATGAAAAATTATCGCGCACGACAAACACCAATGCGAGCAGAAGAGATCAGACTGCAGCATGCCGAACAAATGCGACAAAAACGTTCACAACAACCATCTGAACGTGCTGTTGAGATCAGACAGCAAAATGCCGAAAAAATGCGACAAAAACCGACAGCAGCAAGCCATCAACAATGCTGAGAATTTGCAACAACATTATGCAAATGTCATCGCATCGAATGCCAACATGAACTTCGTCTAGCCACCAACATTCAACGAGGCTTTGGTGCAAGAACACACGACTGGTGATTTAAACGTCATTTGTAAACATTGCGGTGCTTTACACTTCGTGGCTGAGCGACCACGCGATGGACAATTCACCAGCTGTTGCCGTAAAGGACGTCTTCGCTTACCAGATCCGATTCGTGCATATCCGATGTGGCTAAGGAATGCATTGTCAGATAGAAATGATCATTTATACACACCGCTGCGATCAAAAATCCGAAACTACAACAACGGATTGTTTTTCGTGCCACTGCGAGCCAACACCGCAATTCCACCAGGTCGAGGCCCTTACTGCTTCCGAGTCAATGGCATGACTTATCACAACATGAGCAGCCTCGACTTTTCCAATCAAGACCAACCCAGAACTTATGCGTAACTCTATTTCCTGGACTCTTCAACGCAAGCAAATGATACACGCATGAACCATCCAGCGAATGCCAATATCAACGTGCCATTTCTGTGTGAAATTGAGGACTACATCAGACGTAACAATCATTATGCCGAGATATTCCGTTCCATTCAAGCAGTGATCGCAGAGGCGGAGGCAAACGGACAGGATCCGGCCAACATTCAACTCGTGTTCAACAGAGAATATGAGATGCCAGGTGTTCATCTAGGTCGGGAGAATGCAACAGTGGCAGAGAATGAAGTAGCAGCAGTCTTTGTTTTGGGAAATGATGGCGTTCCAAACTTCCACCGCGACTTTTCTGTCTACGTGCGATCTGATGCAGACCAAGCAGATCCAACACGAGAGAGACGGAACGTTAATATTCATCCACAAAGTCCACACATCGATCCAATGACGTACGCTTTTCTCTTCATCAACGGCGAACCGAGATGGCATCCGAGATGGCAAAGTGTTCCGTACATACATACAACAAGGTCCACAAGTTCGCGAGGATCCGTGGCGATCGGTTCTTCACGCTGCGAACCTCAATGCTCCAGTACAAATCAGCATTGCTTCAAGTTCGCGAAGATCCGTGGCGACCGGTTTTCCATGCTGCGAACCTCACACAGCAATTCATCGTGGATTCGTATCTTCAAATCGAATCGAACAATCTGAACTGTATCAGAATGAATCAAGACGTCATCAAGGCCCAAAACTGTCAGGCACTCAACAACTTTGTGGCGGCAGGTGCTCGACAACAAAACATCGAGGCAGCACCATCAATCATCCTACCATCCAACTTCACATGATCAAATCGTCATATGCGCCATATTTGTCAAGACGCCATGTCAATTTGTGGTCGCTTTGGAAACCCGATTTGTTCATCAGATTCACGTGCAATCCGCATTGGGACGACATCACCAAGAGCATTCTGCCCGGCGTACAACCATCAGATCGTCCGAACATTGTCGGCCGTGTCTGCAAAATCAAATTAAATTCACACATCGCAGATATCAAAGGCGGACTGTTTGGACCGGTGCACAGTGGGGCCGATTACCAAAAAGCTGGCCAAAATTTGTAAAATCAAGTAATGGATCTGAAGTTCCCTACTTGGGGGTTTTTGGGGTCACTGATCACGAATCTGTAGGTAGACTTAGAAAATTTCAACGCTTTCCCCCCTTATTGACAATCCCTATGCGTAAAATACCGTATAAATCATATTACAGTCAACATGCAAGTCATTTTCATGGTTTTTGGGACACCGATTACCAATTTCCCGTCACATTTACAAAACTTCATCCCCTTCATCCCTTATTAACAACCTCTATTTGTCAAACAACCGATATTTTATGAAATTTTGATTATCGGATTGAAATTTTGTTTGTGAAACTATAAATAAATATTTACAATACATATAATTAAAAGAAACATTTATCAATCAATTCACGTGTATTGGTCGCAACGAAAAGCCATTTAAAAAAAATTCAAGTAAATATATTCCTCATGATGACCTTGCGAGGTCATGGTAAATACATATTCGGACGTAAAATTTCCCATTCTTTCAGAATGCGGGTCAAAAATAGCGATTTCTATTTAAATAATTCGATTTGACCTCAAATGACCTTGAAGGTCAAAGTCAAGGTCACCATCCGATTTCTCTTTCCGCACCCAATAATTTTTGTAAATATTATTTTTGGCTTAGTGTTTCCCCTGACGAGATTCAGGTGCGTAATTTAAATGTCACCCTGTATATTATATATAAGTAATAATCTTTTATAAGAATATATCATATATATATTCTTTTCTCTCTCTCCCTGTTTCTCTCTTTCTCTCGCTTATTCATCTTGAGCATCGTGTGAGTAAATTTTCCTTATGAAGAGGCTAGGTTGACGAAAATAATAGTAAAGCCAACAATTGTTTATTTTTAAATGTCCATATAAAATCGATAATACTTTTAACTCCAACTTCTTATGCATTAGATGACCGAACACTACAGAACAATATAACTTTTTCATTAAAAACTTCTTCTTCTTCCGCTAGCGCTACATCCCATGAAGGGGTTTGGCCGCCTCAACGATGCTCCTCCAAATATTTCGATCCGCCACAAGAGAACGCCAGACACGGTGACCGAGTGTGTACAGGTCCCTCTCAACGTCGTCCATCCATCGGGTAGGTGGTCTCCCACGAGGTCCTACTTTCGCTGGTGCCGACTCCAAGGCCTGTTTAGTGGTCCAATTTTGTGAACGTAGTACGTGCCCAAGCCATCTCAGCTTTGACGATTTTATGAATCCTATGATGTCGACTTTATCGAGATCATTTCTGATCTCGTGATTCATTCGCATTCTGTACGTGGCTCCCTCTTTAATGGGACCGAGAATTCTTCTTATCATCTTACGCTCAGTTACAGCGATTTAAAACAGTTTATTAAAAACTTGTTTTATTTTAAAATATAAAGTTTAAAAAAACATAAAAAATCATTGTTTAATTAATATTTATTGTTTAAAATACTAATGTTTTAAAACATATTATTATATTCTACATACCTCCAGGAGTTTACTCCATTTTATTTGATTAAAATTAGTTGTATTTTTAAACTTCTACGTATGTTTTTGCACTAGTGTCTTTTATTAAGTACATAATTTAACACAACGACTGCAGCTTGAGTAAAGGTACTTTGCAACCAAAATTCTAGAGTAGGTTAATGTATTTCGACTCTCTTATGAGTGTTTTAAGATGCCTAGGGTATTATTAAAGCCAACCTAACTTTAAAAATAACCTAAATAAATTTTTTTTTTTTTTAATTTGGGCCAGCTTTTTGGTAATCGGCCCCACTGTGCGGTGGTGTGCTACTTCTACACCATTGAGTTCCAGAAACGTGGATTGCCACACGCTCACATCCTGATAAGCAGAACGGCTATTAAACAATTAAAATATTTAAAATGTACTCAAAATGGGAATAAGTACTTTAAACTTAAAAAATTAAACTTTAGCAGTTCAATATTACACTGACATATTTTGGATCTTGGATCTTTTGTTGCAGAGCTCCATATAGGATGAAAATATATGACAAAATAGAGTAAAAATACGCAAAATATACAGATTTTAGAACCTGTTGCGGAAGAGCAAAATATATTATTTTAAGCGCTCCAGCAAGACCAGAAAGCCTCTTAATCATAAAGTCAATATGGGGACCCCAATTTAAGTTATAATTTAAAATAAGTCCAAGGTATTTAGCTGCTAGGACCAGGGTTTAATTAATAATCGAGGGCTAGTTCCACCGTCATTGATTTAAACAATTTCGAAGTTACTTTATCATAACCCGGTGCAGCAGAATTCTTAAGATCAAGAAACAAGAGAGAAATTTCCTCATCCGAACAAGGCTCAAAATCGAAAATTTCCTTCAAATTTGACGATATATTTGGGTTGACTCCATGCATATTTTAACTAAGTCATACTTAACGAGTATTTTATTTAACCATATCACTTGTACTTGAGTTGTTTAGGAAATTAATATTGTCGATAGCAAATTTTTTTTTTGTTGTTTACTCGTACAATGTGAAGTACGACTGGCAACTCGTATTGAAGGTTCTTTTGAGGAAATTTGTCAGCATATTTCGAGCTCTCGAAAATAACAATTCGTAATACGAGAGGATAATCGTACCCCACACATTCCTGCCAAAGATCATTTGTTCATGACACGCCCTTCACTGATCCATTTAAAAACCTTGGACAACACCGCCTCAATTCAATTTGTTTATATTTTGTACTGTACTATGTGAATATTATACGCTTGACAGACTAGGGATTAGCTAAGCGCAATTAGTGATGTTTTCGAGATTAGCTGTAGTGTGTCAAGTTGAAGATTAGCTAATCTCGTTTTATTTGAGGATTAGTGACTAATCGAGATTAGTGACTAATCGAGATTAGTGCACTAATCATTGAAAATTTCGAAGTTTATCTCGTTGCATTGGGTTTCAACATTGCTGAAACTGCAAGTGGCGTGAGTTTATGATAGAAGTTATAAAATCAATGACATCTTAAACAATTTGTGCTGAATAAATTTTGAGGTTATGTTTTTAAAAATAAAATCTTAGAAATATTGAATTAAAAAACGGGCCCAGCTGATTTACTAGCTATATTTCAGCGAATCACCATCATAGTATTTTACTTCTCTGCCTGTCAACGCAAATGGATTTGTGATGGATTAGCTAATCTTGTTTCACTAATCGCGCTTAGCTAATCCCTATTCTGTCAAGAGTATTATTTAATTTATAAAGATAAGAGACATCGTATACTCACCCGCCTTCGGGCCCGATCCGAGATTAATTTAAATATTTGCCAGCAGGTAAGTTTTTAGGTTATGTCCGCCATGTCTCAAATGAAAATTTGAATTCGATTCGAACGAATTCGAGTCTTCGAAGAATTGGATTCTTATTTGGATTGAATTAGATTCGTCCGTTTCACATTTAAATTAAATATTTATATTATACTTTGAAGAGTCGAATACGTTCGAATCGAATTCACGAATAGCCCCCCCAGGACAATTTCATCTGTTCGCCCTCCAGACTTCTTCGAGATTAAGCGCATTTCTTCTTTTGTATTTGTCTTCTGTAGCGGGAAGCAATCCAAGCAATGAAACTTGCATTTACCTTGGGCACTTCACACTCCATGTAATTTCACTCTTTAATCAATAATATTTATCTTTAATAAAATTAAAATTAAATTCTTGAGGAAAAATAAATTTGACAAAAAAACACAACCGCTTGACTCGAAAGTCATGGCCAACTCTATTACTTAAGGTTAGAGAATATTTTAAAATTTTAAAACAAATAAACATTTTGCTGTTGAAATTATGAAAATATATTGGGCATATCCAGCGCAGGTAGATATCACTAAAAAAAACTAGACCTCACAAATTTTATGCGCTGGATACAAATATCTCAGTCAAAAATGTAGATTAATCTCACTGTTTTAGTGAGATTAAAATTTCTTGTCTACATTTGAGAAACATCTCATTTGTAGATATAACTGCGCTGGATACGCCCATTGTTATGTGAAATTGTTATAAGGCCCATTACACGGTCAATATTAGTGTCATTACTTTCTGATAATGACATTAATATTGATCGTGTAACTTAAAGTAATGATGAATGACGGTCGGTAATGATGAAAATCCGAATTTTCTTATTTCGAGACATCATTATCGTTGCGTGGTGGGGATACTGTTATTATTAAGGACAGTGTAAGGTTCGCGTCATTACTTTTGTGTATCATTACAATAAGGTTTATTTAACAAATTACATACTCGTACAGTTTTTTAATAAATATTTGCAGTGTTTAAATTTATAAAAAAGTGTATTAACACACAAGACACAATACAATATATTAAACTGTATTATAGTTGATCGGTATAAAGGTATACACGTCTTATAAAAAGAATATTAAAATCATCAAAATGTATGACATATTGTATTGTGCGGTAGAAGATGGTGAATTAAGTGTGGATTATCCCAAATGTAGTGAGTCAGTTTTAAGGGAAATAAATAGTGAAGATACCCAGTGTGGTGAATCTCCCGAAATAATCAGTGAACATACCAAGGTTCTTGGAGACTTTATCGAGCTTTTTGAAACGCTACCCAACAAATGCTAGTTATGACAAACTTTTACCAGTATTTTGGAAAATTAAGGGTGGTGTTAATCGAGTAGATGTCCGGAGCAAAAATACGATAAGATCTAACTACAGAAAAGAACTAAAAAAAAAAGGATTCCAAGAGATCGGGAAAAGGTCGTGATGAACTCTATCAACCAAGTTATAGATGTTTTATTTCCTCCAGTTTCTGGACAAATATGAAAAGCCAGTTAATTCAAAAATTCAACAATCGGACGAGGTCACTAAGAATCGAGCGATGGTCTTCAGGGTGAAGTTCACATGGAGCAATGTCCGATATTCATTACCCTTCCTATTGCATCATGTTCAAACATAATGTCACCACCACCACCGTAACTAAATAAACGACGAATAAGCCACAATATAAAGCAAAATGATAGGAAGGAACAATGTTCCAGCAATTGCCATAGCTTGGGGTGAGGCGCTCACAACACTAGATCCTCGGCAATGAATGTTTGCTGAGAAAAGGATTAGTGATTATTATTTTTGAGGCACGGCAGGGAAATCCTCAAAAAAAATTCTATTAAAATAAATGACCAATATTCCTTCGTTGTTGTAATAAGCACATAATTTATCCCGGTTTTGTTTTGCATCTGTACAGCGATTTTGGTCGCAAAATGAGGATTAATTTGAGGATTACCGGAAGGCAATAGAATTGGTAAATTGTATTGGTGTTGAATGTGCATTTTTTCTTTCAATTTTTCATTTAATATGATGCAAATAAGAGAGATAAAATGACGCGAGTAATAGGGATAACATGATACAAATAAGAGGAATAAGCTCAGAAGAGAACGATTGATGTATTAAATACTGAGGGGACTGAGATAGAACAACAAATTTCGAAATAAAAAAAAAATTAAAAATATTACCTACGAAGCGAGACTCAAAATAAAAAATATTAACCAAAAAAACAACAAAAAAGTTAAAAAACAAAATGATTTTGCTTATTTGGTTTAGTATTGTGTTGCAACTCATGATGGTCGGTTGCTATGCTATACGATGTTATGTCCGAGGATGGAGAAATTTTATTGTAGCATATCCACAGCAAATAAAAAAGCGAGATGTTATGTAAATTCAATAAGAAGAATGTAAATTAAAAATCATTTATTTATATTGTTAACCGAAATTGAGGACCGAAAATTTTTATGTGGCGTAATTAATTACTTTTCAATAATAATTAAATATTTCACAATTAATTCTTAAAAATGAATTAATTCATAAATTAAATTTTAATTAATTAATTGATTTAAAAAAAATTGATGTAGCAAAATTAATCCTTTATTAAAAATTAATTAATTTCACGGTAAAAATTTCGCGAAATTAATTAATTTTTGTCGTTAGTATTAATTGTTGGTAACTTAATGTAAGGGGCCAATTTAATTAAATTATACCTAAATTGTTTCTAGTTATAATTTTTTTTTTATGAAAGTCAATAAATAATTAATTAAAAGAAAAATTATAAATTATATTATGTCAAAATTATCACAATCTGCTTGAATAATAAACAACTGTAGCGATTTACTCATTCAATCGTTTCATTTCGTGCATCACCACACAAAAATTCATTTTACCCTAACGAATTCGAAGCGACATCTCTTCTTGTCTTGATACACGTTATGTTTTTCGTTTCCATATTTTGTATATGTCTCAAATAGACACTCACGAAAGACGTACACAAAACACACGAACCAAAATGATTTTACTCTCGTTATGTTTTGTTCGCAGTGTATCATCGCTCTTTTTCAGCTCTTTTGTTTTGTCATCATCGACGCCGTCGCCAGGATACGAAAAAAACAAAAACTGACGACTTAGCGTTTTATCGTCAATCAACCAAGTAGCTTGCGGATTTATTTTTTTGCGATACAAAATTACTAAAACAAAATATTAATTTGTTTAGTTTTAAAAAAATAAAATATAATTCAAGGAAATTACATATAAAGAAAATTCAGTGTTTCTAAGTTTTTCTAATAAAATCAACAATATACGTGGTGGTGGGATTTATCCCCAAAATAAAACAAGTTGTATAGTTAGCATAATTTGGTGATTATAAATAAAAGCGATCACATAGGAATTGTATTGTGTGACCGCCATTAATATAAACTTTAATTTCTTTGGATTCTGGTTTGGACAAATTCCTCGCTTGCTAAACAGTGCGCGGATAAACATATATATTTGGGGATCGTGCCCCAATACAACAATAGACACAAAAATATTTATGAATTCCCCATGTCAGAAGAAAGGGAAAAATAACTCAAGGCGAGCGTAAGCACCAAAAATTTGAACCGATTCACCCGATTCGTTTATTTTTGATACCCCAGCAAACGTATCTTAAGTAACACATGCAAGACAAACTCAAGACTTGTTATGGTAACAAACCCAAGTCATTCAAAAGACAACTCCATGTATTTGGGACGAAGAGTCTTCAAAGACATGTCTTGTGGTCGTTATTGGTAACATGTATACAAGATGTCTTGGGTAACATGTCTGGTGGTCGTTATTGGTAACATGTCTGGTGGTTGTTATTGGTAAAATGTCTGGTGGTCGTTATTGGTAACATGTCTAGTGGTCGTTATTGGTAACATGTCTGGCGGTCGTTATTGGTAACATGTCTTGAGTTTGTCTTCCATATGTTACTTAATACCGTAGACAGACACAGAGTTAATCGCGATTTTCAGTTGTTATTTTTGTCAAAAATCGTGTTGTGGAAACAATCTGGTTTAGGTGAAAATCGTGTAATGACAGTTGACTTTCATTACACAATCTTCACAAAAAACTGGATTATTTCGTTTTCACAACGCGATTTTTGACAATCGGGATAAACGAAAATCGCGAATAATTTTGTGCCTGTCTACCGTGTAAGATACATTTCCTGGTTTGTTAACACTTTTTGTTTTATTTTAATCACAAATAAATATTGTATTGAATTTAAAATATTTAAAGAAAAATATTTTTTATATTTAAATTCAATAATATTTATTTCTTTTATACTCACAAAAAAAATTGAACACATCACCATCTGCACAAAAATAATAATAAAAACTATAAAAAATGGCGAAGTATAATGCTTTTTGTGCATTGGTGTCGATAACGAAGCGGTTTTTGAAGACATTTTCAAGACAACCAAAAGACATGTTACCATTCCTTCTATTTCCCACCGATAGGAGCGCTTTAAATTACATTACGTTTGTGTCTCTAGTAACATACTGAAGACAACCGCAAGACATGTTGCCTAAGAAATTTGTCTCTTTTTAACCAGTGTAATTTCATATTATTTTCTCTATCCCAGACAAGCACAAGACTTGTTACCAAAGACAAGAAATTTGCTGGGTACCACGAGGAAACGCATGAGAAAATACACTAATACAATAAAAAAAATTTTACGACACACAATAGCAAAATGTATATTATACGTTGTGTACATATACAAAATTCTCAATCCTCAATCCTCATTTTGCGACCAAAATCGCTGCACTGATGTATACTGTTTATGCTTAAAGTACTTTGAAAATCAACAAAGTATTTATCATATGTACTGTTTTCATTTGATGCAAAGTGTAACTGATTATTTTCTTTTGCGAGGAAGTTGTGCAAAACAACAACATGCCATAGTAATAAGTTTAGACTTTTGAGGTTCAAGGCTAATTGGCTTTTGTAATACTCCGAATCTGGATGCCAATATACCGAAAATGTTTTCCGCAACTACACGGGCTTTTGATAATCGGTTACTAAATGCATATCGAGCTTTACCTAAGGATTTCTGGGAGTACGGTTTCAGTAGTTAACATTTAATGCAAATGTCTCGTCCGCGACCAACGCATATGGACATTTTTCGTTTGTATTTGGTAGCGCACGAGGTTTTGGTAAATTTAGTGATCCTTGCAGCATGAGTTCTATTGCACCGTCGTTTTTAATAACCTGACGGTACAAATTTCTTATTAATGGTTCACTACATAATATAATGTTCACGTAATTTAATAGAAACACACTAAACTTTTGATTTCATATAATATATATAATTTGAATACAATTTTCTCTGACTCCATTTATGTATTTTAAAATTAAATGATGGTCTCTTGACAACGTTTGGAATTCTATTGCCCAAAATTATATTGTCATTACATAATTTTGACAACAGTACAAACACAAATACAAAATACACCATCGCATCTTCAACACCGAAAATATTCATTAATACATTATTCGCATTAACCGCGTACATTGATTGCAAACCGTTTTGTTGTGTCCCGGAATCTTGGAGTGTAAAATAATGGGAATGAATTTTTTGTTAGTAAGTAGGGAACACTGTGGAAGGAAATAAAGATATAAAAATATATAAATGTAGTTTTATTGACTGCCACAGTTCTTCAAATTTAGAGTAATACATAACTCCTCCCTCAGGTATTCGTCCATTCATTTCGACATCTACCATTACAAATTGTTTTTTTTTTATATTTACAATAGCCAATAGTACTATGCTATAAAATCCTTTGTAATAGTAGTATACAAGGAACCGGCATTGAAAGGTTTTTTAATGGCAATGTAAGTTATTAAAAAATTGATGTAATTTGTCAAAATCATTGACAATTTTAGCCCATTCATCAGAAGTTGTGGGATACTGACAATAAAAACAAATTTCAAATAAAATAATAGGTATTTCTATTCTTACAAACCAGCACGTACTTTTATAATTATAATCTCGTAATACGTATAAGAGCACTTCACATGTCTCAATGATAATATTGCTTACTGAAGCAGGCGACATGACTGCGGAGAATTTGAGAGCTTCAAAACTCCTCCCTTAGAAATATCTAAGTATTAATGCGAACCTTTCATTCTCCGGGATGCTCTCCCTCATATGTGTGCCCTGCTTTACAATGAACGGTTTAACCATTCACAGCAATGTATGAATGATCATTTAACGTTGCAAATTACTGAAGGCAGTAATGAAGCAGGTAATGGCATTAACGGGCATTTAGTCGCACCCAAATACATATATGTAATATGTTTAGCTATTCTTTTGGTTTTCTTAACTGACTTAGATTTAAGGTTTTTAAGAATTATTTAATCTTGAATCTCTCTATTTAAAAAAAAAAAATAAATCGGGGTTTCAAACAGAAAACACTACAAATCGAAAAGCGGGTTTGTATTTATTAGGGGAAACAAATTGCCTTGCCCATGTTTCGTTTTAGTTTTAGCGGTTTTTGGAATGTATTTTGGGTATAATAATACAAAACAAAAAATATTAGTAACAAAACAAGTGTCCGGATATATTTAATTATCTACCCTCATACATATGTAATTTATGTCTATCCAGTCTATTTAGTTTTATTCAGATAATTATATGAATAAAAAATCAACCGATTTGATGAATATGTGTAAACATCCTTACTACAATTGATCGGCTGCTAATATCTAGCGATTTTTTACAATGTTCCTTATACCTGGCCAATGTAACTTAAAACTAAATCAAATTATTTAAGACACTTGAATTCATCATCAATCGGTTTGGCTCCTCCAAAGTCAAACTCTGTTGAGCTATATTTGAACTATCTTAATAAGATTCTTTCGGCTTTTTATAGACACAATATATTAATAATAATGGCATTCACAACATTTTCGACTTGTCAATCAGAAAAATGAAGAGGCCAGTCATTTATAATATATCTACCAAAAAAAGTAGAAATATCAAAATCCCCCCCGTACTTTAACCCCAGAGTTAATACAAAATGTATTTTGACTCTAAAAAAGAAAACCTTTCCTTGCGTTTTCGTGGGTAGTTTGGTTTCGTACTGATAATCTCAAAACAAAAAGTTCGATCTACTCATCAGGTAGCTACGACCAAACTACAAAAATACAATTCCAACTCCATACTTTAAGTATGAAGAAAGAGTGTAGTTGACTTAGCGAATTATAAATAAATTCACCAAATCAAAAAACACAAGGAAAACTTTTCATTTCTGTGTGTTTTATGCTAACACGAATAATAGAAAGAGAAGTTTAGTTGTCTGTATTAAATCAATAAGATTCTTTCGGCTTTTTATAGACACAATATATTAATAATAATGGCATTCACAACATTTTCGACTTGTCAATCAGAAAAATGAAGAGGCCAGTCATTTATAATATATCTACCAAAAAAAGTAGAAATATCAAAACCATCAGTACGAAACCAAACTACCCACGAAAACGCAAGGAAAGGTTTTCTTTTTTAGAGTCAAAATACATTTTGTATTAACTCTGGGGTTAAAGTACGGGGGGGATTTTGATATTTCTACTTTTTTTGGTAGATATATTATAAATGACTGGCCTCTTCATTTTTCTGATTGACAAGTCGAAAATGTTGTGAATGCCATTATTATTAATATATTGTGTCTATAAAAAGCCGAAAGAATCTTATTGATTTAATACAGACAACTAAACTTCTCTTTCTTGAACTATCTTATTTCTGAATAATGCATCTAGCATCTAATCCAAACTTATCTACTTGCATTTACGCAGAAGTTGTTTCCATAGTTGTTTCCACACCTATAGAATACAATTATCGAAGAAATCTTCTGCCCCGAAATAGTTAAAAATATATTAATTGTTCTGAACAGGTAGGCTTGATATTTTTCAAGTTTTTTATGATAAACTTGTCCAGTGAATTATTTAGTTTATATAAATTATTTAAAATGTTTTCAAAGCAATACGGAGCATTTGAGCAAGTATGTAAATATACTTAGGTGCTGTAGTACTTACGCAAATCTTTCTCTTAAACAAACAAAATCACCGACTCTTTCAAATTTATGTGCATTCATGTTTTTTTTTAGGCCTTAATTAAAAATTTTGATCAAAAATGTTGAAAAATACATAAATTTGATTCGCAAACAAAGATAAGCGAAAATGAACAAAACTTTTTTTTTTTTTTACAAATTTTACAAATAAAATCATAAACGTGTTTTGTATGATAAAACTAATTCAGTTAGTATTTTAGTATTTTAATCAAGCCGTTTTGATAACAATCTGAATATTCATGGAGTAATATATAGTCAGATTTAAAAGTCTAGTCTAAATCTCTAATAATTTAAAATATATCGTTTGACGTCATTTTAATAAAATCCCATTAGATCAGCAATTAATTCATAAAATCCAATAGCACTTGGATTGGAATAAAATAACAAAAAAAAAAATCCAGTAATTATTAACTCACAAACACATAAAAAATCAATGATATGAAAATAATTTTTAAATTTAATTTTTAATGAGTTTCTAAAAAATAATTGAATTTGTTGTTTTGCAATGATGATATTCCAAAATTTAATGAAATCTACAATATTTCTATTTTTATATTATGTACAGGTATCTCTAAATTATTGTTTTTTGATATTCAAGGGATTTCCAAAGCGTAGCTGGAATAAACATTTAGTATAAAGTTTTTTTAAAACTGGCAAGAAGGCAATAGGCAGCCAAAAAAGACAATAGACCTACGGGTACCAACAATTCGGGAAGAAATTAGGAATTCCAGTGGCACGTATCACCCAAAATTGGCAGTTCACCCAAACGAACTGGTGAACAAACTGCTTACTACCACAATGAGGGAAAGATTAAAATGGCACACAATTCTTGGATTTGCCACGTTACTGGACGGTGGGCGCATTGCGCACTCCGTTCTAAAACTACCACTCGATTTGGCAAGTGAAGAAACACCAATGTGTAACATCAGCACAAGTAGTAGTTGAGGCGTAAAACTGCGGCAGTGTAAGCTGCTAGTGTGAAACGAATGTACAATGTCGCATAAGCGTCCATTTGAGGTTCTGGATCGAGGTCTGCAGGACATATGCGGCAACTCAAGCCTAATGGGTAGTATGGTGGTCCTGTTGGTAGCCTACTTCCGGCAAACATTTCCAGTGATTCGGATAGGAAAACCCTTCCGTTATCCCATCGTTTGATTTCCATGTGGCTTGTATGTACTGGCAACAAACCAACTTGCAGAATAAAGCTAGCTCGGTGGTGCGTGCCCCATTGTTGTTTGATGCATAGTGCAAAGAGTTTGAGCCGATCGTGCTACGGTATGTACTGTCCGCCTTGCCAATTTGATCTTTGAAGTCGCCCAAAACAATTTTTAATGTCATTTTGCCGAATTTTGCTCAGGACGGTTTCAAGTTGATAGTAGAAAGCGTCTTTGTGATGATGAAGTGACGTCCATGAAACGTGAGTGTACAAAAACGATTGTTAACTGGCATGAAATCAGTCACAAATTGACGACATCGGTTGCTAATCAAGAAACCGAAGCAAAATTCATGTTTATCCATTTTACTGCTGTGACAGGGAATTAGTCAGTGGCGATTCTAATCGACGATGTAATTGCCGATTAGTCTTAATTCGTTCTTGATTGTTATACGTTGATGCTTGTTCGAATAGTTGATAGAGAGGTTCCAAATTTAAAATCGTTATCCTTACTTATATCATTGTTGTGAATCCAAAAATGTCCGAGGCTCGTGTTGAAGTTTCGTAACAATAACAACATTCCTCACTGATTTAAAAAAATCAGTTGAATTATACAATTTTTTGTGCTGGTTTGTGGGTTTCTCAAACCCCATTTATTGATTATTGGCCAGTAGAAATTTGAATTTTCACTTTTTAAGTCCTAGCCAACAAAGTTTTACAGTAGAAGCAATTCCGCAGTTAGATAAAAAAATAAAAATAATCAATGGTTTGATAAATTTTCGTTACTTATGTGTGCGACAAATGCAAATAGTGGACAATGTCGGAACTGTATACTTATAATGCGCGCTTTGTTCGGATTTTGTTTGTAACACAAAAATACAACAAATATCCGAGAATAGTATCACTTGAATTGAAATGTCTAGGCGCACCTTCACAATAAATATTTGTTATCAGTACACACATAAATCAACAAAAGTATTCTTTTGTTAGATTTAATCAAATTTGACATACAATTCTAATTTATCGTGCTGATGACATTTGTAATGCAGCACTAAATCGTTGTTTTCAGACGACAAACACACTGTGATGACACTAATGATTTTTCCTACTTTTAATACAAATTACAAAATATCAAACCAATTTACGTTTATCGCAATAACGTTTTTATCTTTCAAATGATACAACTTCTGGTCGTAGGTGCATTAAATCAATATCGCCTGATTGTTTTAACATTTTAATTATCGGTGTTTGATTTCAAATAAGATTAAAGTGCACTAATGCTTCAGATAATACTCATTTACTACAGTAGCAGTGCGAATATTGGAGTTTACAATCCAGTTTTTCGGATATTATGTTACTCGGGTAATTGAGACATTTTTACACAAGCAATTTTTTACAAAAGCCCTAAAATACTTAGTTTATGATTCGCACTATTTCATTTCATGATTTTTTATTTGATTTTTTTATTAACGATTAAATTACCGCTCTGTTTAGTCCGACAAAATTGAAAAAGAAGAACATCAAAAAATAATATTGACAAGTTAACGGTCTTAAAATTTCGTAAGTATTAGCAAATAAAAGTTTCAGAGAACTAACTAGCCTGCCGATTTAAAAGTGCACTAGCAAATGGTTTATCAATCAAACTCAAGATATTCTACTAAAAACCTCGTCTGGCAAACATTCAGTGTGGATCTGTAGTTTGGTTCAATCATCGTCCCAATCACTACCCAGTTCAAGCTTATTGTATATTATATTGTGCAACAATAAGTCGTCGGTTTTGTCCCTGAAATGCCTAATCAATCAAATGTATCAAAGTAGTGAAAACATAGATGGGGAAATGACGGTCAATAACAGTGTCGGTTAACCCTACCACACAGCTATACATTCGACTAATTTTTAACGGTTACAAAACAATCAAATTTGTCTACAACTTGACCATTTGTCATTTGCCTTTGAGCGCTAAATCTCTTATAGTTGTTTATCCCAAATTCATAAAGTGCTGTAGTAGATTTATCGCCCAGATGTTGATCACGTTGGAAATTTTATTTAGAGGCTACTGTAGCAATCTGTTGCAATCTGGGGCAATCAAAGGCATTTATTTATCCGATAATTTAACTAGCTATCAACGTTCGTTGTTCTAAAATCAAAAGGTCCCAAACAAAATTTCTGATCTATGGTTGTAAAGACTATAGCCTGGCTAGCAATTTCCCCGAAATGAAGAACTTTGGGTCTCTTTTGAAAAATAATAAAAATCGGATTTTTTTCCTGTAAGGCAAATTAGAGTGAAGTTTAAAATAATTGTCACCATTTCTGTTAATCTTCTTTTATTCAGCAATTTTGTGGAATTAATTTCTACCCTTTTAACTTGAAGATCAACCCGGCAAAGGGCGTGAAACTTTAAAAATATTTAAACAATAGAAAACAATTGAAAAAATAGAGACCTTGGAAAATGAACGTAGAAAAATATTTCAAATAAAAGATGTTCAATAGTTTGACCTTGAATAACCTTTAAGATAACCCCCAAAGTATAAAATAAATAACAAATAAATAAAAAAATAAATAAAATAAAAAACCTCCTTCCCCCTCAAACTCTTACTGCATGGAACAATTTTCGAGAAATGCTTGGTATTCTAAATAATTCGGAAACTTTTCCAGTGATCACACGATATGTAACATACATATTTATAAAACTGACGAAAATAATTTTAATTTACATACATACATATCTTTCACTACATTAAGTTTTTACTATACAAGAATCAAGGTTATGGTCAATTGCATCCCCAAACCGATGACATTTTGTAAACTTGTGCCGTGTGTCACACCATCAAAAATCAAAATTATAAACGTTGTGTAATTAAATTTTTCATACAAATTATTTTGGTTTATAATAAATTTTCTGAAATAAAAAAGATGTTCCTTTTTCCTACATACAATATTCGCTTGTTTTAATTCAGCCTTTTTTAATTCATGTAGCCGTTTCTGACATAATACCCCTATTTCCAGGCATCCTTCTTTTGGGAAAAAATCAAGTAATGGTAATAAGTTAACATAACAAAAAGTTATATGCTAAATGACGGTGATCCTCCAGATTTTGAACTTTCTACCACATGTACACACCTATGAATATTTCCCCGATAGATGAAATAATTATTTACAATTACCTAATTCGCTGTCTTCTTCCTATTTTATACCTGCTATGGTAACAGCCAACAGATTTCGATTTCAGATTTTTAAAGCTATCCAATTTTTATTTCTGGCTCTCTGTCTCTGTAATCTTTTCTGGGGCTCAAGGCACTCCCAACTCTTTTGCAGTTCCCTTTTAACGTCCTACCTTACGCCGTTGCCAGCCAACTCGAGGACGTACGGCTATAGACCCGCTCTTGTTTAAACCACCTGCACATTGCATTGCTTCATGCCAGCCTATAGTAGTGATATGAAAGGAGGGTCGGCCCATGGATTCCGCACTCTCAACACGGGGTCATAAATGTGTACCACGGCCTTTGGCCAGAAGGTGCTATCACTTCAGTCAAACTAAGTGAGGTTAGAGGAGAGATAGAACACGTTGAATATTAAAAACGGTAAAACAGCTTAAGTCGACTTAAGGTAGTTTACCTTTTGAGCACAGATTTATAAATGAAAAGTGTCACAATTGGCAGCATTCCTCTGCGAGTAATTTCCCACCTTAAAATTCTCGATTTAGAATGTTCTCGATCCTAAACAGTCTACAGGAGTAATTTGAGAACATAGAGAAAAGTATGCTGTACACGCCTGAGGTGCGATCCGCTAATATGAAACATTTTGCTATAGGAGGGGGATTTTGAATGCCAGTATGGAAGGACCTGGACCCCCCTACTAATTTCTGGATAGCTGCAATAATAACAGATACGGACAAGCAATCTTAAAAAATTCGATCAAGACTAAACGGGTACAGAATTCTTTTTAAAAATTTGGCCAAATTAAATATTTAACCCTAGAGCCGTACATCCTACTTTCTTCGGTTTATCGTACTTTCTTTAGAGTATAATACATGTTTTTTTAGAAAAGATTGTTTTATTTCCAAATAAGAAAGCGTTGCTATTTTCTACACAAAATTCTTGCATTCGGTGAATTTGATTAATTTTTTAAAATATGTTACATAACTACTATTCCACATATTCACATATAGTTTGGTGAATTAGTACTTGGTCGTATAAGTCATATAAATTACAGTCTTCTTCCTCATCAGTCACTGGATCTGCATTTGTAGTAAAACTCTGTTCGCTTACCTTAATATAGTGTTTGGAGCAAGTTGAGGTGCGACAGACATCGCAAACTGCAGTAGTTTTTGTATCATCGCTTAGCCCTTTTCGGTTTCGCTTGCAGGCTTCACATCTTTGTTTTATTTTTTTGCTCAAAATTTCTGGGAATATTGTAATGTTCATAATCTCGTAATCAATTAGTTGATTTGACTAACTTGTGTAGTGAACCTTTTGCAATTCTGTTTTGAAATTTTGTGGCTAAATTGATCCTTCAGGGTGAATTAGGAATAATTTTATCGAACAAGCTTTAGAAGAGCTTTTTAGATTAAAAAAGCTACAAAAAAATATTTTTAATTAACTTTTATTTAATTTTTTTTTTTTTTTCATTTTATTTTATTACGACTGAGACTGCGCTCATCTAGCAATTTTTCTTTCAAATACAAATTTTTATATATCTAGTAAAATTCACGTTTGTTGGGGTGTAACCCACTGGTTAGCCCCATAATCAATTAAACCTATTTACTAATTTTAGTTTGGTAAGTTCACTAGGTCAAGTGGCCTCGTTCTTTGGAGTATTCTTTCAACGACAGGGTTATCTATCATATGGCGAATATAGGGGTTTCCATGTTCCTGGAGCCTTATTTCGTGTTTTGCGGCATGCATTTTTATTTCCTCTTTGATGTATTCCATCCGTAGGTCCCTGTGAAGGTCTTCATTTCTTGCGTACCACGGAGCATTGACGATGCTACGAAGAACCTTGTTTTGAAACGTCTGTATCATTTTGGCGTTTGTTTGCTTGGTACATCCCCAGAGTTGTTACCGTAGGTCCATATCGGCTTCAAAATTTGCCGATGTAGCAGCCTCTACCTATGAGCCAATACATTTTTCTGAACTTTATGTTAAGTTCTTCTTTTTTCGTTTTGACATGCTGTCTCCACTTAAGCTTGGCATCGAGGGTCATGCCAAGGTATTTAGCTGTATTTGCATATGGCACGAGTCGCGAGTTAATTTCTATAGGTAGGTGGTGGTAAGCCTTTTGATAAGTAAAGTTAATATGCGTGGATTTTGTCTCATTAAGTTTGATTCGCCAACGCTTTGTCCAGTTAAAAACCGCATTGGTCATCCTCTGGAGTTTGCTCGTTGCATCAGCGACATTATTTCCGACTGCCATAATTGCTGTGTCATCTGCAAAGGTGGCTATGGTTCCTTCATTTGTGGTTGGTATGCCCCTTGTATATAGTAAATACACGATTGGTCCTAAGACACTCCCCTGCGTGACACCGGCAGAGATTTTCTTTAGTTCAGAGTATTCATCCTCACATTTCACTCGAAAGTGTCTCTTGGATAAATAAGATCTTAGTATGGCATAGAATTGTCTCGGTAGATCTCTATGCAGCTTGTATTCCAGACCACTGTGCCAGACTTTATCGAATGCTTGCGCGACGTCCAGGAATATGCTTGAGCATACTTTTTTACGTTCTAACGTTCTTTCAACTATGTTGGTGATTCTACGGACCTGTTCAATTGTAGAATGCTTTTCTCTGAATCCAAATTGATGTGGAGGAATTAGTTGTCGGTCCTCAATTATTGGTTTAAGTCTCTTTAGTAATAATTTTTCAAAGAGTTTTGACATAATTGGCAGCAGAGAAATTGGCCTGTATGATTTTTTATCGTAAGGTGGTTTATCAGGTTTTGGTATCATGATTACTTCTGCTACTTTCCATTGATTCGGAACATATTTTAACCGAAAGGTCGCGTTGATTATGTGTAGTAGCTTACGAAATCCTTTGTCTGGTAGAGCTTTGATAATTTGGCAAGTAATCAAGTCATACCCTGGGGCTTTTTTAACATTCATGTTACTTTTCACTTCTTCTTTTAATTCTTTGAGAGTTACTGGCCGTATTTCAAACTCATCCAGCTTGTGAATTGATATTATATTTTCATTGGCAGTTTGTCTTGGTAGTGGTTGGAAGGTTTCCTGGAGATACTTCGCAAATAGATCAGCCTTCTCTTTGTGGCCTCTTGCCCAGGTTCCATCATCCTTTTTAAGTGGAGGCACTTGCATTTTGGGTCTTTTGAGTCCCTTCGTCGCCTTCCACAGTGAGTAATCAGAATTTTTTTCATCAGTTAGGCTAACTAGATATCTGTTGATTGATTCATTTTTAACTTCTTTAAGAAGGGATTTGAGGCTGTTACATAAATTGTTAAGAATTGTTTTGTTCTCCGGTGTTCGATTAATTTGCCAGGTTTTACGAGCTCGTCGTTTTTCTCTTACCAACTCTCTAACTTCCATTGGGTAGGATATGTTAAGCGTCTTCTTATTTTGTAAAATGGGAGTGCTTGCCAATGCAGCATAGTGAATTATTTCATTGAGTTGCTCCAATTCGTCTTCCAACTGTCGAGAATTTCTTATCGGTACCTGGAGATTGATTTTGTCCTCCATTATTTCACGAAAGAGATCTATAATTGTTTGTAATGTGTATCCTGTGTAATTTGAGGCACACAATATTATAATATTCGCTCTAAATATCCACGTCAAAATCGCGAGCGAGTTGCACGTAATTTTTCCACACGTCACTTTCACAAGAATAAATGAAACTTTTTTGTGTCGAGTTAAATGCTAATTAAACACTTTATTTTTGTATAATAAACGAGAGAATCTCGTGTGGCTTAAAACTAGTACACGTTATATTTTATCTAGAAAATTTACCACCTTGCTACTTATTGAAAAGACGCGTAAAAATACCGCGATTAATTTTTAATAAGAATAGAGCTGTATGGTTTGGTTGTACGCTCATCAGCAATGAAAATACGACTGTACAAAGTTATAAGAAAAACTTCCGCATGAAACAAAATTGTCTTGTCGTTTAGGGTGTATGTCTTGACTATATTGCCATTTTAGTGTTGGCATGCGAAACGAATCGCATACCAATTATCATTGTGCTAATACAAACGAGATGGAGCAAACAGAATAATAGCAAACCAAATAAATTTCTGAAACTGCTAGCGAAAACGAGATGGAACAAATATCACTAAAAATAAGTTTAGAGTTCTGCATCATTTACGCTAGGTGAAAATGAAATTAGTTACGCTAAGAAGAATCTTGTGCGTAAACCCAAAATGTGTATGTGGTGGCGAATGAATTGCAATATATAAACCAAATAATTACTTTATATGATTGCAATGCGTGAGTCACTACAGGACTCCCCCGCAAGTGAGTCCCCCTCCCTACAGAAAAGTATCTTCGGCTGCGAAACGAACATGTTTATGTGAGCCATGAACTGATTTCGCATCAGTGGAACACAGTATGCCGTAAGCCGGTTTGAGCCGATCAATTGAAATGGTCTGATTCTTCCCATTAATTGAGACGGTGAATTGTTTTCGAAGGCGTCTGATAACTTTGAATGGGCCTTCATAGGGAGTGGATAAGCCTGTGCGAACCTTATCTGTCCTTACGAACACAAAATCACAGTCGGCAAGTGCCTTAGGAACAAAAATGTCATCTTGTTTGGCTTGTCGAGTGGATTTCGGAATAAGGTTTTGCATTGTTTCACGAAGTTGGTCGATAACTGTGTCGCTGGTTGGTAGAGGTAAAAGAGGATTTTCGACGAAGAACTCACCTGGTAGCTTGATGGTTTGTCCATAAACCATTTCAGCTGGTGAGCACTTCAGATCTTCTTTTACTGTTGCTCGGATTCCCAGTAATACGATGGGTATTTCCGAACTCCAGTTGATCGTGTTTCCTCTGGCCATTAACGCAGCTTTAAGTTGCCGGTGGAAGCGTTCGACCATGCCGTTGGCTTGAGGGTGGTAAGCCGTTGTACGAATACGATGTGAGCCCAGGAGTTTTGTTAACTCGCTGAAAAGCTTGGACTCAAACTGCGTTCCTTGATCAGTAGTGATATTAAGGGGCACGCCGAATCGTGAAACGTAATTGTTGACAAAAGTCAAGGCAATGGTTGAAGCTGACATATTAGTCATGCAGTATGCTTCGGGCCATCGAGTGAAACGATCGACACAAGTTAATAAGTATGAATATCCATTAGAAGGAGGAAGAGGTCCTACTATGTCTAAATGGATATGCTCAAAACGACCAGATGGTGTTTGGAATTGTCCATGGGTAGATTTAGTGTGCCGTTGAACTTTGGCACGTTGGTAGGATAAACAAGACTGAGCCCATTGGCTTACGTCTTTTTTAATACTAGGCCAAAAATATCGAGCAGTAATCAATTTACGAGTAGCACGAACACCAGGATGCGAAATGTTATGTAAAGTATCGAAGATAGTTCGACGCAGTGATTCTACGATAAATGGGCGATTGTACCCAGTAGATGTTTCGCAGATGATTTCGAGGCCAGGCAATTGAAAAAGCTCCAGTTTCATAGATGAACCAGAGTGACATTCGGAACCAGAAAATAAATTCTGAAGTTCTAGGTCAGCTTTTTGTAAAATTGCAATTTTGGTTAAGTCGAATTGTGTCTCGACTGCGGCCGTTTCATTGTCTGTTGTGCGAGAGAGTGTATCTGCAACAACATTGTCATGTCCGTGAACATGCTGAATGTCCGTGGTAAATTGACTTATATAATCCAAGTGGCGAGCTTGCCTCGGATTACGTTCAGTTTTAGACTGAATTGCTCTAGTCAGAGGTTTATGATCGGTAAAAATCGTAAATTCCCGACCTTCGACGAAATATCTGAAGTGTTTCACTGCCAGATATATCGCGAGTAATTCCCGATCGAATGCGGAATATTTCTTTTCAGCATCCGATAATTTTCTTGAGAAAAATCCCAATGGCTCCCAACACTCATTGTTATACTGTTGCAGTACTGCCCCAACGGCAGTGTTCGATGCGTCAGTAGTTAAACTAAGCTTTGAATCGCTCAGTGGATGTGCAAGCAGTGTTGTTTTCGCAAGCTCAGCCTTAAGTGACGTAAATGCCTGTTGACATTCGTCAGTCCAAGAGAAATTCTTAGGCGTTTTTGGTTTACGTAGAAGTACGACCAGATGGCTGTGAACAGGTGCGAGTATTTCAGCAAGCTTTGGTATAAATCGGTGATAATAATTTACCATACCGATGAATCGCTGGATATGCTTAATTGAGCTTGGAGCTGGAAATTCCCTAATGGCATTAATTCGTTCTTCAGACGGCAGAATACCATTAGGGGTTATTTTGTGGCTAAGGAAATCAAGAGTTGTTACGCCAAAAACGCATTTGGAACTATTGATATGAACATCAAACTCAGATAACCTTTGGAAAAGCTGTTCCAGGTGGAGTTTGTGCTGTTCCTCAGATTGTGATGCCACAAGAATATCGTCAATGTAGACGAAAACAAAGTCTAAGTTACGAACGACTTCGTTCATAAAACGCTGAAATGTTTGAGCGGCATTACGTAATCCAAACGGCATTCGAGTAAATTCGAACAGGCCAAAAGGAGTTGTAATTGCAGTTTTAAAAACATCATCAGGTGAAACGGGAATCAAATGATAAGCTCTGACTAAATCAATCTTAGAGAAAAATTTGCATCCATGCAAGTGCATGGAGAAATTTTGAATGTGTGGTATCGGGTAGCGATCCGGTGTTGTTACCGTGTTTAAACGCCGATAATCCCCACATGGTCCCCAATCATGATCTTTTTTCTTAACCATGTGCAATGGACAAGAGACAGGAGATGCAGATGGTCTGCAAATTCCTAATTCCACCATATGTTGAAATTCAACAAATGCGGCTTTATGGCGGACTTGATCTAGTCTTCTTGGTCGTGATACAGGGAGATGTCCTTCTGTGACAATGTGATGGACCACATTGTGCTGGACTGGCAATTTATAATTCGGCTCTGCTGTAAGTTGAGGAAACTTTTTCAGCAAAGTGCCGTAGCCGTTGGTGATAGAATAATGGATCGGAGTCGGTGTGTCGACGTGACCCATTGTGGCGTCGATTGACAGCTTTGTCGCTGAATCAACCAGCCTTTTATTCTTCAAATCAACCAATAGTCCAAATTTTACCAAGAAGTCGGCACCAATGATAGGACGATTCACAGCAGCTAGAATGAAAGCATGCGTGAATGTTCGTTTTAGTCCTAAATCCAACTGCAGCAACTTTGTGCCGTAAGTATGGATATTCGTGCCATTGGCGGCCGACAGTACTAGATTTGAATTTCGCTTAATAATATTGAATTCGTTTTTAAATTTGTAAACTGGAATAACCGAAAGGTCAGCGCCAGTGTCGACTAAATAGGTAACTTTGTTTATCTTGTCGAATACAAATAAACGAGACGTATAGGGTATATTTGTAACAAGGTTCCCGACCCCGTGCTCTAATGATTTTTTGAACACTGTTCAACAACGTCCATTTTATTGGCGTTGTGAGACGTCGACGGTTGCGACGTGATGAAATCGCACGGTGGAATACACTTTTTGGCAGCTTTTGCAAATTTGGTATGATACCAACATCTGCCGTGCCGGCGAGAGTAATTGGCCGAACTACGAGATCGTGATCGAGTGCGAGACGAATTCTGTCGATCCTTCGACTGTCCACGTTCTCGGAATAATACGTCCAACTTAGATTCGAGCCGTGTCATTCTTGCCTCTAGAGTGTTATTGTTCTGGTTACCCGATTGGGCATTGCCTGTGCGAACCGGCGGTCGGGATTGCCTAAAATTGACTTGGGAAATTGAATTTTGTTGGCCGACGTTTATTATTTCGAACATCTTGTCCGCAGTCTTCGCCAGTGTTTCAACTGAAATAGTATCTGACTGCGCGACAAGTGCAATCTTGATAAGTTCGAGCATTTTCCTTATCCAGAGCGATTTAATAATATTATCATTGAAATTGTTGCCCGCCAATGTCCGAATGTGACGTAGCGCATCTGAGGGTCTACGGTCACCGATCTCTTGGCCCGTGATGAGGGCTTCGAGCTGCCTCTCAGAGGATGGCGCTAAACGGTCCAACAAAATTTGTTTAAGTTTCGTATATTGCTCAGTATCTGGAGGATCAGTTAGAAAATCTGATATACTGTCACACGTCTCTGGTGACAGTGTCGACAAAGTTAACAAGAATCTCTGTTTCTCGGTTTTAATTCCCTGGAGATTGAATTGGATCTCCGTCAACAAAAACCAGTTATTGGCTTTTGATGGCCAAAACGGTTGTAGTTTGACCTTGTTGCCTATTGCTGACATTTCCAAGGTTTCTTGCTCAGGGACATCCATATTTTGTGGTGGCTGTTGTTGCGTGCCAAGCGTTGGCTTTTCGTCGTCTTTTGTCATTTCCAAAATTCGTGAAATAAACCTTTTTACTCAAAATGTAATGTATGATTTGACGAGTAATTGAATCAACAGCCCCAAAACGTATAAAACAATATGGATACCTCAAGTGATTAACTTTACCGAAAAAAAAAAACTAATTTAAATACCACCAGAAAATATTTTAAATGGCAAAAATAAGACAAAACCACAAGAAAATAATGATAAAAAGGAATGAGTACCTTGTTGCCTAAGGCTATGATCGATTTTGGCACTTTGGCCACGAGATACCCCCGAATTACGAGACGAGCGTGTCACAGCGTATTGGGGGGGCTCGTTAAAATTTGTAAAATAAGATAGAATAATAAAACTTAAATAAGTAGTTTATAATGAAAAATATCTCACTAATGTGTGTGTAGGCGTAACCCGTGACGAAACGAAAACAATTCCGTTGCAGAATATTTGAAGAAAACGTAAAAAAAATTTTAAATTAATAAACTGTACCCGAGCAGAGTGGTAAAAATTTTACATTAATAAGCTATAATATTGATTCTAAGTGTGTTCCAATATTTTTAGGTTTGAGTGTAAAAATGTAATTATTTTCAATTGAATATCACACAAAAAAATTAATAAATTTTACTATTACGTGAATAAACAATGATTTTTATATAAAACAAAAAAATTTTAATAATAAAAATATTTTGGACACTTAGCTGATGTAATTTTTTTTTTTGTGTTGATGCTGCTGCTGGTGTTGTTGTTACTTTCTCCAAACTTCCGTTGTTTAATGGCTGATATACACAGAATTTTATTTACTTAATCTGTGTACCCGTCGTTCCGCTTTTTGTATGCTGTATTACTCTGTTGTAATTTATTTTACATTCGATGTATCATATTGATTGTGAATTCCGTTTAATGTGAGTACTGTTGTTGTTGTGCAAAATGTATACTAAATTACCGTATACCCGTGGCACCATATGTGTAGGCGCACCGTAATTGTGAAATGTGAGTACTGTTGTTGTTGTTGTGCAAAATGTATACTGAATTACCATATAACTGTGGCACTATATGTGTAGGCGCACCGTAATTGTGAAATTCCCCGTTCGTTTTTAATATTCAATTGTTTTCCATGTAACACTCGTGGCACCATGTGTGTGTATCCGAGCAGAAAAATAATGACGAGAAGAAAAAAAAATCAATGTAAGATTTTACTTTTCACAATTCTACGGGAATTTATAACCCGTTTAATTTTGCACATAAACAGTAATAAATTACGTACCTTTTTAACCTGACACTTTGTGTGTGCCAGGTTTCCAAATTATTAATCTTTGAAAAAAAATATTCCCTAAAAAGGGCGTCGATAGGTCACCAATATAATTGTTTGTAATGTGTATCCTGTGTAATTTGAGGCACACAATATTATAATATTCGCTCTAAATATCCACGTCAAAATGGCGAGCGAGTTGCACGTAATTTTTGCACACGTCACTTTCACAAGAATAAATGAAACTTTTTTGTATCGAGTTAAATGCTAATTAAACACTTTATTTTTGTATAATAAACGAGAGAATCTCGTGTGGCTTAAAACTAGTACACGTTATATTTTATCTAGAAAATTTACCACCTTGCTACTTATTGAAAAGACGCGTAAAAATACCGCGATTAATTTTTAATAAGAATAGAGCTGTATGGTTTGGTTGTACGCTCATCAGCAATGAAAATACGACTGTACAAAGTTATAAGAAAAACTTCCGCATGAAACAAAATTGTCTTGTCGTTTAGGGTGTATGTCTTGACTATATTGCCATTTTAGTGTTGGCATGCGAAACGAATCGCATACCAATTATCATTGTGCTAATACAAACGAGATGGAGCAAACAGAATAATAGCAAACCAAATAAATTTCTGAAACTGCTAGCGAAAACGAGATGGAACAAATATCACTAAAAATAATTTTAGAGTTCTGCATCATTTACGCTAGGTGAAAATGAAATTAGTTACGCTAAGAAGAATCTTGTGCGTAAACCCAAAATGTGTATGTGGTGGCGAATGAATTGCAATATATAAATCAAATAATTAATTTATATGATTGCAATGCGTGAGTCACTACAGATCCCAGTTTGTTTTTGAATTTATTAATCTGGGTGCACTTTCCCTTTGAATTACAGTTTCACTGACTGTCATGATAACCGGTGACTGATCCGATACTAGAGAATTGCTGTTTTCAATGTGAATATAGTTCTGAGATATACCTCTTGCTACATAAAAGTCGATTAGGTCCGGTATCTTAGCTTCGCCACTGGGCCAGTAATGTGGGGAACCACCAGAGTAAAATTCACATTTTGATGTCTGGGCTGCTTGAAACAATTCTTTACCCTTTGACGTCGTAAGTCTAGATCCCCAATAGGTGTTTTTTGCATTAAAGTCTCCTCCAATAATAAAATCACGTCCTAATGATTTAAATAGTTTAATGTAGTTCTCCCTTTTCAAGTTATGCCGGGGAGGACAGTATATTGCGGAGCGAATCCATTCAACATGGCATATTTCAAAACGGAATATTTCAAAATGGAATATGAAAATATGGCATATGGTACACTATAGCATATTTCAAAATGGCATATTTTAAAACGGCATATGGTACACTATGTCATATTTCAAAACGGCATATTTTAAAACGGCATATGATACGCTATGGCATATGGTACACTATGGCATATTTCAAAACGGCATACTTCAAAACGACATATATTACAATATGGCACATGGTACACTATGGCATATTTCAAAATGGCATATTTTAAAACGGCATATAGATGCTTATGGCATAAGGTACACTACGATATATTTCCATATGGCATATGGTATAATATGGCATTTTCTAAAACTGGGTTATTTCTTAGCCGAGTCCGATGAAATTTGGCAAGTGCAATGAAAATGGAATACTTAACTGGATTTTAGACGAAGTTCTGTAATATGGCCAATTAGGGTGAAACTTAGATATTAATTAACCGAATATATGATGAAATTCAACATATACTTTAGAAATGGTATTCTAAAAAGAGTTTTGGATGAATTTCTAAAATATGGCCAATCATGATGGAACTTAGGTATTTCTTAAACGATTATGATGAAATTCGACAAGTGTGATGGAAATGGGATCCTAAAATGAGTTTTAATAGAAGTTCTGAAATATGGTTAATTTTGATAGAATTTGTCTATTTATTGGCGGATTATGATGAAATTCGGAAGGAGTGATGGAAATGGGATTGTTGAATGGTTTCTAGATAAAATTTTGAGATATGGCAATTTTTATGCAACTTGGATATTTCATAACTGATTATGATGAAATTTGACAAATGTGATGGAATTAGCATTCTAAAATGAGTTTTAGATAAAGTTCTGGAATATGGCCAATAAGAATGAAAATTAGCTATTTCTTAACCGAGTATGATGAAACTCAACAGTACGATGGAAATGGGATTCTAAAAAGGTTTTAATCATCAACTTATAAAGTTATAAAATAGCCTTTATGTATTGGAATTTTATTTCGCTTAATATAATTTTCCTTCACTTAATGCAATTAAATTTATTCTCCCAACGGAGATAAAAATATTGGTAATAAAGATATAATCGGGAAGTGCTTATTAATATCTATAATTTTTAATTTTTATTTACATCTAATTTTAAAAGTAAAAATATGTATATTGGCCCTTCAGGTTTATTCTTATTCATTGAAATTATTTTTAAAGAAGTAACTAATTTTATACCAACATCAAAATTTAGCAAATTAATTGGATAATAGCGTATTTATTCAAGAATTTTTTATTATTTTAGTAATGATTTTTTTTTTCGAATTACTAGTATGAACTCGTTTATAAGATGAAAATGGTTTTTAGATAAAACAACAGAGAATTTTCTTCTTAATTCTTTGTGATAAAACTCTAGAATGTTGTTAATTAGGATGAAACTTGGGTATTTCTTAACCGATTATGATCAAATTCGACAAATGCGATGGAAATGGGATCTTAAAATAATTTGTAGATGAAGTTCTGAAATAAGTTAAATTAATCTGGAATGTGGCTATTTCTTAACTGATTATTTCGAAATTCGTTCTTTTAAAAGAATTTTCCTTCACTTAACGCATTTTCCTTTAAACCTTCACTTAACAGAATTTTCCTTCAATTAGTAGAATTATCCTTTATTTACTTAAATTTTCCTTCATATATTAGAATTTTTCTTCAATTATCAAAATTTTCTGTCGCTTAATAGAATTTCTCAAAATTACTTAAATATTAAATAGAGATATTTGGAGCCATAATAATTTAGTAAACGTAAAAAACAATAAAAATGAAATAAAAAACATTCTTAATAAAATTTCAAAAAATCATATTATTTTTTGTAATTTAAATAAAAAACTCATCTATAGTAACGTTGGGCACCAACGTTATAGCCCGGTTTGTCCGGTTCGCGAAAACAATCCGACCAGAGCTTGTGAATTTTACTCCGATCTCTTATTGAAAAATCCAGGGTTGTGGAGTCGGAGTCGGGAGTCGGAGTCGGGAGTTTGTCAAGTTTTAATCGATTTTTGCAGGAGTCGGAGTCGGAGTCGGATCGGACAAAATTGAGCCGACTCCGACTCCAAAAAACAAAAATAAACACTAATTCGTTTTATAACTTCATGCATGCGTAGGAATTATTTTGTTGTATATGAATGTATATAAAAACTATAACAGAAATGAGAAAACGTTACAATAAAATAGAAAGAAATAGAAAACTATTGCGCAGGGAATTAACATTTTTATATATAATAGATGATGTTCTACTGAAATATGTATTAACGTTAATACATAGTTTGCAATCCTCTGACACTTTGTTCCTTTCTCTCTATATTGTTTTAAATTTTATTTTGCGATAGAGCGAAATGAGAAAGAACACTTCAGATGTAATTATATTTCTGTTGAATTTGAATGGTGATGAAATTTTTAATCTAACCTGAGCAAGAAACAACAAATTTTCGCTATTAATTGCAGCTATTCTAACAAATTTTCGTTACTTCTGTAGGAGTCGGAGTCGGAGTCGGAGTCGGAGTCGACTTGTAAATATTTACCGGAGTCGGAGTCGGAGTCGGGTATTTTTTCCCCGACTCCACAACCCTGGAAAAATCAGTCGATTTGATTAATTTCAGTAAGCCTTCGTAGTTTATACCATTCACAAAACACAATGTAACAAGTGTTAAACGTTTTTTATAGGTACACTTTTCAAAGAACGCATTTACAACGTAATTAGGTGCATTGTCGAAAGCGAATTGATCTTCTGCATTTTACGTGTGCGCGTTCGTTGTAATTCAAATGTTGTTTTTTAATACTTCATACACTTTCTGCCGTAGGCACTTGGCGAAACACACTTAATACACACATTTTTAAATTTTTTTAAAAACACTTGTTAAATATTTCGCAAAATTACAAAAGGTTTAAAAAATCACTCGATCGATTTCGGCTTATTAGGCCATCATCAGGAGTATCTACTAAACTGTAAAAATAAAAATGTAGTTATATATATAGATATAGTTGGAAAAAGCAAAAAGTGAAACCAAAATATACCAATAAAAAAATGTGAGAGTGGTAAACAATAAAATTGGTGACAGCAATAAACATTAAAAATTAAAAATTAAAAAAAAAAAAAAATTAAAAAAGGGGTGAGTTAAACACAGGTAAAATTGGTGAGAGCAATAAACATTAAAAAAATAAAAATTAAAAGGGGTTGAGTTAAACACAGGTATATGATTATTGATTGGTCAACGGTCGAATAACAAAATTCCAGATGTTGATTTTTTTTTTTATTTTTTTTATTTTTTATAACCCGACGAATTAGTAATTTTATGGTATGGAATGAGTATGTGAATAAAACAATGCGGGGTCGGTAATTGGTGAGAAACGGATTTCTCTCTGTTCGTTGAGGATATTTTGGTTAAGAAATCTCCGAAAAGCTATATTTTTTTAGGAAATTTTTTAGTGCAGAAACTGAAGCTAGTTCAAAATCTGAAATAATTCTTGTAGGAAGTAAATTAATGGAATGAGAAAAAGCAATTTGGAATAGCTCATAAAAAACTCATAATATGAATTTTTACTCGGCTATCGCCTCGTGGGACAAACTTATCTCTTGTGGATAACATCTCGTTTTGCTCACTAGTACCATAAATAACTATTATCCATATATAAAAGTAATTATAAAAGTAAATAAGATTTTGGTGACAAGATTTTGAAAACAAGATTTTGGAGAAAAGATTTTAGAAACAGTCTTTTGTAAACAATCTTTTGAAAAACAGTAATACGTGGCCAACCCTATACCGTTACGTACCATATGTCGTTTTAAAATATGCTGTTTTTAAATATGCCATAGTGTACCATATGCCGTAGTGTACCATATGCCGTTTTGAAATATGCCATTTTGAAATATGCCGTAGTGTACCATATGCCGTAGTGTACCTTATGCCGTTTTGAAATATGCCGTTTTGAAATATTCCGTTTTTTCATATTCCGTAATGAAATATGCCGTATCGACCGGGACCCATTGCGGAGACAGTAAGCTGTCTGTGTTTAATGAGAATCCTAACAGTGGTGACTTGCATTGTTTCTGCTTCGATTTCTGTTTCTACATGGTGTTTTATATTGTCTTTTATTAGTAATGCTGAACCACCTCTTGCTCTTTCCGCTGGATGAATGGAATGATATAAGTTATAACCCCGGATTTTAACAAACGAAGATTTAACAAAATGGCTTTCGAATATTACAAAAATGTCGATTTTTTCTGTATTTAAAAATATTTCTATTTCTGGAATATGTTGCATAAGTCCATTCGCATTCTAGATTGCTATTCTGAAAGTTGTGTTCTTACTTAACATTTTTTATCGGATTGCGTTGTGGGAGTTGCATTTTCTTCAGTTGATCAAATATCATGTTGTTCAGGTTACTTTGGTCATCTAGCCGCTTTGTAATAGCTTCGATGCTGTTCATAATGTTTTCCATAATTCGATTATTTTCAGAGCCCATATATTTGGTTGAACCCGAGCCTTTCACTACCTGAGCAAATGTTCTTCTTTGCCCTGCGTTGCTTGGTTGTGGATTTTGATCCATCTGATTTGATGGTTGAATCCTTCGAATTTCATGATTTTGCGATTGATTTCGTGATTTATCTCTTAATTTTTGTAGGTTTTAGCAACCTCACAGCCCCGATAATTGGCCGGATGTTGGCCTTTACAATTTATACACTTAGCTGGTACATCTCTCCTTATTGTACATGCCTGGGTAAAATGTTTACCTGAGCATTTTACACATCTCGGATCCCGGCTGCAATATTTTTGTGTGTGATTAAATCCCTGACATTTCTTGCATTGTGGTATGCGTGTAGTGGTTCTCCTCATTGGTTCAATTTTTACCTTCATGTGAAGAATTGCTTTTATACCATAAATATTTTGAACATTTTCTGAGTTATCAAATACTAGCATAAAAAGAGGGAGCCCCCTTTTAGTGAAAGTTGGGTTTCCTTCTTGGTTTTCTATTCTCTCTTTTTTAATCATATTCACAGCATCTAGTATTTTAAGACCTTTATTTTGTAAGTCTTCCATTATTTCTTCGCTTGAGCAAGTGTGATGCAAACCTCTTGCCATAACTTTTATCGGTCGAGCCTGTTTGTCCTCATAGGTAAACCACTGATACTTTTCAGCATTCAGCTTCATAGATAATGTTCTATAGGTTTCTGAGTCCAGAGTATTTTCCAAACGTCATTGTTTAGCGCTGTTACCTTATATTCTTTGTCAGTAACCGATTTCATCAGTGACTGAATTATTGGGTAACTGGTTACTCCCACGATACTTATTGGTGGGGGGGGGGGGGGGGTTTCTTTCGGTTGCACCAGTTTTGGTGCAATGTTCTTGTCTTGGTAGATTTACTACCTTTCGGTTGATTGGCCTCAGGTTGGACAACTTCCGGTTCGGTACTTGTAGTTCCACTAACATTTAGTTGTTTAAGGTGACGATTCAGCTTTTCTTTTCTTACCCTTCCTGGAATGTTTTTTTTCTTCTTTAGGATCCAGTTCGTCTCCCTTTCTAATTCATCCTCATCAGTGAGATAGTTGACTTTCTTTGGTTCAATACTCTCTAATTCGCTTTGTTCTTTAGCATCCCGATTCATTTTTAGAAGTTCATTTTCTCGCTTTAGATACTCAATTTCTTCGCTTAGCTTGGCAAATGATTGCTCCATCTTCTGTAGCCTCTCAAAGAGATCCATATTTTCCTTTTCTAGGTCAACAGTTCTTTTACTGAATCCTACTGCTCGCATTGTAAAATTTCCGCTGGCATCACTTCTTTAATGCAGTGTTTGGCCCTCCTCAAAATCCATAGGGCCAGCCTTCGAAGAAGATCGATCCCCCCCGGATGAATTGTCCAGTCGACTGATTAGAGTACCACTTGGGGTAATAACTTTCTCGGACTTATGCATTGCATAGAGTCTTGCTGGTGATCGTGGCACTATGGAACTTCTTCCAAATGGATTTACAGAACTTATCACCTCTGAAGTATTGCGGTCATTGGATAACGACGACTGGGAGCCCGCTTGCTCACCCGTCAAAGTCGCCGGCACTGGGTATCCGTTTCCCTGCGCCGTAAGGTTTTCTCCATTAGAGTCCGCCGTATTGGTTATTATATTCAGGGAACCACCCCTAGCTAGTTTTGGTCCACGAATGGTATTTTATATCCCATTTACCCTCCGACAAGTCGGTTAGGGTTTCCCCCTATCCGCCACCTGGGGACGCGCCCGATGGGAGACTAGCAGCTCCACACGAGTTTTATTTAATAAACAAAATAAATTTCAAACTAAACTGAATGGAAGGAATTTCTGCTTGGGTTTTTGAGTTTGATTTTTTGAATATAATTCACTAAGTCGATACACTCTAGTTTTACATATAATGTAAAATTTAGAGTTGAATTTTTGTAGTTCGGACGTAGCTACCTGATGAGTAGACCATACTTTTCTGTACGAAACCGAATTACCAACACGAAAACTCAAAGAGATTTCTAATTTTTGAGAGTTGAAGTTGATACACTTTGTATTGACTCTGCGGGAAAGAAAAGGGGGAGGGGATAATATTTCTACTTTGGTTAGTAGATATGTTATAAGTGATTGGGCTCTGTATTTTTCTGATTTACCAAATCGGAAATATAGTGAATGTCATTATTACAAGTAATATGTTGTCTATAAAAAGCCGAAACATTTTCATAATATTCAGACAATTGGTTAATTTTCGTCATAAAAATAAATTAATTTTACTTCGTGCCTACTTCGATTATAAAATTAGCCAAAATTCAAAAGCGTCAAAATTTATCTTCAAATTATTGTCCTTGTGAGATAAATTGCGGCTAAAATGTTTGGAGAATTTATGGTGGCGCAATCTAGATTTGAATGAAACAACTGACACCTTTTCAAATTTTTCACGCAAAGGTGCATACCGCTCAGCGAAATTATCAGCTAAAAAAAAATTATTTTATTTAAAATTTAGCTAGTTAAATAAAATAAATTTTTTTTAGCTGATAATTTCGCTGAGCGGTATGGTATGCACCTTTGCGTGAAAAATTTGAAAAAGTGTCAGTTGTTTCATTCAAATCTAGATTGCGCCACCATAAATTCTCCAAACATTTTAGCCGCAATTTATCTCACAAGGACAATAATTTGAAGATAAATTTTGACGGTTTTGAATTTTGATTCATTTTATAATCGAAGTAGGCACGAAGTAAAATTAATTTATTTTTATATAGAGAAGACAAAATGGCCGACCAACATTACGAAGTTAAGTATTTAGATGATTTTTGGACGACGGATAATGCTGTGGATAGCATCAAATGCATCACCAATAAAAATTATATCCTCTTCGTCACTGGAATCCATCATTTTGTATACTTTTTAAAATCTGTTTAGCAATTTTGAACAATTGTTTAGAAGTATCAGAAAGTAATAAACTAAAAGAAACTTCATTCAAAAACAAACGAATAAAAGTCAAACAATATCAACAAAATTTACACAAATTTTTAGCTTGACGATTTATATGTAATTAAATGGAGACTTGTGGATACCACGCTAAAATTTATCTTAGCTTGAGCTGCATACTGAGCTTTACCTAAAATACTTTGCTGGTGACAAATGATATCGTCAACATTTAAAAATAATTATATCTAGTGAGCTTTTAAATATAGCAAGATATTCCCGTTTCTATGACATTAATATTTCTGACATTGACATTTCTGTGACGTTTTATTGTGACGTTTGATTGAAATTGCAGCGACATGTTGATCGATACATTATTTGTGAATTGCTTTAATAAAATCGCCTTTAAAGGTATTATTTCTGAGTAATAAATTCTCTTGGTATTCAAAGTCGTATACATATACATAACTCTTAATAGCAAAT
The DNA here is from genome assembly GCA_963556165.1 of Tipula helvola. Lineage (NCBI taxonomy): Eukaryota > Metazoa > Arthropoda > Insecta > Diptera > Tipulidae > Tipula > Tipula helvola. The sequence goes on along the minus strand of OY744482.1, from coordinate 168,665,643 downwards.
TACTATGGGAGGCTTTAAAATAATATCACGCCTTTACGGTGGAGCAGGTTTGGAAGAGCTGGGAGATATATAAAATGAAATGCTATATGACAAGGAGATGGGATTCGGAAACAAATGATAATTAACCTTAATTCTGATTTTGTATGGTTTGTGTTTTATTATCTTGTATTTTCGAATGGTCCACAGCGATGTCCCGTCCAGGCACAGAGTAAATTAAATTTTTAATGACTTTCAATGGTATACTAGATATGTATAACTGGATCTAATTGTTAAGGGTCGAAGATGAAAAATGATGAATGCGACTTTGATTGCTGCTCAACATGTGTCAGTTCTAAATAATCTAACATTATTTGTGAGTCTGTGATTTAGCGGTATGAGGAGAGTATGTATAAGGTTTATATTGTCATGACCAATTGTGTTATTGGTGAAGAGGTCTCCAAAATTTAAGAAAACCCATGACATATTAAACTATCATAGTATAATATATTAATGTCATTTTATATTTTTAATGTCACTAGTTTAATTGAATTTTTCCTTAGAGTTATTTACACTTTTGCTGTATTATCACTTGCTGCACAAATTACCGTTTCAATTGTATGCGGAAATAATCGATCTTTAAAAAATACCCTTTGTATTTTATTGCTTCCATTATTAGCGTCGAAGGATTTGCAGTTGCCTGCCCAAAACAATAAACTCAATTACCATGTATACCTAGAATCCTACCCTTGAAAAACATAAAGAAAATTTCTAAGCATTAAATTACATTTTTTTTGTGTAAGTGTAGCAATCCGATCCATCTTCATTTTTGACCTGCCACACGGAAATTGTTATTTAATATTTCAAAAAAAAATATACTCGGTGTAACTTAATTTAATTATTTTTTTTTAGTTTTTTTTTTTATGAATATTCGTAAATAGTTTGGTGTTTATATTTCGTCATTACATTTCGGCTTGAATAACAATTATAAAAAAAAAAAAAATATTCACAGAACATTAAAAATACCGCCGCCGCCGCATTTAAAAACCAATAACTATCAGTAATTATGTTTTATTGATTGATAGCTGGTAAAATTGCGCGAGCGCGGTTTAATTAATTCATCTTTTGTACGTGCTGAGTTAAAAATTGATTTGGTATAGTGAATTGAAGTGTCAATTGAAATTACCATATTTGTATTTTAATTTATGCTTCCCTTTTTTATATACTTTAGTAATATGTAGTGTTATTTATAAAAACTGTTTTAGCGATTATCTCATCTCATTCAAAAAACAAAACAAAAATGAAACATCACAATTTTACATAAAAAGCATAAAAATTCAAAAATGTTGGGAGTGGTTCATGTTTGTAAAAAAATAAATTTATCCAAAAATAACAACACGAAATAGCATGGTTATGTCAAAATATTAATTATTTTACCTGTTTACCTGTGCGCGCGCTCAAAAACACCAAATTTCATAACGAAATACTAATTTGTTAAAAAGAAAAAAAATGATTTTCTACTTCCTAGAAGACGATTGTCTAGGTTTTGTTTATTGTTGGTGTTTGATGATTTGTAGAAAATGTGATGCAATTGTTGTTGCGCAAAATAAAATGTTGAAATAAATAAATTATGTAAACATCTAACATTAATATACGAGTACATGATGAAATTACCCTGCCCTAACTCCCACGTCTTTTAAGTTGGAAAATTGTGGCATTATTTACTCGTTTTTTCTATTTACTAACGATTTATTTTTATCAAATTGACTAAATGAATAATTTATATCTTGAAGACAGTTTATCAGATAGACAGTGAACCCATTTCTAGAATTAGGTCATCAGTGCAACGATCGTTTGGTATTTGGCAGTTTATCACTTGATTTGAATTTAATTGTTTTTGAATCTCTTTGCTATTCAAAGTAGAAACAAATTTCATTACAGAAAATAAAAAAAGTTTAACCAGGCAACTTTCTTAAAATTTTAAGCATCAAACATTATCTTGTGTAATTAGTCCAGCCCAGAATTTAATTATACAAACTTAATTTTGAAACTTAAATAAAAAACAGATAGCTAAGAATACCTAATTCCAACAATTTTATCAAAATTATTTATCGCTTTCAAAACGTATTTGAAATAAAATGAGATTTTTCATCTGAAATAACAAACGTTATAATATTTGAACCCATAAGTTGCAACAATACGATTTTCTTTAAATTGGGCCAAAGGTAAGCTGTGAGTATGTTCATTTCAAAACCATATAGCTTCAATCCGACAAATTATAACTTTTGTTATTACAGACGGGAATTTAACTTTTATTTCATAAATGGCCTGCCTAATTTAGGTTTTAGTCTATAACACCTATACTTTCAATTTAAGTTTAAAGTTTGAACAATTATTACTAAATAAATGTCCAGGCGTTGTAAGTCCGTACAAAAATTGCAAAAACTAAAAATTAGACGGGATTACTCGAGGAATTTCTTCTAGAGAATTTCAAAAAAATCGAAATATTTTAAACAAATTAGAAATGCTTGTACTATATGAATTCGATTAGAAGTTGTAAAAGAATTGTCAATGGATTTTTGAAATTTTTAATGTCTGAATAATTATGAAAGTTCTAGAAATTCGAATTAATCTAAACAATCACGAGTGTGAAGTTTGTAAGTTCGTATAGAGTTTGATAATAAAAAAATCCTCAGTCTGGCCTAATGATCGTAAGCAAGTGGACATATATTTTCAAGAATATCCGGCGATCCCCCTAAAAAAAATATAACAACTTTCCAAAATCTGGAAGATTAGTGACTTAGGACAGATGTATGGCGTTCCTATACGTAAATTCGTACAAATCTGGATAGTTAATAAAAAATTTCTCAGACTGATCCAAAGAATATACCCAAGTGGACATATAAGGGGCTCAGAAGGGCCAAGTCTTCTTCCGGTCCCACGGTCCATTTTTGATTTGCCAATAAGCGATCAACCCGTTAATATTGTGGTTACTTGTGAGAATTGTCATATTAGCCGCATTTCTTGACGCATTAGTGATCCGGATCAGATCAAAGTTTACATTGAAAACAACAACAAAAAATAAATTGTTGTTGTTGTTTTCAATGTAAACTTTGATCTGATCTGGATCACTAATGCGTCAAGAAATGCGGCTATTAATAAAAAAAAAATCAAAGCACCTAAAAATTCCTCCATGAAATTTGTTGTAGTTTTTTGTGGTTTCCTTGAAAATCAGAACTGGAACCAGATGCTAGTTTTAACAGATATTAATCTTGCTTTACAAATCATTATCAACTAATGTAAAAATTGATCATAAAGTAAACAAAAAACTTAAACCATGGATGACAGATTATATCTGTCATCGTATTAATCAAAAAAATCGCTTATTAAAGAAACAAAGATTACATCCAAATAATAAAATCCTACAAAAATGTTGCCAATCTTATTGTACAGATTTAAAATCCAACATTGAATGTACAAACACAAGTTATAATCCCCCGAGAGGTCAGTGGAACATAATTAATGATTTATTGGGGAAATTTAAAAATAGACAAATTGAGAAAATTGTATGTTGTAATGGTGAAGTTTCAATTTCAAGTTATTCGATACAAATTTTAAATGTGTTTAATGATCGCTTTGTTATCCTTTCGGATAATAATATTATCAGTATGTAATGTAAATCTTTAGCTAAAAAATCACAAGTGAATCAAAATTTCATAAGTAATTCGCGTGAATCACAATCGTTTTCCTTTAAACCAATAAAAACGTGTCTCGTTATGATAATGTTAACAATATCGTGCTTAAAAATATTGCATTGGAATTATTCCTGAGCCTTTAAAAAAAATCTATTGTTATCCCACTTTTTAAAACAGGTGATTGCTTAAACATTTTAAACTATAGACTGGTATTTTTGTTACCAAGTGTAGCTAAGCCACTAGAAAAGGTTGCCAAAGCCAGTATTTCTAAATTTTTACATCATTCAAATTTATTAGGTAACCCAGTTAGGTTCCATGCAGAATTGCAGTACAGAAGATGCACTGATTTCTTTTTTAAATGTTATATAAGGAGGCAAAGATAGGTGCTCTTTTCCTGAACTAACCAATGCTTTTGACATGGTTGTTCAGATTGAATTACTGAACTAATTTTTAATTGTTGGATTTAAGGGAGTAAGTTACAACTGGTTCGTCACATTTATATCTGTTAAACAGGTCACATAGAGTCAACATTTGAAACAATTTATGTGAAGAAAGGTTTTTAACAACAGGTGTACCACAAGGATCGGTATTAGAGCCGTTACATATTAAATTTATATTAGTTCAATAAGAAAATTACAATTATAAGTGTTAAAGATACAGATTAACTGAGTACGGCTCTGATCAAATTGTATTATTATCTTAAATTTGTAATTCATATTTTATGCATTAATTTAAATTATATAATGTACTTTATTTGAATCGTTTATTCTTGAAAGGGCTCATGTCAACTTTTTGTCAAAATTGGTATTATAACGGTTTTGTATCATAGACACTTACATACGTTTTATGACAAGATGAAATTACCATATGGTTAATGGAATGGCACCTACCTTGCAAAAAAAAATTATTTATTCTAGAAAGGGCACATGTCCAGGCCATGTGCTCTTTTATACTAAACTAATATTTAAAAAGAAGAAACGTGAAAAAGAGAGAAAAATTTGAAATTTATGATTTTTAATAAATACACATTCTGTTTTTGATTTTAGAAATTATTCCCTCTGAGACTGTTTACAGAATGGTTAAAAATGAAATAAAGCTGAATTTTGGGGTTATTTTTCAATTATTTCAAGAATAAACGATTCGTTTATTCTAGAAAGGGCTCATGTCCATGCTTTAAAAATGAGCATAAAAGCTGAAATAATTGACAAATAACCTTAAAATTCAGCTTAACACTTCATAGCGACTCACATTTTCATCAACAAACTCAAATTCCCTCCTAAACTTATTTTTGTTGACAATATATAGTTTTTTTTATTTCCTGAATAATTTGAAAAAGTGGACATGAGCCCTTTCAAGAATAAACGATTCATTTGTAGTAGTGTGAAACTGTGAAGATCAGTTATTAGAAATCGTTAAAGTGCATACGTATTGAATTTTATGCTCGAGTACGGAAATGTATTGTTGTTTTGTTTTTTGGTCTTTTTAATTTTTATAAAAAATTGTGATTCAGTCGGCTTCTGTTTGTTATATAATAAAGATCAATTTTTTCATTAATTTTTAAATAAACTGTGTGTATGTTCAACGTGATTTATTCAGTCAAAGTGCGTAGTTGGCTCAAAAACATATACAGTAGAATTCGTTTATAACAAACCCTTGTTATAATGAACACACGGTTAATACGAACGATTTTTTTAGTCCCTTAAATTTACATAATAAATTTTTCTTGTTTCCACTACATATAACGAACTTCGTTTATAAACCTATAATGAACATTAAAATGTTCCTACAATACATGTTTAGTACAAAAATCTACTGTTATAATGAACATCGATCATTATTTGTTTCGTGTTTTTAATTATATCTATGTTTGTCGATTCATTCATATCCACACACATAATTTTGCGTACATATTTTTTAAAAGTATCGGCCATAATTTTTTTAGAGGTAGCTGTTGTGAACAATATTTAAAATGGAACGAAAACGATACGCCATTTCAGTTCAAACAAAATTAAAAATTTTAAAAGAAGTTGATGAAAATAATCTTAGTTACCAAGCTATAGCAGACAAATATAACTGCGTGAAAGATTCTATTGCCAGTATTGTGAAGAAAAGAAAAATCTTGGAAGATTTGAATTTAAACTTAAAGCGGAAAAAATAAGAGTTGGAAAGTTGCCAGAAATTGAGTCTGCATACTGTTGACATGGATTAAACAAATGCGTACAAAAGGGGTATACCTTTAAGTGGCATTATTTTATAAGAAAAGGCCGCACTGTTTGCTTCAAAATTAAATGTCAATAACTTTAAACCAAATTATGGCTGGCTAGACCGCTTTAAAAAAAGAAACGGCTTGGTTTTCACAGACGTCGTAAGAGAAAAGATGCTGTAACTATAGACGTGTGTACCGATTGGATCACCGAAAAATTGCCTCGTATTATTGACGGCTATAGAAAACAAGATGTTTTCAATTTGGATGAAACAGGTTTTTCTACAAGTTACTTCCCAACAGAACCATAGAATTCAAAAATAAATCTTGCTCATGTGGAAAACTATGCAAAGATCGGGTTACGGTTTTGGTTGGTGGTAATTCTGATGGGTCCGAGAAGCAGTAGGTAATAGGTAAAAATGCGAAACCACGGTGTTTTAAAAATGTTAAGACTCTACCCGTCATATATAGAAATAATCGGAAAGCCTGGATGACACATTTCGAATGGGAGGAATATTTAAAACAGTTGGATAAAAAATTCATAAGTGAATCGTGACAAGTTTTATTCATCGCTGATAATTGTCCATCACATTTTGAAGTGCCAAATTTACGCGCTATTAAGTTGAAGTTTTTACCGCCAAATACACCAGCAATCTCGCAACCTATGGACCAAGGGGTCATAAAAATTATAAAAGGATATTATCATGAGTTCGTTGTCCGAAAATTAATATGCGATTTAGAAAATGAAGAAAACATTTTGCTGACAAACATTAAAATAAACCTAGGATAAAGTAAGAGCCGAAATCATCAAAAATTGTTTTGGCAAAGCCAGATTTTTTCAAGGCACGACCAATCAAATTGAAGAGATTAGTGATGATACTCTGCAATTGTTATGGACCAATCCGCGGCTGGAGACGATAGTCAGTGACATCCCACTCGAAGAATATGTTGGTGTCGATTCACACATTTTAACATCCGAGGAAATTAATAAAGATGACATTTTATACGACATGCGAAAATTATAGATTCTGACGATGAATTTTCAGAAGAAGAATTTCAGCATCCGTCTCAAAAAGATATTCAAAATTCCATTAAGGTGATTAGATTGGCGTTGAGCGTTGCTGATGGAACGCCATAATGAGTTGCAAAACTAGCATTTAATTGAAATATTGCATTTATGTATTGTAATTGAACTAGTATTATTTATGTACATATTTTGAAAATGATAATAAAGTAATCATTTTTGATTAATTGGAGTAAATACTCGTATATTTCTATTATACATTCATTCTTATATCATTTCGAATGCACAAACCAAGTATTTACGGTTATAATGAACGGTGTTCATCATAACAAACATTTGGTTATAATGAACACCGTTCCTTATAACCAAACATTCGGTTATAATGAACGCTGTTCATTATAACCAAATATTTGGTTAAAATGAACACACGTTTATAATGAACAAAATTATTTGTCCCATGACCGTTCATTATAACCGAATTCTACTGTAATTCTACAATCTCAAAAGGGCTTGAGATTCATCATTGGTAGCAGAGCGTAGTTCTTCAACCTTCAACCGCATTCTTCACCGGCAAAGCTACGGGATTTTTGTTTGGATATTTTCACCGTTGCAGCAATCTACAATCGATATAAGCAAAACTAATAGGCTATTATCCAATTCTACATCCAGCTATCATCTATAAAAGTCAACAATAAGGCGTACAACACATCGAGCGCGAACTGCGAATTGCGAATAAATTCCACAATGCGATATTCGTAAATAGACGCGCATAGAGCATGGCATGAATTAAATAAACGTCTAATATAAAAAATCTTCCGAAACTTGACGTTTATTAAATTTGCGCCGCGCTCTATGTGCATCTATTTACGAATATCGCATTGTGGAATTTATTCGCAATTCGCAGTTCGCACTCGATGTGTTGTACGCCTTAGCTATAAAATATAAATATTATGCATTACCACCGTGCCTAGCCAAGGAATTTATTGTAAGAGCTGTTTGATAATGAGAAATTTTTCATTCTGGTAAACGACTTTTATTTAATATAACTGAGCGATTAGATCAACGGAATCTTAAATTTAATCGGTATAATAGAAACAGTTATTTTGTGGAAAAGTGGCACGTGATTTCGAGAAAGTTCTTGTGTGGTGTCTGAAAATAAGTGTTTTGAATTGAAACCAAGAGTAATGAAACAAAACTCGCAAAGGCAATTGCAGGAAAGCAAATAGTTATATGAACCAAATTTAGCGTGTCAAGGCTTTCGTAGAACAGGGTCTAAAAAAGGCTTCTCTTCCTGAGCTACAATTGCGTTTAAATAGTTCTGACGATTATTTTGCCCAATTCAATAAATTACAGAGTGGAATTGAGCAGTTAGATTATACCGAAAGCACTCAAGATACACGTGCAAATATTGAAGAGATAAACGCGTTCGTATTGAAGAAGAAAATTCGCAGCAAGGTACTGTAAATCATCAGCAATCAGTTTCGATCAGACTTCCAAAAATTGAATTGAAAACATTTTCGGGTGATGTCACAAAGTGGATGGAATTTTATGAATGTTTTCAATCCTTGGCTCATAAAAATCCTGCTCTTGATGATTTAACCAATTTTCATTATTTAAAAACGTCGCTTGATAAGGAAGTTGCAAGATCAATTGAATCTTTAGATACCATTCCCGCAAATTACTTGGAAGCAGTAAAAATTCTAACTAATCGATATGCAAACAAAAAGATTATTTGCAAAGATCATCTTCGGAAACTGTTCAACTTTAAGTCGCTTGATAAACCGAATGGTCCTCGCTTTCGAGAATTAATTGATACCTTTAATGCACATATCCGATCTTTGACTACACTTGGTCGACCAACCAAGCAGTGGGATGATCTTATAGTTCATTTACTTTGTTCAAAGTTAGACGCTGATACGCTCGAAAAATGGAACAATGAAGCTTCAAATGATAGGTTGGAAACGTTCGATGAGTTGCTAGTTTTCTTGAGCCGTCGATGCCAAACGTTGGACAATATCAATCGATCTCCAGGAGAAACAACAATTACCCGCAATCAAAAATCACAGCCGATACTTCATCGAACTAGATCTACTAGTCCAATGGTCGCTGCACCAAAATACAAATGTTTTTTCTGCAATAAACAAGGTCACAGCATTTTTCGTTGCACTAGATTTTTAACATTGTCAACAATAGATCGGCAAACGGAAGTACTCCGCAAATGCAACCGTAAAGCCTACTACAAATTCAAAGGGTTTTGTATTACTCTCTACTGCTATAGTTTAAGTTCTAAATGATAAACATGTGCCAATTCCATGCAGGGCTTTACTCGACTCCGGTTCCCAACTACACTTCTAAACAGAAGCTTTCGTCGCACAATTGGGCGTGAAAAGGATCAAATTGCATTCTCCAATTGGTGGAATCGGAGACGTGTCTATAACTAGCGGTACTTCCAGCATACTAACACTACAATCTAGAATCAATGGTTATTCCAAGTCCATCATGGTTCATATCCTACCCAAAATGACGGATCGACAGCCATCAATAAAAATAAATAGTAATCCATCAATGATACCACAGAATCTACAACTGGCGAACCCTCAATTTAATATCCACACAAAATATTGACTTGCTCATCGGTGCTGAATTATTTCTGGAATTATTAATAGTTGGTCAGGTAAGATTAGATGACGGTTTTCTACTTCAACAAAACACCCTTTTGGGATAGATTATATCTGGAAAAATAATCGACAAATGTGAGAATAATTTCTGCAATTTAATTACGGCCCAAACAAACCCTTGATAACATTCTGCAAATATTTTGGGAGATTGAAACTGTGGAATCTAACAATGAAGCCTACACGTCGTCTGAACAAAAATGTGAGGAGAGTTTTATCCAGACATATAAACGCGATGATCAAGGCCGATTTATAGTCAAACTGCCGTTTAAAGGGTCACAGTCGTCATTGGGCAACTCGAAAGTCATGGCCACAAATCGATTTTTAAGTTTGGAAAAAAGATTAGCTCGGAACGTCGACATGCATGATCAATATAGCAAATTTATTGAGGAATATATAGGTTTAGGTCACATGGATCCGTTTGAAGCTAAGGACACCAATGATAACTATTACTATCTTCCACACCATTGCGTGTTGAAGCCCGAAAGCTCAACTTGCAATCGTCGAACTTTCCGTTTGCGAGCAAGGCTGTTACTTCAGTTATGTACGTCGACGATTTATTATCGGAATCGAACTCAAACGAGGAGCTTATGCAGTTGCAATTCGAAGTTATACGGCTGGCATGTCACTTAAAAAATGGTGCTCGAACGAGCCTGATATTCTACAGAAGATTCCAGAGGCTGATCGTGAACAGGTTCTTCATCTAGACGATTCCAATTTCGTTAAAACTCTGGGCATGTATTGGCAACCAAGCGTGGATATGTTTAATTTCCGTGTAAATCTACAACACCGACCAAAAGGTATAGGATTACGAAAAGATCTGTGATATCCGACATTGCCAGAATTTTTGATCCGCTTGGACTAGTAGCCCCAGTTATCACAGTGGGTAAGATGAAGATCCTTATGCAAAAACTTTGGAAGTTAAAGCAAGATTGGGATGCCTCTTTGCCTCAAGAGCTTTACAGTAAATGGACGACTTACCGAGCTGAGCTTCCGGAATTAAAACTGCTTCAGTTGAAACGCCAACTATTTTCACGAGAGCCAGCAGACGAAATTGAATTGCATGATTTGGCTGATGCTAGCGAATCTGCTTATGGTGCGGTTATCTACACTCGCAGTATCAACAAGAATGGTAACATTATCGTGTCACTTTTGTGTTCTAAGGCTCGAGTGGCTCCTCTATGAAATACTACCATTTCCCGCCTGGAACTTTGTGCCGCGCATCTTTTAGTGATTCTAGTAAGTCGAGTCTTTCCAGTCCTGAACTTCAAGGTTAGTCGCACAGTATATTGAACCGATTCCACAATTGTACTGCAACTTTCAGTTGTTGATGATTGGAATCACGTCGAATCGAAATTGAATCCGGCAGATATTATCTCTCGTGGTCTCATGCGTAAAGTGTTCTGACAATCACCAATTTGGTTCAAGGGACCTGCGTTTTTATCATCGCTCAAAAAATATGAATCATCAGCACAAGTAAAATCAGATGAGGATGTACCCGAAAGGAAGAAACACCAAGCTGTACTTGCGGCGATCGATGATTCTTCAGATTTTCTGCAAAATATCAAATATTTTAACAACATTAGTTTATTGTGTAACGTGATTGCTCATATTGAAGTAAGAAATACTAACGAACGCAAGACCGCGGGTACTTATCAACTAATGAACTCAACAACGCCATGCTTATGCTTGCAAAGATAGTTCAACGGAGAGCATTCGGAAATGAATTCGCTGACTTGTAGAAGGGGCGGCCCATCTCACGAAATAGTCGTCTTATTAACCTATCTCCATTCCTAGACGATAACAATATTATTCGTGTTGGTGGGCGCCTTGATAAATCTAATTTATCCTATACATCCAAGCATCCTATTGTTCTGCCATCCAATCATCCATATATGAGGGGCTCAGAACAATAGTGGTCTAACCCACATTCAAAATCTGAATTTTTTTTTATTTAATCGGTCATAAATGTTCATTGAAATGGTAATTTATAATAAAACAAAAATTATAATAAGTAACCTGAAAATAACTGTTTCTGGAATTGCAGGTCGGTGTACTTAGATTCCATTTCCAAAAACATTTATGACCTATTAAACGAAAATGTTTAAAATTGTGGGTTGGACCACTATGGTTCTGAGCGTCTCATATGTACTTACAATCTCCTGTGTTTTTATCATTATAGATATATGCATTTGGGCCCACAAACATTATTAGCTATCGCGCGTGAAGAATATTGGCCAATCAGAATTGGCAGAATTGGTTTCAGATCTATTTCAGACATGGCAAAATTTAGAACAAAAACATTTCTTTAGATTTTTGGCCTTGAATATATCATGACCGTTTAATTACTGGGGATAATATCATTTTCCCATAGTGCAATAAAACTGGCGTTAACTTGATTTTATGCCAAGTCATATACATACATACATAAATGTTTACATGGTTAATCAATCAGAGACTTAAAACGACAAGACCACCTTTGTGAATCAACTATTTTTTTACGTATAAATTCTAATATAATCATATGCAATAACTTTATACAATTACTAAATAATGTAGTTGTTAATTATTTTTAATTAAATAGTGATTTGAACAATTTTATTGAAATCAGAAATTAATCCGCAACAAAAAATTGATTTGTCAATGACAATAAAATATGGATATGCACATACAAAAAACACCGAATAAAACTCCCTGTGTGGAATGTCAACCCACAGGTTTGTTTTTTAATATGTATAACGTGTAATTCTTAATTTTTTTGTGCTGTTCATTAGTTTTTTAATTTTAATTTTTTATTTTTTTTTATTTCATAAGTTGATTCAATCGTTGCAAGGCAATCAACTTAATTACTATGTTTAGTATAGTGTGGATATACGCCGATATAAGATCAGTATTATATATTTCTGTAAAAACTTTTAAGACGAAATTAATTAAAATAAATAAATGTGACTAAAACTCTACAAGTATAAATGGAGAATATTATTTATATGAATGAATTTGTCTACAGTCTACAATATACTACTTATATATATGAATGAACAACATACACACATTATACAATAAACATTCGGATTTTAAATTGCTTTGTAAACAAACCGCCGCGTTTTCGTTTAAAAATTTATTTGTTTTCATTCTTGTTTGGCGATTTTCTTTTTATTTGATATGATAAAAATCTAATTGTTATTCTCGTATCTTGAGTCCTTGACATAAGATGGGTGTTTGTTTACGTTTTTAGTTGAGAACATGAGAATGTATTTGCACAATAAGTATTATAATATAATTACATTCAATATTATTATTTAATTATTATTAAAACATAAATAAATACTTAGTGGAATTAGTAGATTATTATGTTTGGACATAAATATGCGGACATTTTAAATAAATATTTTACCAAGATCGCAGCAGCTTACAAAAATAAATTTTGTAGCTGCTAGCCATTTTGAATTGTTTATTCTTCGTATATATACCAAATGTCTGTACTCTGTAATCTCATATAGAAAGGTTAAACATAAATATTTATGTTTATGGCCTTCGTTCACAAATCACAGACGGCGTTCTATATGTATAATATGGTACCCGTAACATGAAACCAAACACTTATGTTTTTGTTTGTACAACACACACAGAGCATAGAAAAACAATAAACCTTGAAAAAATTAATTTCTTCAGTATACCCATACTTCACATGATGTATGTTTAATACCGTTTGGCACAATTACATCTACGGTAAATCTTTAAAATGTATTCATGATTATATTTAAATACAAAAAAGTTCAATTGCCTTTTTTAAACAATACACAGTATGACTAATGTTCACAATTATTCATAAATTCATTTATTTTTTTTGTAACCATTTATGAAAGCAACTAATTTGGTAAATTGTATCATTAATGTGTAGCATTCAAGAGATATCTTAGTGAATTATTTAGACAATGGATATTTGATTGATCCATGATTTGAAAGTGCCTTTATCATATTTATTTAAATGTGAACATGGAAAATTTAATATTTTGGATACTTGAGTCCGCACTTAATTTCTTTAAGAAAACTAAATTTTAAGCGCGAGATCAGCCCTTCTGAAATATTATTAAAGTTGGAAGAGGTGACTATGGCGGATTTGCTTATAGTAAAAATGCTTGCGTAAAATCCCATATTCGATCATTTTAGGTAGCAAATATTGTGTGCTAAATTGAAAAGAATTGAGCTATAAACGTAAATAAGTGAAAATTGTGAAGCTATTAAAGTTAGCCGAAAGTAAAAATATCGGTAATGCAGATAGTTTTTTGGCTATCTCATCCGAAAGTTACCAGCCGGCCTATTTCAGCCGAAACATATTTTAAATAAAAGCTAAAATTAACAAAACAACCTATAAACTGGTATTTTCATGAAGTGATTTGATACCTGGATCTAGGCTCATTTTGATTGGTCACTACCCTTGCCATACGAATTATACGTTAAGTTTTATAAGAAACCCAAACATAAAATGAAAAAAATTGTATAAATTTAACATTTAAAGTGTGTGCCTAGAAATTATTTCAATTAGTTAGTGTGCCCAGCCAACAATTATACCCAGAAAAATTATCGCGTCAAGTCTCATGTTACCAGTCTCACGCGATATTAACGTCGAGATGACACCACCACCTCCTCCATCATATGATGAAGTGCGGAACGTGATATCGCAGATGAAAAATTACAAGACACCTGGTGAGGATGGTATCTGCAACGAAATGCTCAAATATGGCGGTGATTATCTGTTCTGCCGCATGTTTGAGCTAATATCAACAATTTGGTCTAGAGAAGAAATCCCATTAGACTGGAAGACGGCTCTTATATGTCCACTTCATAGAAAAGGAGATCGATTGAACTGCAACAACTATCGCGGTATAGCTTTGCTGAACACAGGCTACAAGGTTTTGGCCAACGTAGTCGCAGCAAAGTTATCAACTTATAGCGAGAGGATCTTGGGTGATTATCAATGTGGTTTTCGTCCAAATAGATCAACGACCGATCAAACTTTTACGCTGAGGATTTTGCTGGAGAATTGCTATGAAAAGGACATCCCTGTACACAGTCTATTCATAGACTTTCAACAGGCGTACGACAGCATTAAGAAAAATACGTTATGGAACGTATTGTCCTACCTGGGCATACCGTCAAAATTGATTTCAATGTGCCAGCTTTTAATGGATGATGGCTCAATATGTAAGGTGCTAATAGAAGGTAAAATTTCGGATGCCTTCGAGATAACATCTGGAGTGCGGCAAGGAGACCCAATAGCTCAAACTCTATTCAATCTATCATTAGAGTATCTCATTCGTCAGCTTAATATAGCACAGCGTAGCTGCCTGTATTATAAATCAACCCAGCTATTAGCATACGCTGACGATATCTGCATTCAGGGTCGCAACATCATCTCTCTGAAGGAGGTCCTCCTCCCATTGGAATTAACAGCCCAACAAATAGGCCTTCAGATCAATGAAGAGAAGACCAAATACATGGTGATCGCGAGAAGGCAGACTCGTGGGGACTTCATTTCAGGAGATACTCAATATGAAAAGGTGAATGAGTTTAAATACCTAGGATCACTGATCACTGAGCAAAACTCGGTTTCTGTAGACATTTCATCGAGGATCGCAGCAGGCTACCGAGCATTTTAGGCCAATGTCAAAATTTTCAAGTCTCCTCATATATCGCGCAAAAAAAAATTGGACATCTACAAGGCGCTGATAAGACCAGTTATCACCTTTGGTTGCGAGTCTTGGACACTAACAGCGCAAAACATCCAGAAAATCGCTGTAACTGAGCGTAAGATGATAAGAAGAATTCTCGGTCCCATTAAAGAGGGAGCCACGTACAGAATGCGAATGAATCACGAGATCAGAAATGATCTCGATAAAGTCGACATCATAGGATTCATAAAATCGTCAAGGCTGAGATGGCTTGGGCACGTACTACGTTCACAAAATCGGACCACTAAACAGGCCTTGGAGTCGGCACCAGCGAAAGTAGGACCTCGTGGGAGACCACCTACCCGATGGATGGACGACGTTGAGAGGGACCTGTACAAACTCGGTCACCGTGTCTGGCGTTCTCTTGTGGCGGATCGAAGTATTTGGAGGAGCATCGTTGATTCGGCCAAATCCCTTCATGGGATGTAGCGCCAGCGGAAGAAGAAGAAGTCTCATGTGGAAAGTTCGGGAAAATTCGTTAGAAAAATTTAAAAATTTGTATAAATTTAACATTTAAAGTGTCATGTCTGGAAAGTATTTCAATTAGTGTACCCAGACAACAGTTATCCTTAGAAAAATTATCAGGGGAAGGAGTTTGTTCGAAAAACGAGACTTGAGATTACAATTTTCGTGTACGTACTAGTAGATATACAACGGTAAATATTATTGTGGTTTGGTTTAATTTTAATATTATCGTACATCTAGTACGCCGATAAAAATTGCAAAACTCAAGTCTCGTTTTATGAACAAAATCAAAGCAACCTTGATTATACAAGCCATAATCTATAAAACGCAGCTTTTATAAGGGAATTAGAAACAAGGAAAAAATCAAAATTTCCATAGTAAAACACATAAAACATAATGGGGAATCACTTTTTTTCCTAAGACAAATTTGTAAATGAAAACGTTGCAAATGCTTAATTATGATTTCTGAAATATGTATTTTCATAAATGTTTGAATTTCAACATATGTATATAAATCTCGTTGAAGTAAATCATTTTCATTTTCTTGTAATAATTGATTTATTTAAACCAAAATATAAAAAATAGTTCATAACAACAGCTTTCTGGTCAAATTAAAAAGAAAAGCTTACTACAAATCGTGTGCATTTAGTCAATATACATTACATAGATGGCAATGATGGCAGTAACAATTTTGGAAAATCATACCAAAAATTGCCACCTGGGAAAATTTCAAGTTCAAAAATTGTAGGAAAAGCAAAACCAATTCTCAAAATATTAAGAACGTGTCATAATTTTGTGATTAAATAATTTTTTTTCGTGTTTTTATGTATAAATCTTAGACATCTAGCGTACACTAGTAAAACTAGAGAGATAAATTTAGTAAGTATTATTTTAATTCGTCACAGCCAACTTTGATGTATTTTTCAAAATAAAAATTCGAAAAATATATTTTAAAAATAATTTAATTTTAAAATTTCTGCAATTAATATTTACTTAATACTAATATACCCTTCTTGTATGATATATTGCTGCTAAAGATATGTAGAACACTTTTGTTTAAACATTTTGTAACATTTTTGCTATTTTAATTGAAAAACTTGAAGCTAAAAAACACCATTTTTACTATGGATTCCTATGGAAATCACTGAATAGTTACAGCACTAAAAAAGCTTCTAAAAAATACGTCATAATGATTATTGCTCTATACTCTAGAAGGCTCTGACAAAATTCATGTACAGGGGCCGTATTCTTGAAATTCAAACCCGAAAAAGTCGCCGATAATTTTCTAGTGAAATACGTCATTTCAGTCGAAAATTTAAAATGTTTTATACCAAAGTCACCGGAGACTTTTTTCGGTGAATTTCAAGAATACGGGCTCAGGTCAAGTTTCATTTGGGGAGCCCGGGAAAATTCGTTTTACATAATAACTGTTGGCTAGGCACACTAATTGAAATACTTTCCAGATATGGAATCCAGATACTTTGAAGGTTCAATTTATACAAATTTTTAAATTTTATTTAGGCCTTTCATTCAAACGAATTTTTTCGTATTCCCATCATAAAACTTGATCTGATAATTGTTCTAGAGATAACTACTGACTATACACACTATAATTGAACCATCTTCCAGACATCACACTTTTGTAGGTTGAATTTATAAAAAAATTTAAATTTTATATAATGCCACTCTCATGAAACTTAACGTGAAATTCCTACCGTAAGCAGTGACAAACCAAATTGAGCCTATATCCGAAATATGTTGG
The DNA here is from genome assembly GCA_963556165.1 of Tipula helvola. Taxonomy (NCBI): domain Eukaryota; kingdom Metazoa; phylum Arthropoda; class Insecta; order Diptera; family Tipulidae; genus Tipula; species Tipula helvola. The sequence continues at coordinate 168,648,111 of OY744482.1, read as the reverse complement.
CTGGTAACTTTCGGCTGAGATAACCAAGTCCTATCTGCATTACTGACATTTTATTACTTTCGACTGAAAACTTTCGGCTAACCCTAACAGGGTAAATTGTATGATGTATTTTTACTGAAATTCATTGATGTTAATGACGGCCTTTAACACCCCTTTAAACACACAATAACACCCAGTGAGTGGATAGGTTTTTTTTTTTATATCTAACGGTAGTGTTTAGGAATTGCTTCCTGAATGTGTCGTTCCGCGTTCACGTACATTGGATACATATGCAATAAGACACATCGTAACCATAAATGGAATAAAAGGACTAAAGAGGGAATGACAAGAGAGAATTAAGCAGGATCGGGATTTTAATCTTCAAGAATTCTACTTATGATATTGAGTTTGAATTTCTGTAAATTGTATGCTACAAGGTAAGCCCCATCGTCTAACCCGTTCCACAAACCCGTACTCCGAAGGAAGTTATTGGTCTTTGAAAAATTTAGTTCCAGGTTATACGTGTAAACTGATCGTCTTAATTTACGTGTTGCCCTGGATAGACCGCGTTCAAACAATTGAAAATTACCATGTAAATATTTGTAGAACACACATAAGGCTCTCGCGTTTTGTCTGTGGGTAAGTATAGTATCAAGTGTAGGGGCAGGATGAGAATGATTTAAATCATTTTTTTCGATAACAAATTTTAAATGAAATAAAACAATTTTTTTTAGTATAATTTTTGTGAACAAAGTTTCTGTTAAAGAACTATGTACTTTTAAACCAAAATATTAAAATTTATATTTTATTTTAGCGGAAAATACAGTTTTAAAATAATTCTATCATACTCAATTCTTATTAAGCAAATGAGTGGATCAAAAAAAGACGCCGTTTGGTGAAATTACACAGAAATTCGTAATGAAAACAGTGAAAACTTTAAAGCGGAATGCCTCAAATGTGGGAAGATTTTGCAAGGCATTGTGCAACGATTCAAAACTCATATTGGAAAACGTAAAATTTTTGACGAAGAAACGGAAACAAATAATACGCCGGCTGCATTATGCGGCATTCCACCACAACCTATAATTGATGCAGCAATAAATTTACCAATTTCTAATGCTGTCTCAACAAAATTTTAAAATTCCGGTCCAAATAAATTATCACAATTAGAACAACAGCAGCACACAAAGAAAATTTGGATCACAAAGTTGCTCGCGTCATTTTTGCAACAAATATTTCATTCAGAACGGTTGAGAATGAAAAATTTAAAAATGTATTTAAGGAGCTATGACCGGTTTGTCACCCACCAAATCGCAAACTATAGGTGGTAAACTTTGAATATGAACACATCGATTTACGAGAATAGTACTTTTCCGCTCTCAGATTATTAGGCGCATTTTTAATTTTGAAAGAAAATTCTCAATCCAAGAAACCAACGTACTGGGATGTAAAATTTCTCCCAACTTGCACAGTAAACCCTTGTACCTTGTGCTCCATTGCGCGGTGACCTAGTTTATTAAATCTCTAGTCGATCGGCCGCTACGAAATCCGTGCTGTTGGTCAGAAATCAAATGACGTACCTCTAGCTTCATCATTTGAAAATTGACTATTGTTTCTAGAACATTATAGAGCACTGAGACAATAGCTATTGGCCGGCAAATCGAAGGCTCAGTTTTGCTACCCTTCTTGGGCACTGGGTGAAGGGAATATGCCAAGAGTCAAAGATTAGTGGAACAGAACAGATAAGGCCAAAGATTTGCTGCATTTTTTGAGAGTAATCGGGGGAATATTGTCAGGAGCGGTTAATTTGTTGGCATCAATGTCTGCAAAAACATTTGCAACTACTTCAGACCTTAAAGAAGAGTCTGCCATGTTAGAATTCGCGACAAGCTTTGTGGTACCTTCTAAAGGTGGTATACTTTGATTTTGCTTAAGTGAACTTTTTAGCATTAGAGAGTGTTGTCGATACTGAATTTCTAGCCATCCTAAAAGCTGCTAAGTTTCCAACCGTTGAGCCATTTAAATATTTACGATGAGACGCTTCTTCGAAACAATCAATTTTACCGAAGGAGAATGCAACTACGCTAATCAAACTCCCAAAAGAAACAGTTCTTTCATGCCCAATCAGTGGAATTAATCAGTTTCTTACAGTGCCAGCACAGTCGGCATTTAAGTGGTATACTTGAATTTTACACTCTCTCAATACCGTGTCGTGTGTTCATTTGAAAACTTTCCAACCGAATTATCTCAAAACTCAAGCGTGAAAAATGTGTTGTCTGAATAAAAAATTTTTGTGGTTTTTAGGAGGAAAGACGAGAATATTTCTTATTTTGTAGTTTGTGATTATCTTAAAGATTATTTTAAGGTCAAACCTTTTAGGTTTCTATTAAAAAAACTGGTTTGGCATTGAAATAACCTTTAAGACCCCCCCCCCACGGACCCCTAAATAAATGCAAATTTTTCAAATTATTTTGGTGGTTTTTTAAAAACATTCGATTAATAGGGACAACCCATTATTGCTATATACTGGTATATATGTATGTATGAAAGTTTAAAATGATTTGTTGACAGGTGAATTTAAGAATATATAAAAAATTATTCAAAAAAAAAAATCGAATGATTACCGAAACGCTTACCACCCCTCCCCCACGTACTCTCCAACCAACCAACGAGTCTTCGAGCCGATCCTTTGTTTTATTTACCCGAGTTCCAGTCACCTTCACCTTCATGGTTGATAAATTACTTCGGTCTAAAAAGACCAAAGTATTGAAATCCCGTCAAAAATTACCAAACATTTGGTTGGTTCAAAAACACTTTTCTCAACGTTTTGAAAGTCACAAAGTTCGAAAAAGAAAAAAATGTTCGTCCGTCTTTCTGGATGTCTGAGTGTCTGGATATCTGGATATCTCGAGAACAGCTTATCCGATTTATATTTTTTCTTCGTCAAGCTGACCATAGATCAAGGCGGAGAATTGAAAAGCTTTGATGAGCTTTGCGTTGAGTATGCGGTTGAGTTTGATTCCATTTGCGAATTGAATTAAGGTTGAGTTGGGGTTCGATTAGAGTTTAGTGAGCAGTTGAGCAATCTGTAGAAATAAAAGTGAGTGTAGCATAATACAATACACATATGTGTAGGCTATTTAAACAAATCCACACGGCTTGACTGATTTGAACCAAATTTTACACCAAAGGTCACTGTTAATAACTCATACCTTTATCTCCTTATTGAGGGATGATAATCAGGACCAATGTTACTATGGAGGCATTTCTAAAACTTCACCAATTGAGTTGTTTTTTGAATATTGATAGTGTATCATAATTCCTTTAACGGTGATGGTGATGATGCCAATGATGGTGATGGTAATAGTGACGGTGATATTGATGGTGATGGTGAAGTTTCTGGTGGTGGTGATGCAGTTGATGGTATTATGGTATGATTATACGATGGTATGAAGTTATGACAGTATGATGGTATGACGGAATGATGGTATGTTGGTTTGATGAGTTGATGATTATTAGTGGAAGTTGTGTAAGGGTTTAGTTAGCTTGCGTTGGGGTTAAGTGAGTTGTTCGATTGAGGAATTATTTAAAAGTTGATTTGGGGTTTGGTTAAATGTTGACTTGAAAGTTGATTTAGGGTTGATTTGTTTATTGAGTTGACGGTTGGGTTGCGGTTAATTTGGAGATTGCGTTTATTATTTAGTTGCTATCGAGTTGGAGGAAGAGTTGTAAATTGAGTTGGATTTTGAGCTGAAAATTGAGATACAAGATGGTTTGGGAGTTGAACTAAACATTTAACAAATCTCGAATAGCTTCAGAATTCATTTTTCCTCTAAATAGAAATTCACGGCTGAACATTTGGCCACCATTTATGAGGGGATATCGAAAATTCGAAAAATAGCTTCATATTCGAAATATTCGAATACTCGATACCCGGAATTGAATACCCTAAACTCTACTATCGCTATATTCTCACAATTCACTCCACTCATTAATACAGGGTGGCGTGAAAAGTTTTTAGCCTGACCCATAGCTGGTACTAATATAAGCATAAAAATAAGTATACTATAACTAGAATATTCCATCCTTTATGGGAATGAATGAATCATTCCATATCGATCTCTCAATTCGTTCTGTGTTTACAAGCCATTCGAAATTGGCATGTCAGTACGTCGTGCTATGAATTAATATTTATATTTAAAAATGATCGATACGGTTAAAGTTTTAGGTGTACGTCATTCATATGCAACAGTACAAATTGAGTGGCTGATACATTTGGCCACTCAATTTGTACTGTTGCATATGAATGACGTACACCTAAAACTTTAACCGTATCGATCATTTTTATATAAATATTAATTCATAGCACGACGTACTGACATGCCAATTTCGAATGGCTTGTAAACACAGAACGAATTGAGAGATCGATATGGAATGATTCATTCATTCCCATGAAGGATGGAATATTCTAGTTATAGTATACTTATTTTTATGCTTATATTAGTACCAGCTATGGGTCAGGCTAAAAACTTTTCACGCCACCCTGTATTAATGAGTGGAGTGAATTGTGAGAATATAGCGATAGTAGAGTTTAGGGTATTCAATTCCGGGTATCGAGTATTCGAACTTTTCGAATATGAAGCTATTTTTCGAATTTTCGATATCCCCTCATAAATGGTGGCCAAAGAGTTCTCAGATGAATGAGTATTACATATTTTATGTGGAGAATTACATATTATGAAAAGGTTGTTTGGAAAAGTGGTACCGCCTACGTTAACAATTCAACAAAAACTCGATCGGAACCTAATCAAACCGAATTCGCATCATTTCATTACTATGGATGAGACTTCGGTCTTTATCACCACGATCCTAAATTGAAACAAGAAAATTTCCAGCGGACTGAAGCTGGATGTTCAGCTCCGAAGCAAACAAAGAGTAAACGATCGGCAAGAAAGGTTATGGTATCAGTTTTTTGGGATGCAAACTTGATTTTGATGACTGATTTTCTAAAAAAAGGTAAAACAATTAATTCTGAGTATTATTGTAGTCTTTTGGATCAATTGAATGCAAAGATTCATGAGAAAATGTCTGGTTTACAGAAAAAACAAATTATTTTTCATCAAGACAATGGGCGTGATCACACAAGTGATTCAAAATGATAAAATTCAACGAATTAAAGTAAGAATTGCGTACCAATTTACGACGTTAATTTCGAGTTAGGATTTTTGAAAATTCAATTCTTGTTGTGTGGTACCCGTTGTGTTCCCAAATTTTGAGAATAGAAAGCGTTCAAAAGAAATTCCTGATTTATGTGTTCGTTACTACTCGAGAGATAGTACACACATTTTTAAAATTTTTTAAAAACACTTGTTAAATATTTCGCAAAATTACAAAAGGTTTAAAAAATCACTCGATCGATTTCGGCTTATTAGGCCATCATCAGGAGTATCTACTAAACTGTCAGTTTAGTAGATACTCCTGATGATGGCCTAATAAGCCGAAATCGATCGAGTGATTTTTTAAACCTTTTGTAATTTTGCGAAATATTTAACAAGTGTTTTTAAAAAATTTTAAAAATGTGTGTATTAAGTGTGTTTCGCCAAGTGCCAACGGCAGAAAGTGTAAGAAGTATCGAGAGATAGTGTACTACGTATGCCTACTTACAAAAGCAGATTTGCTTTATTAAATCTACTATCGCTATAGAATTACATACGTAAATTTGCGACGTGGTTTTATAATGGAGTATACAGCTTTATGACGATTTTGACGAAGGAGTGAAGGCTCTCCCCTCCCCGGGGAAGGTTCAAATCCATCAAAAATATTCTGATGTAGTTTATAGACGACCTTTATCAGTTTTTAAAGATTTTTATTTAACTTCATATCTCTGTTTGGCTTCACATCTCAAGTTCGTTTAATTAATGGAAAAATGCAATAGACACCAATATCACTCATTAGACATAGTAATAAACCGGAGGTTAAACGCTCAAGCTATCCGGGTTCGAATTGAATTATACGCGAATATTGTTTTGTAATTTAATCATTAGCCGTGTCCTTTAAATTGATTGTCTAATTAAAAATTCACCCGTTCAGTATGTGTAATGTAGAGGTCTCATTAAACAAACAAACGCGGCGGTAGTGGAAAGGAAGGAGATGTACAATGAAGGTTGTTTAGTTAATGGAAGATGTTATGTTATACTGGAAATTCTTTTATATAGATTGCACCACGCACTTTCATATTTAGAAAAAAAAAAATGGTGCATGGTGTGTTTAATAAAACTTTTTTAGATCTGCTTTATAAAAACATCGAGTTTACCATTTCTCGCAATTTTGCTCTGAAAGTTTTCCGATCAGTGATCCAAGATCACTTGATGTTGCGGGCTTGGGAAGAACAAACTACGTTTTTCTGGTATTAAGTTGTACTTTGCCGGCGGTCTTTTAAATGTAACTAGAGGTACGTATTCATCGGCATTTTCCTATATTTTAGGAAAGGTATCTCTCGAATTGATTGCTAAGAAGTGTAGCAGCTTATATGGTCACTCATTACAGAAGTTTATACATACGTACAGTTGTGTTTGTCAAATTATTAGAGCCACGTTAAATCCTGGCAATTTATCTAAATAACTAAATGTTTTAAACATGTGGACACATCTAAATACGAGTACTAAAAGTTAAGTTTTAAGTTAAAAGTTTCGAGTCTCGTTTTACCACTGAATTAATACATTATTTTGAATTAATCAATTAACTTTAACCAACAGGGACATAATAAATAATCAACAAGTGCTATTAGTGTTCGGCTCAGAAAATGACCTTGGGCAATAATAAATTTACTGAAGCTTTAATATGACAACATGAAATTTAAACAATATAAATCTTAATTTTCTCCGAAAATATCTCATTGAGAACTGCAATGTGCACTGCATGACTTAATAATCTTAACATTTATTATTTTTGAAATATAGGCTGTGACTTTCTGCTTTAAATAATAACTTTTATTTGTTTATTTATTTCCAGGTAAAAAAAAAACTCCATAATGGACTTTCAAATAAAAAAAGCGCGAGATTTCGTTCGATTATAAGGTAAAGTTAAATTAAATTAAGTATGATTTGTGAATTATGGCATCATTGTCGCCAAAACTTCACTTCAATATCACAACAAAAAGACGAATAATGTTGTGTGATTACCAAAAATAAAATTTACGTTTTATTACCTCATTGAATCCGAATCTAAAATTAGCACGTTGAATCACTTTTGCTTTTCATGGAATATCGGTAAGATCGAGAATACCATCTAAATACTTTAAAGATCACAAACATTTAAATAATTTGTTTTTATTGGTTTATGGTTTATGCAATTGATATACTATATGTACAAGGTGATTTGTTGTGTACGATTTAATACGTCATTTTCCATTCCATGTCTAACTTCTGTTATATATGTACAACAGAATTAGCACTGTGCTAATGAATTCTAAATATACTCGTACATAAACGTAATCGATTTTTGTTGTCTATTTTGATGTTTTAAATCTGGTTAGCGAAAATTAAATTTGTACATATAAATAAATCATTTAAACTAAAATTAGCATTACAGTGATGAGAGATGTAATTGATTTGAAAGGCGCATATTTGTATTATTGCTCTTGAAATTGTAACTAGAATTTATAATATTACAAGAGCGACAAGTGACGAGGAGATCTTCCTTACCAGGTCCTTTTGTTTCTTTACCTCTTTCCTCTTTATATATCTCTCTCTCTCTCTCTCCTTAAATATTAAACTCAGAAGACCCAATTCTTGTGGAAATTTTTGAATGCGTATATGTAACATTTCAAGCTTTGAATATCTCTTGCATATCTTTTGCTAGGATACTTCAAGGTCTATGCGCAATTATCATTTGATATTGGTTTGATTGATAATCGTTTTAACTGATGTTAGGATCCGTTTATATGTATAAGGGATTAATAAGATTATTATTGAGGGAAATAGATTCGACAGTTATTATTGATAAAAACTAGATAAACAAACTGGAGAAACAAAGATTAAACCTAGAGCAGCCGTTCAAATAATGTTTTCAATTTATGTCAGCTTATGTTCCATTATGACTTGCCACGAAATTGGAGAAATTAGATCATTTCAGATGGATGATTTTACCATGGCCAGATTGAGGTTGAGTGCTTTAGCTACTTGTCGTGTTAGACTGCAGATGAGGGTATTAGTCCATCTTCCCTCTGCTAAGGCTAGCACCTGTTTCCACTTTGCTAGTTGAAGCGCTGCGATAGACCTCTCCAGACTTGGCCTTTCCGGTTGCAGGTCGTACCATGACCGAGAGTCGTACCGTACCAAGCGAGCTTATCCGCCCTTCGGTTTCTTGTGACGTCCGAACCACCAGAGACCCAGATTAACTGAATGTTTAAATGCTCCCTCATCTCATTTAGGCAGCTATACAGTGTTGAGTAACAAAAGTGAATGTATTTTTTCGGATTTTTTTACAAGAAAACGACTTGGATGATCGATTTGAAATTTCACATTTTAATTAAAGACAATTTAAAGAGTACAGTTTGTAACGACACCGCAAGATTTCGTTTGGCGCACCTTGGTTCAACAATCATGTGTGCGCCAGTTTAACGTCATCCTGCGATGTCGTTAACAGACATAGAGTAGCGGTCTGGTGCGGTCTTTCTAGCTGGCTAAGCTCAGGGATGGCGTGGGGGTGTCCAGACATTACTCTATGCTTGAATAACCGCGTTCGATAAAAAAAAAGGAAAACTGCATTGTCTACCTCGTTTACAGGAACAAAAAAAAAAAAATTGACAAAATAAAAAAAAAATCTGAAGCTAAACCGACCCAAAATACAAAAACCTGCCCTAACACCCATCTCGATCAACCATTTATCACCTACTCACACATTGCACCTAATTCACACAAAAAATCCCGAACTAAACGAACCAAACGCCATATAAACGACAAAAGGAAAAACCAAAAAAAAACCAGAAAATTATTTATGGACGTAACTACAAGGTCGGGAGAGCTGAAAGAAATTTGCATATAAAAAAAAAATATATATGTAATAAAAACAAAATATAATAATAAAACACACCCCAGTCAAGTGAGGATTACAACTGTTAAAATATAAAAAAAAATCACGCGGTGTTCCCCAGTTCTTGTTTAATTTTCTGGGTACACCTTACCTGAACACAAAAAATATATGGGCCCGTCCGACCACTAAACATATATCAGCGCCGACGCAGCTGCCCCCTCTTGCGCGAACCCCACTCTGTTTGGCAGAGTTGCTGCCACAAACCCAAAATTTCCAATTTTCAACAATTGAATTCAGCACTTTTCTCGTTTGAAATTCGAGAATTTTTATATGGTTTTATTATTATTTCTTTAAATTTTTATGACGAATAATTTATTTAATAGTTGAGATTTTATTAAAGTGTTTATGAATTATGTTGGAAGTTTTACTTCATTTTTCGTATTATTAATCACTTGGCATAAGCACAACAAATCCACAAAAAAAAATATCGTCACCCAGTAACAGTAGCGGTTATAAGTGGAAAGAAATAATACACTATTTATATACTTAATATTATTAAAACTATTTATTTTGTTCCTTCTTTTATTATTTTTTTTTTTTTTAGTTTTATGTATGGACATAGAAAATTATGACGCCTGACGCCATTTACACTTATCTGACGATAATATTTTAAAATTTATAATAATGTCATAAATTCCACAAAAAAAATAATCCAGCCTTAAAGCTTTTATATGAAACCAAGCCAAACCAATATGCATATAATCACTTGGTATAAAAAAAATATCTTTTCGTTATTTTTATTTTAATTATTACATATTTTTTTTTTATGTATAGACTTAAATTATTCCACAAGGCTTTACAAAAAAAAACTGGATCAAAAACTTTCTTTTCTTTATACACAACAATAGTTCTAATTTTTTTTTTATTTATTTCTAATTAACAAAACTTATAAATTTTTTTTCCACACTTGACCTTTTTACCCGTAAATATCAAAAAAAAACTCTAGTTAAAACTAAACTCTCCAAACTGTCACACGAGACGTATCATTATCGAAATTCCAAACTAGACTGTCCAATTTTTTTTTCTTGTTTTCGCAAAAAAATTCAAATTTTATTTCTCTCGCGATGAGATAACAACAAAAAAAATATGGCAAAGACACTCGACCACGAACCGCAAAACTCTCTCGTTGCTTGTAGTCACGCCTTTTGTCCTCCACCACACCAACAGCAAACCGCATGCAAACACCATTTACCAAAAACAAACAATATCCATCTAGAATTTTCCATCCGAGCCATCCAATCACAAGAGAAAAAAAAACATACAAGTCAATCGTACGATCGTCTTAAAATCAAACTCTCGCTCAGTCAACACAGCCAAACCAAGAATAAACTAGTACACGGAACTCTCACTCAATCATTCCAACAACATCCAAAAGTATCACTCAACTCAAAAAAAAACTACTCTTGATGGTGGTATATAGCCGGCATAAAGGCGCAACCGTCACCACAGACAGTGAGCAGCGATGTCTACACACATCCACTCGCACCAGACCAATGCGCGACTAGCCTGGAATGTTACGCAACAAGCGGGTGTCGTAACAATCGTGGGGACGACTCACACCCGAGAAACGAGTCTCATTAAGCCGGGCAATAATATACCTGAGAAAATCAGGAAGAAAGGAAAAGCCGAGTACAAACTGGATTAACTGAAAGAGACATGCATGAACAACACCAAGTACTATTGAATTTTCAGAATTTATTTCAAATAAAAATACATATGATGATTATCAAATTTACCCGTACTCTGGGCGGAGGCACTGAAGGCATACGATTTGCATCATCACGATGCCACGGCACGCTATGGAGCGTTCCCTCATCTGGACCCTCGTCGAACCTAGAAGGTCGCCTGATGCCCTCTGGCTCATCTATGTCCCATGGTCTAGCTCTTGAACTCATTGATGTTGGTATTTCTTTTGTTTATACCTGAGCCACCTCAATTAGTGTCAAACAAAGTACTGAAAGGAAACACACTAGATAAAACCGAATGGAAAATAAGCAAGGTAAATGTCTATGAACTAAGTTACCCGGGCGTATAGCAAGCAAACCTAGTTTTAAAACTTATGCCAACATTCAAAGACAACACAATGACAGCGCATGAGAGAATCATATCGTTTCACTATACCGTGGTATGCAGATCAAAATATTCATATATCGGAATTTTCAAATGCTTCACCTAGAACCGAATATCTTTCGCGTGAAAAGTACCCAAAGTTTTTCCATCAGGGTCTTGAACACTATAGGCAACGTTACCCACTCTCGAAGTGATGATGGCTGGTCTGAACTTGGCTCCTAGTTTGGCAGAAAATTTACCTGCTGCATCACTTAAGGCAAAGGATCGGACGAAAACAGGCTGACCGACGCGAAACACTCTATGACTACTACGTAAATTATAATGTTTGGACCCCCTTTCATGAGCGACCTTGAGATAATGCGTGATCTTGGCTTTAATCAAATTAAGGCGATCTGGCTTGGCTAATATCTGGATCTCATTAGCATCAGAAGCTTCGACTAGTCTTCGCAACTCATAATCCGAACCGTGAAGAGACATATGTTGGCCAAACACGAGATAATGAGGGGCAAAATGTAGAGTTTCGTGATATGCATTGCGCAAGGCAGCGGCCACCTCTTGCAGGTGCTTGTCCCACTCATTATGTTCATGATCGTCCACATATGCTCTCACGGCCGACAGCAGGGTTCGATTCACCCTCTCAGAAGCATTACTTTGAGGAGAATATACAGGAGTCCTGATATGAGAAACGCCGTATTTAGTCAACAAACCTTTAAAAAGGTTGGAGGTAAACTGTTTACCGTTGTCCGAAGTGATAGTTGCAGGAACCGAGAACAATAAGAAAACCTCATTTTCCAAGAAGGAACACAAGAGGGAGGCCGAGGCCTCCCGCAAAGGTTTGAGGATCACAAACTTGGAGTAGTGGTCCAACACGATGCAGATTACAGAATTCCCCCGTTTAGATCGCGGATATGGACCCAGGAAGTCAACGAAAAGCTTTTCGAACGGCCGAGTAGACACCACCTGAGATCCCATTTCTGGTCGTGTGGAATAATTGACGGCTTTATTCATTTTACACTTAGTGCAATCGGAGACATACTTCTTTACTTGAACCGCCATCTGAGGCCAGTAAAATTGTCTTTGAAGTCGCTCGAGAGTTTTACGACTGCCTAAGTGTGCTGAGGTTGGTGGGTCGTGGGCTTGTTCGATGAGTTCCGGAGTCAAAGGAGTAGGAACGAATAATTTGAACGGAGAAATATCTGTATCCACATATCGACTTCCGTACGCCGGTGCAATAAAGAGCTTATTATCCCGTACTTGAAGATTGTGATCGCAGTGGTTTAATTGCTTAACTTTGGAAATGCGCATCACGTAATCCGGATCTTGAAATGCAGGTGACTTCAGGTCGATATGTAGAATCTGCATCGGCGGAGAGGAAGATAAGGCAGATAGAGTTAACGGATCTACAGCATCCGACGGTAAACAAGAATGGTTGGTAATTGGCGCAGGATTGCTACTAGAGGTTGCAGGATCCACCGTTGCTGAAGGAGAGTCTTCGCTGAAAGCGCGCGACAAGGCATCCGGAACAACGTTCAATGATCCTTTTCGATAACCAATTTGAAAATTGAAGGATTGTAATTTTAAGCTCCACCGCGCAAGACGCCCCGACAGATCCTTTTGAGACATTAACCAAGTTAGACTGGCATGATCCGTGTATATCACAAAAGGATACCCTTCTATATACGGCCGAAACTTTTGGACGCTGAGCACCGCGGCGTAGCATTCCAGTTCAGTCACCGAGTAGTTTCTCTGAGCCGCATTGAGCTTATGGGAGATAAATTCAATGGGGCGCTCAACTCCCTCAGCATCTGTCTGAAATAAAACGCTACCTACGCCGACGGTACTAGCATCGCACTGTATATAAAAGGGTTTACTGTAATCGGGGTTGGCCAAGACGGGAGCAGAAGACAAAGCTAATTTCAAGGAGCGAAATGATGCATCGGCGGCTTCCGACCACCGAGACTTCGCAGATTTCCCAGTAAGATCTGTTAAGGGAGCGGCTAAAGCAGAAAAATTGGGAATGAAGCGGCGATACCACCCGCACATACCCAGGAAGCGACGTATGTGTTTTGTAGTTTTGGGAACAGGAAACTCCAAAATTGCTTTACACTTCTCTGGGTTAGTACGGAGGCAACCATCACCGACAACATAACCCAAGTAACCAACTTCCCTCAACACGAACTTACTCTTAGCGAGGTTGATGGTCAAGCCCGCAGTTTTTAATCGAGTAGCAACTTCTCTCAACAGCTCAAAGTGCTCGGCCAGAGTGGCGGATGTGACCAAAAGGTCATCGAGATACACAAAGACCTTATCGTGCAGTTGGTGTGGGATTACTTTGTGCATTAAGCGACAAAGGGTCTGTGGCGCGTTGCATAATCCAAAAGGCATCACCTTGAACTGATACAAAGGCCGCCCAGGTACCGTAAACGCTGTCTTATCTCTAGATTGTGGGTCGAGAGGTATTTGCCAAAAGGCATCTTTTAAATCAATCGCCGAAATAAATCGGGTTTGATCCAAACGACCCAACAATCCATGAATAAGAGGCAGCGGATACGCATCCTTAACGGTAGCCTTGTTCAGTTCTCTAGCATCTAAGCACAGACGAACTTTGCCATTGGCCTTACGCACAAGAGTAACCGGCGAGCACCAGGAACTTTGTGATTCCTCGATGACTCCCAAAGACAGCATACGATCCAACTCGGTATACATTAATTTCTGTATGGCTGGAGAAACGGAATAGAACCGCTGTTTAACTGGTTTGGCGGTTCCGACATCGATGGAATGGAATAAATAGGAAGTTCGGCCTAACCCCAGTTTAGCACTTGCAGGGAAAAGTTCTTTAATACGGTCAAGAGTATTTTGCTCATCGCTCGTGAGTACATGTATTTTAGGATGGTCATCGGAATCGGAAGGCTCCAAAGAGGTCGACAAGGAGGAGATCTTTGGAGCTATTCCGAATCGATTCCAAAAATCGATTCCAAGATACAACGGTTGTTCCAAGGATGGAACTATATACAAAGTGAGAGGATGAGACGTGGAACCGAACTTCACTGAAGCATTTATGTAGCCGAACACCCGTTGAGGTTGTCCGCTAGCAGTATTAATGTTAAAAGGAAAATTATGAAATTTAATAAAGGGATTAGAAAGCAAATTCTCCGATCCACGACCCAAGACGCTGACGCTGGCTCCACTATCCAAAAGGCCTCGGTATGGCACATCATTAACCAGGACATCGGCATAAGGCCGAATGTCACCGGTTTCAGAACCGAGTAAGGAAGATACAACAAATGATTTCATGGTCTTACGTCTTTCCCAGTACCTTTTGGAGCGTAGCAAACGAGTAGGATTGTGAGATCGGAAAGGCTTGAACGGAATATTAGAATACATAGTACTATTGGAACGAGAAAAAGGATTTGGATTGGTAAGGCATTGACTATGTGTTATAGGGCTGAACGACGGGTTTGAATTATTAATAGATTGTGAATGATATGATAGAACGTTAGGCAAAATAGTAGATGGGGAATCAGTCTTTGAGCAATCTGAGTCGAAAGACTCTACATAGGAGGCTTGGGGCCTATCTGACTCCTCCATCCCATCGAGGATCCTTGGCGAAGCTCCGGATCTGTATTGCTGGCTGCATCCATTCGCTGCGTTCTGGGCAGATCGTAATGCTGTGGCCCCTGGTTCCCAGTCCTCCCTTGACCACTCGACCGGTTTCCCGCACATCGACGGCATTCCGCAGAAATCGTGTTTCTCAAACCGCATCTATAGCAAAAATATCCCGTGGATTGAATTGGACAATTTTTGAATCGATGACCCATGTCGGAGCAATTGTAACAAACAACCAAATTATCGGCAGAGGCATTCGTATTTGGAACCGGAGTTGGTTTACTAGTAAGACCTGGATTGACCATTTCGCTCTTCATCGGGCCTCGAAATGCAGCTAACGTAGTTTGAGCAGGCACATCTGAAGGAACGATAACCGGGATTGAGGCTTGTTGACGTTGTTCCTCTCCATAATCCGCTGACAACTCGCTAACTACTCTTCTAGCATTTGGAAAAGAATCCGGCTGAAACCGAAGTCGTCGAAGTGAGTCTTCCCACGCAGTACAACTCTTAATTAGCTCGTTAATGGACGAGAATCGGCGATCGGTCAGGTGATACTGTAAAGTGGGCTTCATGTTGGAAAGCAACAGCTGAATGAATTCCTCATCCGAATAAGGAGTATGGCACTGTAAAGTCAACCCCCACATGTGATGATAAAAATCAATGAAATTTTCATTAGGTTGTTGCTTCCGAGCCTCAATAGATCTGCGAATTTCGAATGACGTACGCCGATCCTGGAATCGTGCAATGAGGTCTCTTTTTAACTCAGCCCAACCGGCCAAAGGATGATGCCGGCGGTAAATCCAGTACCACTGGAGAGCGACATCTCGCAATACGGTACTTATCTCGACAATCATGGCCTCTGGAGATAATTGCATAGATGCCGACACAGTGTCCACTTGAAAGATAAACATATCCACAGTGATACCAGACGAAGAACCATTGAATTGAATACCACTACGAGCTAAGGAACGATAACCAGAACTACCGGGAGCAAAAACGTACGAGGGAGGTGGCTCTACCGGCATTGGATTTTGAACCGCAAATGTTTGTTTATAAGAACCATTATTGGGCGGGGCTGTAGATGGTGGCAATGTAGGAGTAGAAGTCGAAGTCTGCTCCACAGATGAAGGCGCTTTTGGAATAAACTTTCCTCTAGTACTATTGTCATTGGAGGATGAATCTTGTGGTATTGTCGACATAATGTATGTAGGGGAATCCCGAAATTGCACATGACCATTAGAACCAAAATCATATGAAGTTCCCACGTTGGGTAACGGGACTGGAACAGCAGATTGACTGATAGGATTCTGATTTGGAATTGACGGAGCGGCCTTTGTTCTTAAATATTTTACCTCCTCCGTCAAGGACTGAACAAGTTTTGTCAAGGCGGCCACTCTCTCATCGGCAGCACTTTGCACAGCTGAATTGCCCGTTTTGAATTCCATTACTTGAGAGTGGGATGCCGTCGAAATCGAGGAATCAATTACTTTAGAGTTGGATGCCGTTGAAATCGGAAAATCAATTACGGAAACGGTCGGAATTTCCACTTCCCGAGCGTCATCCAGGGACTCGTTCAGGTACTCGGGATCAGTTAAATACCGATCTAATGAACCGAGCAACTTCCGGCATGATATTTGTAAACTCTGAGCTTGGCTTCCGTAAGTGGGAGATGAACAAACGCGACCAATTCGTCCCTCAACATGCAATAATCTTGAGCGGAGATTACGAGCGGTAGCAGCTTGGTCTTCCTTAGGTAAGGCGGCTAATCCTAAAATACCAACCTTAAATCCATCCAATTTGGTTTGGCATCCTGACAACTCCAGGTCTGGGCGTTTGCTAGCTTTAAGATGCATTTTATGTGGATACGTACTGCTTCCAGAACGCTCCGCTACTAGTAATGTTTGGAGATCAGACAAGGCATGCTCAGATTCAGGGCGTATCCCACGTATCTCGAACTCAACCTCAATTTCATCTGTTTTAAGGGCAGTGATATCCATTTTGCCGTGATAAAACGCAGGAAACTACAAACACTTTGATTATTTAACTTTCGCGAAGGATTGCCAAATTCAGACAAATCACAACCAAAACCGTATATTATATAACGAAGAAATTCAATGTGATAAAAAAAAATTAAAGAAAACAAATAAAAATAAAGGAAATTTATAAAGATTATACCAGAATAATTATACCCAAAACCGATGAAATATAATATAAAAATAAATGATCAATTAATAATTATTAATATTTAAAGTAATGTATCAAAATAAGTACGTATGGTAATCTTAAGTCTACCCAAATAAAAAAAAATAGAAAAAAAATCCAAAACCTAATTACCGAGAATTAATTTCTCAAAATTTAATTATATTTCATATAAGAGATTTAATGAATTAATTTAAATATAATAAAGCGAGAAACAAATGTTGAAACGCAAAACAAAAGAAATATCAACAAAAAAAATAGTAGATCTCGATGAGTCACGGGCAGGGAACTCGCATTGGGTCGGCAAGAATATAATAATAAATAATAATGAATGAAATGAAATTACTAAATAATAAAATAATAAATATTATTAACTGAAATAAAGATAGTAAGAACCTTCCTGTAAACAAGACAGTTGTAGCAAAACAAAGCAAACGGAATAAAAGAAGAAGGACCACATGATGTACCTCGACCATCGAGACAACTAACCGCCCAATCAATACCACATCGGTAGAAACAGCTGGTCTAGTTTCTCGATGCTCGAAGCACATGGGATCTAAATGAGGGACGCTCCTGCAAGATCGAACGACGCAAGCGCCGGAACCCGCAAGGAACGCCCCCTCATTTAAATAGTCGGAAAAACTGAAATTAAAATAAAATTTGAAATATGTAGTAAAATACTGAAAAGGGTACGAAGAAATCTGAAAAAAGTAAAGAAAATAAATTTCAAAAAAAAATTCTCGACTCAGAACAAGGAAGAGTGAATTCCAACCACAATCAGACGCCACATAGCGGAAATGAAGGAATCACCACAATCGATGCTCTGAGCAGAGGGGTTTAATATTCACACCGGTGCGTAATCAAACAACCTTAAGTCGGCTACCATCACCGATGCGAATACCAACCGGACCCGGAACTTAAATGAATACACTCGCGTGAATTCAAACAACGCTGGCATTGGATACAACAACGAGTGCATTCATTAAGCAAAAAAAAACTGTGAACTGAAAAGACGAAATTACTAAGGAAAAAAAATTAAAAAAAATTAATTAATAGCCAAAGTTTGGGCGCCACTGTAACGACACCGCAAGATTTCGTTTGGCGCACCTTGGTTCAACAATCATGTGTGCGCCAGTTTAACGTCATCCTGCGATGTCGTTAACAGACATAGAGTAGCGGTCTGGTGCGGTCTTTCTAGCTGGCTAAGCTCAGGGATGGCGTGGGGGTGTCCAGACATTACTCTATGCTTGAATAACCGCGTTCGATAAAAAAAAAGGAAAACTGCATTGTCTACCTCGTTTACAGGAACAAAAAAAAAAAAATTGACAAAATAAAAAAAAAATCTGAAGCTAAACCGACCCAAAATACAAAAACCTGCCCTAACACCCATCTCGATCAACCATTTATCACCTACTCACACATTGCACCTAATTCACACAAAAAATCCCGAACTAAACGAACCAAACGCCATATAAACGACAAAAGGAAAAACCAAAAAAAAACCAGAAAATTATTTATGGACGTAACTACAAGGTCGGGAGAGCTGAAAGAAATTTGCATATAAAAAAAAAATATATATGTAATAAAAACAAAATATAATAATAAAACACACCCCAGTCAAGTGAGGATTACAACTGTTAAAATATAAAAAAAAATCACGCGGTGTTCCCCAGTTCTTGTTTAATTTTCTGGGTACACCTTACCTGAACACAAAAAATATATGGGCCCGTCCGACCACTAAACATATATCAGCGCCGACGCAGCTGCCCCCTCTTGCGCGAACCCCACTCTGTTTGGCAGAGTTGCTGCCACAAACCCAAAATTTCCAATTTTCAACAATTGAATTCAGCACTTTTCTCGTTTGAAATTCGAGAATTTTTATATGGTTTTATTATTATTTCTTTAAATTTTTATGACGAATAATTTATTTAATAGTTGAGATTTTATTAAAGTGTTTATGAATTATGTTGGAAGTTTTACTTCATTTTTCGTATTATTAATCACTTGGCATAAGCACAACAAATCCACAAAAAAAAATATCGTCACCCAGTAACAGTAGCGGTTATAAGTGGAAAGAAATAATACACTATTTATATACTTAATATTATTAAAACTATTTATTTTGTTCCTTCTTTTATTATTTTTTTTTTTTTTAGTTTTATGTATGGACATAGAAAATTATGACGCCTGACGCCATTTACACTTATCTGACGATAATATTTTAAAATTTATAATAATGTCATAAATTCCACAAAAAAAATAATCCAGCCTTAAAGCTTTTATATGAAACCAAGCCAAACCAATATGCATATAATCACTTGGTATAAAAAAAATATCTTTTCGTTATTTTTATTTTAATTATTACATATTTTTTTTTTATGTATAGACTTAAATTATTCCACAAGGCTTTACAAAAAAAAACTGGATCAAAAACTTTCTTTTCTTTATACACAACAATAGTTCTAATTTTTTTTTTATTTATTTCTAATTAACAAAACTTATAAATTTTTTTTCCACACTTGACCTTTTTACCCGTAAATATCAAAAAAAAACTCTAGTTAAAACTAAACTCTCCAAACTGTCACACGAGACGTATCATTATCGAAATTCCAAACTAGACTGTCCAATTTTTTTTTCTTGTTTTCGCAAAAAAATTCAAATTTTATTTCTCTCGCGATGAGATAACAACAAAAAAAATATGGCAAAGACACTCGACCACGAACCGCAAAACTCTCTCGTTGCTTGTAGTCACGCCTTTTGTCCTCCACCACACCAACAGCAAACCGCATGCAAACACCATTTACCAAAAACAAACAATATCCATCTAGAATTTTCCATCCGAGCCATCCAATCACAAGAGAAAAAAAAACATACAAGTCAATCGTACGATCGTCTTAAAATCAAACTCTCGCTCAGTCAACACAGCCAAACCAAGAATAAACTAGTACACGGAACTCTCACTCAATCATTCCAACAACATCCAAAAGTATCACTCAACTCAAAAAAAAACTACTCTTGATGGTGGTATATAGCCGGCATAAAGGCGCAACCGTCACCACAGACAGTGAGCAGCGATGTCTACACACATCCACTCGCACCAGACCAATGCGCGACTAGCCTGGAATGTTACGCAACAAGCGGGTGTCGTAACAAGTTTTTTAATGGCATTTTATGGAATCTATGGCGGCCAGAAGATGGGATCATCGGAAGAAGGGTTCACTAGGTGGTTTACAGCATAACTCCAGCTCCAATTGTCTAAAAAATGATTTTTTCAAGTAAAATCGCGCTTAAATTGTTATTAAAAAAAAAAATCCAATAAAAAAAACTGTACAATGCGGCGATAACGACACATTTTCTGAACAGAATCCATTTTGAATTAGGTCGATCGGATAAAAATTGTCTGTGCTATGCTGTCAAACAGGTCAAAAAACCTGATTTTGAGAAAACCACGTTTAACACCAACAGCTAGTACAGCGAGCACTCTGGGGGCATCGGCGAATGGCGGTCATTTCGAATTCTTCTGCTGCTAATTGAGTTTTGGAGACCAAGGTACACATTCTTAGGGTCCAAAACTATCCATTGAAACAAAAAACAAAAATGTGTTTTTTTGTTTCAACACTGTGTAACTGCCTTAATAGATGAGTGATAACTCAACGCCACCCGTGACGCCAAAGGAACTGATTCCAGCGACCTGAATGCTGCCTGAATGTCTACATAGATTGCGATATCACCTGAGGATACCATATTGTTCTTCAACCAACACACGAACTCTTCAATTGATATCACCTCAGCCTGGTACACGGTGCAGTAATCAGAGAGACGAATAGAAATGTTTACATTTAAATTATCACAGAATACTCCAGCTCCCACTTTGCCGTCTAGCTTGGAGCCGTTCGTGAAGAATTTCAAAGCTTCGCGTTTCCTATAATGACCCGTCCCTCCAGGATTCCCTTGAAGTGGGAAGTAGAGTAGGTGTAATGTCGGCAAGTTATGTCAGCTCATCCTTTAGTGAAGTCCTACAGCCGTAATTGCCGCCATCTGTTTGACAAAAATGTCGACGGGAAGAAGGGGCAACATAACCTCTAAGGCTTATGCCGTTCTTTGCGCCTTCTTTATCTTATTTGTATAAGTTGTATAAGCTTGCTACCACACACTCACCCCATACATGAGTATAGGGCTTGCCGGGAATTTATGAAATAAAAAGTATTTCCGTTTCCCGGGAATGTTGTAAATATTTCCGGGGAATGCAAAATCCAATATCAAGACTGCTCATTAAACTGCATAGTCGTGTTCCGAGGCATAATCGTTTACCAATGGGTTCCTGCGAGTACTTAGCTATAGTAGCTTGGTTTACTATCTCCAAAATGTTGGGACCCAACTGAGCTTACT
Organism: Tipula helvola; assembly: GCA_963556165.1. NCBI lineage: Eukaryota > Metazoa > Arthropoda > Insecta > Diptera > Tipulidae > Tipula > Tipula helvola. Next base: position 168,626,775 of record OY744482.1, on the reverse strand, counting down.
GTTCAATGTAATGCCCAAATAGCTTAATCTGCCAGTAAAATCAAGTGTCGTGCCGTTTAAGGACGGAAGGACAACTACCGGAATTTTGTATTTCTTAGTGAAAAAACCGGCTCTGTCTTGGACGCGTTAATTACCAGACCACGTTTGCCGAGCCATTTCGAAACGATTGAGTCTCTCTCTAGTTCCACTAATAACCCATTTACCACTATGTTCCAGAGAAGAGGGAACAAAACCCCTCCTTGCGGGGTTCCCCTATTCACGCGCTTTTTAATGATGGAATCCCCCGGCTCCGAGCTAACAGTCCACCTCCAAAAATGACACTCCCTTTCTGATTGCCTCTGCTTCCACATTATTAAAGGCGCCCTCTATATCTAAAAAGGCCATCAAACAAAACTCTTTCAAGTGAATTGATTTCTCAATCCCGTGCACTAAGGTGGATTAAGCTGTATCCACAGATTTCCCCTTAATGTATGCATTCTGAGATAGTACCCGCTTACTGTAACTAATTTTTGCTTTAATATATACATCCAACAGCCTTCCCAAGGTTTTCAATAGAAAGAATGATAGAGTTATTGGTCTTAGGATATACACATATGAGCTTTCCCTCGCTTTCGGGATAAATACCACATTAACCTCCATCCAGTACCTAAGGGAAAAACCACCTTTAAACACCCTTTGAATATAGCTTCCAAATAAGGAAGATAATTCCTGAGTTGTTTTGAATTTCCGCTGGAATAAGATGATCCGGACCAGCCGATTTACATGATTTAAAACTTTTTAGTGCCCACATCACCCGTTTCTTAGTTACGACTTCCTCTATGCACGCTGAAAGTGTTTCCTGATGACAGCTCCAAAGACTCTCCACTAGAAGTTGTGCAGGACCCGTCCGGTTTAACCAAAAAAATTGGGCTGGTTGTACTTTTGCAGAGAATCTTTCTAAATCGAGAAGTTTCGGAGACCTCTTCCATTTTATCACAGAAGAGTCTCCAGGACCACCTTTGCGCCTTCAATAACTCTCTCTCTCTCTCTCTCTTATAAATTCTTAGTTCCGCCTTACAGGCACCCCAATCCTGAGCCTCTCTTGTAATTTTGACTCTATTAAAGGCTGTTTTAAGCCTTACGATAGTGCCCAGTTTCCTGGACCATCATACTGGTTTTTGCTTTCCCCTAGGCTTAGCCAATGGGAAAGCCGCACTATAGGATCGGTTGCATGCGCTGAGGTCACAACCACAGTTGTCTCACCATTGCTGTACAGGGCTGCTGAAAAAACTGCAACTAAGTAAAGCGTTGTATTATTTTCATTTGTGGTTGAATTTTATTGATGAAGAGTAAAAATGGCAGTAAACACATTAAAATTTTAGAATAAATTCAGTTTTGTTCGATATGGCCTCCTTTTGCATTTACTATGGTCTTGAGTCGGTCGGAAAAGGCATCGCACGCTGCACGAAAGTTACTGTACTTTGCGTCTGAAAATGCTGCCAGTATCGTTGTAACGAGAAATGGTGTGCGACACAAAAGATGTATGCACATAGAGATGGCTTATCTCTCGAAAAATTTGAATTTGTGACTTTCCTGCCGAAAATAGCGAATAACACTGTTGCATTTGAATTCCATGTTAGGAATTTATTGTTTACGTTTTAACTTAGACGGAAATGGCTTCAACACACTAATAAACAATATAATGAACTGTCATTAGTATAATTTTGAAAGCTTTGTCATTATTGCTTTGACATCGATGTATCGTTTATTTGATGTATCGGTGTGAATTTTGTTGCAATTTTTTTTTCAGCACCCCTGTATTGAGAAAGTGGGTAAAGATTTAAATTATTTTTCCCAAGAATACAAGATCTGGAGTGGGATTTTGCACAAAAGGCGAGAAGCGAGTTTGTGTCTCTTTTACTTACACTGAATATGAACACTATTTCGCTTAGAAGAAATATATTTGAAGCATGCGATCTCACCTAACTAGAATAAAATGATATTCTATTTCAACTTTCATTCGTATGTGTCTCTCACCAACGAAGGTACATGGTCGAAGCGGAGAAAAAGCGGAGCTCTTTTACATAATATGATAGACGCAGATCGCAATAGAAAAAGCGACATCGACCGAATGAAATGGAGTTAAAACTTATTCTTTTAAAAAATGACATAAACTCGCTTTTCGTCTTTTGTGCAAAATCCCACTCCTGATGTGCCCGACTCAATAAAAGATACCCCTTGGTTCTGAGGCCACAGATCCTGTTACTGTTAATTCAAGGTTCCTATAACTGGATTAATACCTCGTACTCACCCGAACTTATCACTCTGAAGAGCAGAGCTGCCGAAGCAGCTTTAGAATGGTGAAGGTTAATTTGAGTTAGCCTAAGCATAACTGTTATACCTTTACTTTCCTGCATATATATTAATTACCGGTAGTTTAGGATGCACTGGCGTCGCTCATATCGCTACTCCCTACTGTTCTCAGTGATCTTGGCAGCGTCCTCTTATTTGGCTAGGCTACCAACATCCTCCTCCACCGGTTGACCAGCTCCTTCAGTTCATATATCGTTCCTCTTCCTCTAGGTGAATCAGCTCTAAGCCGAAGTCCTGGACTAGCTTACCTCGCTACTCTCAACTTCTCCCGCCACACTACTGGTAGCTACTTCACGCCTGGGCGGGTTACCACCATTACCAGGTTGGCTGCCCGTACGCGTTTCCGACCCATCCCTCTTACATTGAGAGTGATTGACCCGAAACCGAAGTTAATCACTTTTTTCCAGAAGTACTAGCGACTCAATATTAATTATCATAATAGATAACTTTGAGCCTCCCTTTCGATTTCTCCTTTTTATCGATCTTCCAATTATTATTTTTTATTTATTTAATCGCGAAAATTTCCTTCATGCTAAACCGCCTATTTTGAGCATTTTGTAAAGGAGTGTAGCACTAAGATTTTTAACCAGGATCAATGTTGGATGTTTCTTCATTTAGATTCTTCTTGATTACTTTTTGCACTCCCGTCAGCAATAACATCACGGATTAAATGGTTTTTTAGCAGCCTATCTCGCAAATTAAAATCAAAATTTTGAAAATACAATAAATTCTTAAGAAAAATAATAACTGGGCTCGACGGTCAAAACCAACACTTAGTTGGAAGATCCGAATTACTGGCCCGAATGATTTTCATGACCTCACCAGGGCCCATGGCCTCCTAGGAATCTCTTCCCTGCTAACTGCCGCAAGTGCCTCGCGCCAGGCCACACAACTCTAACGTCGGCCATTGCATTTTTGTAAAGATCTACCGATCTTTGGTCTGAGGAAGCAGTCAACACGCCCTTAAAACTATACCGCATCTCACAGGATGGGGGGACCCCGATTTTCTCCTAGCACCTTCAGGAACGCATGGTTTAGTGCATTGTAGACCAACCTCCATCTTCCCGACGAGATGCTCTCATCTTCCTGACTTTTATCAATTACAGCAAGCATGGAAACATCCTCCCTCTAGACCTCGCTGAACTGTTTTGTCTTGTTCTCCTTGGAAGGCCGATTTCTCCTCGTTCAGGAACTGGGCCCGCTTGCTATCGACCACTTTTGTATCGTCTTGGGACCGCTGTCTTTTTGACACGTGGTCCCTAACTGAGATTCCGCAGCCAACTGTGTTCCTTGCCCAAGCCAATGACACTGTTTGCTCCTCAGTGAGTAGCCCCTCAGAAGAGCCCCTCCTTCACCGGAGGGATATCCCTCATACCTTTCTCATTCCCTTGGGTAGCGTTGATACCACTGACTCCCGGCTTTGGCGCCTTAGAGTCACCCTTCTTCGCTCTACCAGAGGGAGCCCCACTTCTGTTCTTGGTCCTCTTCTTCTGTTTTTTAATCTCATCCATTTGATTCCAACGAGTACGAAAAAAAAAATCCACCTGTACAGAGATGAATAAATGTGAATTTTTTTTGAGGTTATGTTAACCGTCAGTAAATTTTTAGTTTGATTTCGCACAAAATTACACAGATTTTGTCACAAAAATTATTTTAATAACACAACTTATTTATTAATAAATGACGAACTCGTAAAAATTCCGGAGTGATTAAAAATGACAAATTTTTTGACTTTTCGTATTGTCATAATTGAGATTGACATTTCTTTTTTGTTGGTATTGGTAAATCTTACAAAAATCTCGGACGATTAACTCCACATAAATAAATTGTTTTCGTTCTTTTCTGTAAACAACTATAGACAACTCAGGTACATTAGTAAAACTAATGTAACATCATCAGAGCCCATTTGAAAATATCACTTATGATTATGGCTCTATACTCTACAAGGCTCTGATTTTATTCAACTTTAGTAGTTTCAACAATTTTGCAGAATATTTCAATTCACATATTTTCACAGAAATTCACTTTCGTTGATTATTTTTTGGTTTTAATGAACAAATACAAGCTGTTGAAGAGGCAGTTGACCAGATATTCCACTGAGTCTTCTCTAATGTATCTTTTACCTTGAATCTAACTAACAAAATAAAATTTAAGTGGGTACCTGCGACTTTTCTGGAACTCTGTGCCTCGTCTTATGAATTCCGTCAAATTGAATCAACATGTTTGGCACTTTGTTGAACACGAAAAAATGCTTAGAGGGCGTACCACTTTTTTAGAGAATTAGCCATCCAATTGACACAAATTAAATTTAAAAAATCTTTAGTGTTTTTATCTAATTATTCGCGGTAGTTTTTCCTGACGTTCCGCTTCGTTTCCCTGCTGTTTTACTAAGAGTCGAGATGAAATTTTTCAAAATTAGGCAACAAAGTGTAACTTTTCTCTGACCCGCGCCAAAGAAACTATGAATAAACTATATCAATACGTTGTACGGGTTCTTTGGGTTTCAAATGAATAGCTGTAAAAATTGAAAAAATTAATAAAATGAAAAATTTCATTGATTTATTTGGAAGTGTGACGGAATTTCTATAAAACCTTATAAATTATACAAACACACAAAAAAAAAATTTGATTAAAGACCCCCTACCCCTCCATTCTTAGGGGCGCTGAAACCGAATATGACCATAAAACAAATTTAACTAGCCATTTCCCCGTTATCACCCCCATACACTCTCTTCTGTGAGTTGAAATGTCAATTCTCATACAAAGACGAGTAGGCTGTGTACTCCTATGTTTTCTGGGCCACTAAGACCGAAGAAGACTACCAAAAATGAATAAGACCCCTCGTTACCCCTATTTAGCGCCCTTTATCACCCCCATACACCCCTTTATGGGGGTTGAAGTGTCAATTTTTATACAAATTCGAGTGAGATGTGTATCCGTTCGAACCCCCTCGTCAAACCTTAGCACCCTTTGCCACCCACATAGCACATACACGCCCTTATGAGGGTTGGAATGGCAATTTTCATACAAAGTCAAGTGGGGTGTGATTCGGGGTAACTTTTGAGACGAGTCCACTCGTCCCTCATAGTTCAGGTACTTTTTCAACTGTAAATCCCCTCGCCTCTCTCGAATCAGGGTGCTTTTTCAACCGTTAGTTCCCTCACCTTTCACGATTGTTCAACGGGTGAACCTTCTTATTTCTCACGAACTGGTAGGTTTCCACAAGAACACCCCTTGTGAAGTTGAAAAATTATCTTACCGGCCCTGTTTCCCCAATTATTGTACCCTAAGGTATCGGACTCTCTCTTGCTCTTGAAAGACCATCTTACTGGTTCTCTTCTCTTCTGGTTCATCTCTCTTTAGATTCCAACCATAGTCCGCCAACATACTGACATCCCACTTATCTTGATAGCGGCATTCCATTTCCTTGAGATCTTGATGGAACCTCTTACCTTGCTCTTCGCTATGGCCTCCCAGGTTCTCTGGAAAATAGTCTACATGGGAATGGAGTAAATGGAGCTTCAAGTTCATAAGACAGCCAGCATCACTCCTTCCTTAAATTTGGCTTCGGATTTATTTGGAAACTCTGTTGGAGGTACCTAAAAGCATCCCCTTCTCCTTTAAATGATTTGATTAATTGTTTAATTAATCCTAGTTTTATATGTAATTGAGAAAGAAGAACTCTTTCAGGTGGTACCAATGGCCCAGCGAGAATATTAGCTAAACCAGGAACTAAAGTATTTCTCAAAAGACAATTTTTCAATGTATATTGATTCGTATGATCACGACTATCCCACAAACACATAAAGCACGAATATTTCGTATGCCCCTTTTGTTGCCCCAAGAGAATGGTTGGTATTTTGAGGTTTCCGTAAATTTGCCAATTGTGGATCACTATAATGAATTTTTTCAAGCACAGAGCGTAATGACTCGTACTCTTCTGGCATGTTCACAGAATGTGCTATGGGTATGGAGGCCAGTTTATTTGTGTTGTTCAACAGTACCGCTTTCAAGCTGCGTGTTGTTCCAAACAGTCAAAAAGTCCTCGAACATCTTTGCAATAAACAAGAGACTCCTCTTCCGTGAAAAAAGGAAGGAATTCTTTCTACCGATGTCTGTAAAGAGTAACAGAAGTCTTCTTAGCCAAATGACCATCTTTCTTAAGGTTTGACGCGAGAAGCTCTGCACCATCTTTTGGTTCACCTAAATCCCTTATCATATCATTCAATCTCTTTTGGTCCCATAGTTTTATAAGGCGATTTCTCTTGTAAGGCTCAGCCTCTTCACTAATGTCAGCGTTTGAACCACTCTCACTTTCGTCCTCTACACTGCTTGAATCATCTGTTGGCTCATTAATATCCATTTCTATTTCTTCCGCAATCCGTCCATTTCATCAGTAGTTACCGCATCATCATGATCATCCTGGGAAATGGGAGGTGCAACTGACAAAGCATCTGCATACACAAACTTGGGCGCAAACTTACCACACATGTAGCAAAACATAGAACTACTCTTGTTGCATCTATGAGTAGAACATCCTGAGGTGTCCATACAATGTTCGATGGTTAGGTCCATCTCATCGTTCCATCTTACGCCTTCAGAAGCTACATGAAGTCTTAAGTCACATCGACTCAGTTGGAGTTGCATTTCTTCTTGAAGCATCAAACCCTAAAGTAGCCAAGTTGCCCACTACTCCAGAGCTGCAGTCGCATGATGACGAAGCCTACGGGCCTGCTTTCTCACCCTGACCAGCCGCCGATACTGCGGTTTCCCTCCCCTGCATCGTAATTTTTTTCTTTACTCTTGTCATGAAGGAATCCTGTTTTACCTAGGAACTTAGCCGGCTCACCGTTATCCGCCTTCACCATGTGGAGGTGTCCTAGTCGCGAAAGTAGATACGGAACCTACTTAGTTTCTTGTTGGCAAAACAATAGAGTTTTGAGCAAAAAATCAACAGAAGCCGAGTTATTGATGTGGGTCACTCGAGCGTTGGGGCACCTGGATTTAAATGACAGAACTTGATGCGAGAAGACATGATCTTGAACGTTCATTCTTTCCTATCTTTAAAACTCAGATTAATAAAGCAATTAGGGAAATATATAATATATTAGAATGGGGTGTATGAGGATGGTAAAGTGACGTTAGGGGGTAACGAGGAAGTTTTATTCATTTTTGGTAGGCTTCTTCGTTCTTAGTGGGTAGTGACCCAGAAAAGATAGAAATACGCACCCTACTCGACTTTGTATGAGAATTGACATTCCAACTCCCAGAAGAGGATGTATGGGGCTAGTAAGGAGGAAATGGCTTGTTAAATCTTTTTTTTATGGGCATATTCAGTTTCAGCGACCCCAAAAACGGAGATGTAGGGCGTAAATAATATCAGCGTAAAATGCACCCAATTGAAACACAAGTTAATAAAGGACTCAACGGTTTCTGATCGATTTTTTGTTATGAACATCTCCCAATTAAAAATATTTTTCTAATTAACTCCGAAATTTAGGGAATTCTTATTTACCTCCAATCTGGGAGGAACATTTGACAACTGAAAATTATAGGTTTTTAACACTATATCATATTTGGGCTGGTCATTTTGATTTTTACATTTTTACATTTATTATGCACTTTGACGTTCACAGATTTCAAAACAGTTTGATCCATCGTCATTTTAACACCTATTTTCTATTCTCTCACACACTTTCGCTCATTATCATCACTCTTATCTAATTGAGTTTTTGTTACCTCTTAGCGGCTTCAAAAAAATTATTGTGTCATTTAAAAGGCTTTTAGTCATATCTCATATGTAAATTGTATAATTTATCTCACACTTCAATCATATCTAATTTATTTGTTTTTGTCGCATATATTTAAGGTTTTCTAGACCAAAATCAAAATACAATTATTATTTAATTGTTTGCCCCATTTACATACATCTTATTTATGTGAAAGAAACTAAAATTACCGCTCATGCGATCATAATTTTAAATTTTAAAGTGCTTTTGAAATTCTATTGTTGTTTACAAAACTATAAACGATATTACGACTTACAACGTTCCAAGCCCTGAATATATAAATAATATTTATGTACAAGACACTAATTTTAATAAAACTTTAATATATTCATTGAATAAAATAATTTTATTTATTAATTTCTTTGGTTTTAACAAATAAAAAAATGCGGCCCACGATTCATATATCGTTGTGTACAAAATATGCTGCACATAATACTTACAAACTAACTTTATGTCTTTCTTACAAACTTGTGATGCAATCAATGGATGTTGTTTTATGGTTTCATTTCTTTTTCGTTTAGATATTATCACTACGGTACCCATACAGTATATATGGTATGTAAATATCGTGTGTCACATTATTAACAGAATATAAAAATTTATCCGATGAAAATGTGTGGGTACCATTCTCCGCGTGCGCGCATATTCAGAGGAGGTACTACATATGAACAATTTTGTAAACTGTGAACAAGATTTGGTGATCAAGATAAATTCGTTATTTACTTTTAGTTTTATAAAACTACCAATGATATCGGGTGATTGATTGATTGTGAAGTTTAGTCTACTTGTTAGTACACAGTCTGATAACCTTGATCGAATTTTGCCTTCAAGAATCAAGACAGATTCTATTCGTTGAGCGAGATTAGATTGGTCAATAAAAATTTATAACAGCGAGTTTAATTCACGCCAGTTTCATAATTTATTGTTCCTATTTGCGCCGTTTATATGCTCAAATTAATGTTTATCAATGTTAATATTCGTTTATGTGACGTAACATTAATACTGGCTTTTACTATTTATTTTTTCGTTACATTTTACATTTGTTGTTTGTTTTTTAATTATTATCATTTTGGCAGTTAGAATGAGAATAGAAGAGGTTATCTCGAAGTTGATTATTATTTTCGTCGGACACGGTTCATTCAACTAATTCGCTTAAATGCTTTTTTTATATAAAGTTTGAAATGTTTGTTTATTTTCTAGAAATTTTAAATACCTACGTCAATATAAATATGAAAAAATAATTAACGGAAAATTTAAGCAAAGTGTTCGATCAAAGTTTGCGTGGTTTTCTTTGAACCATAACAGAGCACACGTCAAGAAATGCAGATATTTATATATTTTAGGTCACTTTTACATCAGATTTAAAATTAATTAAAAGTAAAAAAAAACTTAACAAAAAATTACTAATGTGTTAAAATTAAAATCTTTTTAAATTTAAAATTTACTAGCCCACAAATCCTAACATTTGTGGCCTTATAAATTTATCCCTTTTCTCAATACAATATTGGCCTTTTATTTTTTTTATATTAAATGGCGAGCACACGGCGGCAATTTAAAGAGTATAGAAATTATCTTTTATTGCCCTATATGGACGCTATATAGTGGCCGGAAGACGGCATCCTCAAAAATAGATCACTCGGTGGTGACCATTTGTAAAAAAAAAATGGCGGCTATTTGCAAAAAAAATTGCAATAAAAAAACTGTACGATGTGGCGATAACGACACATTCGATGCTGTCAACCAGGTCAAAAAACCTGATTTTCTCGAAAAAACGAGTTTAACACCAACAGCAAATACAGCGAGCGCTACCGTGAGAGAGTCAGCTATCGTGATTACTAGCATTAATGCTAAATATGCTTTGTGGGCATTTGAGGACGGTCTGGCTGATAATATTGGTAATATAATAAAAGCGTGTAGTTGTGAATCCCTAAGCAGCGCAATAGCAAAAGCCATTGAACATGAAAAAGGATTGAAATCACGAAAACCCGTTACGAATAGTGTTAGTAAATCAACTGGTTTAACAAACTCGAATTGTCAAATCTGTCATCGTAGTAATCATTCAGCCAACATTTGCTTTTATCGATTTCAAAACAATAATCGTGGTAATAAATCATTTCATCAGCAAAGTGTTAGCCATCGAAAGCTTATTAATCATATCTCATCTCAATGTAACTACTGCAAATGGTTCGGACACCATATTCAGAATTGTTTTAAAAAAAGGAATTATGATAGGCTCCTCCACCATTTGAATCTAGGTACATCAACCGCAAATCATAACATAATTATGCCATCAACAAGTAATTCTACAACTAGTAATGCTCAGCCGGGAAACCCGGATCACAATCGCAAATTGACGGACGTATTTGAATGCCTTCGTAAAATTACTTGAAGTTAAACCCCGACAAATGCCAATTTCGAAAAAGGAATTAAAATATCTTGGTCATATTATAGGAATCGAAGGAGTCCAGCCTGATCCATCTAAAACTAGTGCGGTTCAAAATTTCGCTAGACCAATAAATTGTGATGAAGTCAAATCGTTTTTGGGACTAGTCGGATACTACAGTCGATTCATCCGTGTTGCAGTACCCCGATTTCGAGTAATATTTTACAATTTAGACTGGTGCTAGTAATGTAGCGATTGGTTCATTACTATCTCAATCATATGATGGATAAGAATTACCAGTAGCTTTTACCAGTCGAACGCTCACTGGTACTTATTTGGTCAATTAATCACTTTAGATCGTATATTTACGGAGAGAAGTTTCGAATAATTATGGACCACCAAAATTTTCTGTATTTCTATAACATTAAAAATTCCGAAAAACGTCAAATTAGATGGAAATTACAATTAGGTGAACATGGCTTCGAAGTAATTCACTCTCCGGGTAAATTGAATACTAACGCCGATGCGCTTAGTCGAATAGAGTTGAATAATAATGTCGAATCCGCGTCCCAACAATGTCAGTTAACCAAGGATTCATCCGATGCCGAAAATCAAGCGCCTACTCTAGCAGTAGGTAAGCCCAGTGAAGTTGATATAGATATTTTGGCTCGTGCAAGCTTTAAAAATGTAGGATCTAATAATGACAATGAAGCGGATGCCGGTAGTTCTGTTTCCAATAACTATTTAGCTAAAGACGATCAGCAATCGACAGTAATAGAAATTTTTGACTCGCAACATCAAGAAGAAATTATGAAAGAATTTCATAACACACAAATCGGAGGTTATCAGGGTCTTCATAGGATTTACAATCGAATTAGAAAATATTATTATTTTACCAAAATGTACGTGAAAAATGAAAATTACATCCATAATTGCATATCAAGTCAACAAATAAAAAGAATGGCCAACATACACAACCAATGAGATTAACTACAACATCATCCACACCTCTCGAGAAGATTTTCTTAGATATTGTTGGACCACTACCAGTTAGTCAGGAGGGAAATATGTACATATTAACAATACAAGATGATTTGTCGAAATATTCAAGTGTAACTCCATTGCTAAACCAGGAAGCCATAAATGCATAGAATTTTCTATGCATTTATGGTGTACAACATTCAGTATTAACGGACCAAGGAACTAACTTTATGAGCAATATGTTCCAAAATTGTTGTAAAATGCTAAAAATAAAAAAATTAAATACCACCGCTTTTTACCAACAAACAAATGGATCACTGGAAAGGTCGCATCGAACTATATTGGATAATCTACGTCACTTGTAGTAGTACATGTTCCCAGATACCCACAAGAAAACCGAGTTCCGGCGGTTAAACCGGTAATGGGGATTAGTCCTTTTGATCAAGGAAATGTGTGCATAAACCCTTTCCCATTTTTATGTACCACCCATTACAGCAAGCGGAAACAAACCAAAAATCATGTAGTTAAAATAAAAAAAATCACCAAAAGAGGGGTAGAAAATGTTATTTGAGACTCCAGTCTCATCTTAAGGAGAGGAGTGTGAACCATTAAATAAAAGGACGTACCAACAATAACGAGTCGGTAGCGGTTGACAGGAAAAGAAAAAAAACAACGAGCGAGTTCACCCTCAACTCGCAAAAGATTTATGTGAACTTTTTTGTATAAATATCTATTGAATCATTTCAAGCCAATTCGTTAAGGCTCAGAAACTCCTCCGTAAAGACGGATGTTGTTCGCTCAGTATTTAAACTAAGTTACATTTTTGGTTCAAAAAGTTAGTAAGTTATAATTCAATTTTGAATTTGGAGGACAAACCTTACTGACAATAATTAAGCATGAGCAAAGTACAGTTCTGTTAAGTTAATCACCTAGACATCCATAACAGTAAATGTTCACGGCAAACTCACTGAACAAAGCAAAATCTGGTTACACGTACGTTAAATGTTCGTTACAGTACTCGCTCAGAATTCTCAAATAAACATCGAACTCGTACTGTAACAACTCATTTACCGCCCTTGTGACGTAAATAACTATTACATTTCACAAGCATAAAGGAGGATTTATATTATCAGTTCCTTTCAGTTCATACACATATCGTGTCAGACATCATCAATTTATACTATCCGTCAGACATCCATTTTTTGAACAATATTTGTCTGTGTCGGTTCGTGTAGGAACGAAAGGAACGGATTTAAATACTCATATAGCAAATACATGTAACAATATTTTTTTTTCTGACACGATACGTGTAGGAACTGAAAGGAACGGATAATATAAATCCACCTTAATTTGTGGTCCTTTTACTCGTAGGTATGTAATTTTCATTTTCAAAAACACTTGCTGCTGCAGCCATCCATATACATATAGCAGATATTTTCACAACCAAATAAATTAAAGTAGGCGGTTTTTTTTGATTTTTTTTGTATTCGGCTCACGATGTTTTTGAAATGCCGGATGATGTTGTATATTGCATGTGTATGCGTAGATTTTGCATTGATTTTACGTTTTATTTATTTTTTGTTCTTATCGATATTCACACATACCAGCAATATTTTTTGTTCGGCATTTTTGTTTCCGTAACCCGATTTCTATACAATTTTTTGTTTACTCCTGCCGCTAAAGATGTTTTCACATCAAAAAAAGATTTATTCTTGTTTTGGCATCGAAAGTCGTCACTCTACATAGTGTTGTGTAACATAAATTTGTTAAAATAAAGGAAAATCAACAAAAACTAGTTTTTAAGTGTAATTGTGTGTATCTCGTTGCCTAATAAATAACAAATTTAGTACAAATAAATTAATTAAAAAAAAGTCTAACTAATCCGGTGTTTTGCTTCAATTCTGGGGGCCTATTCCCGAACACATAATTGTCTATTGACAATTATGCCAATTTGTCAAAAATGCTACACAATTTTATGTGAAAATGGCATTCTCGTACACAAGTGTAAATTGTATTTTTAACTACAAAATTGTAATAAATTAAAATATATTTTGTAGTAGATTCCTTTAAAAATGCCAAATTCTAAACAAAAGTTCGGTTATGAGTCCAAAATAAAAGAAAAAGTGATATAAATGAACTATTGTGGTTTCGACAGTAACTATATTGTTACTGCCGGATTCACAATATTGTGTACAATTTACACCACTTTGGTGTTACAGAATACGAAATTCACAATATTGTCAAATTTCACAATATTGTGATAGCATTTATGTGTTCGGGAATAGGGCCCCTGTCCAATTGAGCGGATTCGTGCAATTTAGCACCGATCATTACATTTCAATAAGCTCTTATAATTCTGAGTCTCGCTAGAATCCGCAGTTTAATCAACTCCGCAGCTGCCGTTTCCTGCTCACTTTTCTTTCGCAATACAGCCCTTTATGTAGAATACAGGGGGGGGGGAGCAAACCAAGCCTATTTTTTAACCAAAATAGGTGAGGTCCCTCTTTTGAATGCTTCTGCTCCTAAGTTAGCAGTGTATGATTTAGTTATTGATTCTGTTTTCTGTCTCCTTGTACATCTTCTTTATAGTTTAGTTGAAACATTTAAAAGCAGAACCCATTATGTAAGCGTAGCTTTACAGTTCCGATGTATCAGCAATCAAACGGAAAAAGTCGATTTTGTAAACGATTCAAAATATTCAAATCAGTATGAGGCCCAAATGTAAAAGTTATACTACCAGCGTGGCTGAATGCATGCCTTGTGAACAACTAGAATTTGGGAAGTATTAAGAACAACTTACAAAGTCTGAGGCAGCCAAGAAAACTAGCGGAACTATTAGCAGTCGCATATATGAGAGTACACTAGAAAAGATCTATACAGATGGAGAATTTACTACGGATTTGCTGTTTAACGATATTATTGATGTAGGCTGAAAAATCCCACTTCTGTCGTAAGAGTGTATTGTGTTGGAAATACCTGCATTAATTGACAAGGTACTCTTGGCGTTAAACCATATACATTGATTTGAACTTATCAGTTAGTTAAGAAAATTTTAATTAATGTTGTTAAAGAAATGTCAAGTCCAAACGCCCTTAGTTTCGTTAATATTCCTCCGTGCCAAACCTTTTATGTTTATGGAGACATCGATTCCACAGCTGAGTAATGACAATTAAAAATCACCAAAGAATCGACACATTCGAAACTCATACTGATGGTCCGAGATCATTTTCTAATTTTCCAAATAATTTATTAATTTGAGATTAATTCCATAACCTTTGGCAGAATTTCTACAATGTTGTCATACATTTATTTAATGTTGCCATTGAAAGATGGAACGAATGGACCAACTGATTTATTTACATCAGCAAACAATCTTTATCGAAAATAAATTTTACTCATTGATAATGACGCTTGTTTAATAATTCGATTGACTGATTAGAATCAGACAATTGAGAGGTTCACGCAAATTGTGCACATTGAGGTTGTGATTTTTAAAGAGTTGAGAGGGATTGACTGGAATCCCAGGAAAGTCTATAGCGTTCTTTTACTCTTGGTTTTATCAAAAATTTGCCTCATGACCTCATATCACTTTAAGTTTATGTAAATTGAAAAATCAGTTTGCTAAGCGACAATTGCAAATTCTACACGTTTTATCGAATCAAGCGCTGCTTTTTGATTTAAGCTTATATCAAAACTGGAGGCTATACTGGTCATTAATTCATCGCAGAAGATTACAGTAGGCATGAGCAAAGCTCATTAGAGTGCCATAGAGTTCGAGCGCTACGATACAATGAACTATGGTCCACTTATTAAATTGCACTGTTACAAGTCAATAAGCCAGTTTCAATCACCCCATGAATAAATGCTTTAGCAAAGGTAGGAGATTTTTCGTCCTTTAGAATCCAGCAATACCTCATCTTGAAAGTTTGTGTCTCTCCTCCTCCTCCTCCTTTAATGTAGCCATCTTTTTTCATTTCATTCATCTTTTTTTGATTTCATTAATCTTTTCAAAGTTTCCTAATAGTTTGTAGAAGGTTCTTACGGAATGAAAAATTAAGAAAATTGCGCAGAAAATTGGTAAAGTTCAGAAAACTTAACGACTAAATTAAAGTACTTGCACCATTAAGGGTAGTTGGGTACAAATTAAGTAGCCTGTGGTTTACAATTTATTATGTATGAAAGCGCAGCAACCAAGAATTATTTCCTGGGCAATCACCAATTGATCGTCATGACATCACCGCAAGGGTGTTCAAAAAAAAAAAATTAAAATCATTCATGGATTTTATTGTTAAGTATCGCGTGTTCGGCGAGACGCGCTGTTGGATGTATTCAGTCGAGTGGCAAAAACGCGGATTGCCACATGTACATATCCTCATTTGATTGGTTTCACCGGATGAAATCGATGATGTGATATAAATTCCCGCTAATGAAGAACATCCACTGTTACATGAGGTTGTTACAAAAAATATGATTCACGGTCCCTGTGGAATATTAAATCCCATTTCTCCGTGTATGGCTACCGAAAAATGTTCAAAACATTATCCAAGACAATTATTAGCAGCAACTATTACTGGAAATGATGGTTATCCACTTCATCGCCGCCGATCCACTGATAACAATGAAAGATCAACAATAGTCAAAGTGAATCATTGGAACAGGACATTGAAGTTGATAATCATTGGGTTGTTCCGTTTTCGCTGTTACTCCCCAAGATATTTAAAGCAGTTACGAAGCGCTGTGGCGTACTTTTTCATTCGCTATACATGAAAGACACCCCACTGTTGTTCATTTGGCCTTACATTTGGAAAATGGTCAAAGAGTGTATTTTACAGCGGATTACAACGAGCTGACAGGCCGCCATCGACAACATTGACCAGCTTCTTTGAAATGTGCCAGAATCATATGACTTTACCCGAGCTGGTTTACTCCGAAATACCAAGATATTATATCTGGAATCAATCAAAGGACAGCCATTTCCAGGTTACTCAGAAGTATTTTCCACCGATGCACTAGGCCGTCTTTACATAGTCCATCCCAGCCAAGACGAGTGTTTTTATTTCCGTTTACTGTTAGTCAATGTTCGTGGCCCAACATCATTCCAACATCTGCGAACTGTTAATGGTGTATTGTGCGGCACATACAGAGAAGCCTGTCAGCGTATGGAATTGCTAGAGAATGACACTCATTGGAACCACACTGTCGAAGATGCTGTGATTTCGTCAAATGCTAAACAAATACGAACATTGCTTTCTATAATTTTGTCTACATGCTTTCCATCAACACCGATTGATTTATGAAACAAATATAAACATAATATGACCGAAGATATATTGCATCAGATGCGTCTTAGAATATCGAATGCAGACTTGTAAATGAACGAAGAAATTCACAATGAAGCATTAATTTTAACTGAGGACCTGTGCTTAATTTGTAGTTTTGAGAATTGTAGTTTTCATCGCGAATAGAAGTGACGTGCAAATTGTTTTCAAAAATAATTTTTTCCACAATAATAAAATAATTTTAATTGTATATTGATTTTATAGTGTGATATATAGTGATTGGGTGTTTATATACATATTATACATATACATTATACGTACATTTATTATTATTGTTGTGTTCTTGTTTTGTGTTTTCGTTACTTTTCGTTAGTGTTGTGTTTTTCCTTGTTTTGTTCTTTTATTCATAATAATGAACTGTGGCAAGTGTGATGCAGATTTATCCACTTTAAAGGAGAAAATCGGGTGCTCTGGCTTTTGCAACAGAGCGTACCATTATGGTTGTGCAGAAGTGGATCGAACGTCATTTAATGCCACACGGAAATGCGCCAACATAATGTGGTTCTGCAATGACTGTAGAGACCTGATGAAAAACAAAATTTTTTTAAAAATGTTTACACCTAATTCTAACTGGAATATTCCAATTGATAAGCAAATTAATATTGCGGATCAGGATATGGTGAAGTGTTTGCAGAAGGAGATTGACACGAATAAGGAGAATATAAGCTTAATATTTAAAAAACTTGACACTGCAAACAATGTGGGTTTTGATAGCAGAATGAAGCCGTCATATCGCCAAAAAGAACGATTACCAAGGGGCCAAGCGAAAGTGATTAATGACCTTTGCGGCACTACGATTCAAGCTGAATCAACAACAAAGCCCCCAAATATTGATTCTTCAGAGGCATCATCTAGCAAATCAGATAACATTTGCCTTAGCAGCCCCTCGAATAATGGGAAAATAACCGAAGTTAATACCCAGTCGAAGCTAAGCAATCAACAAGCAGTTCGAGGTTCTAATATCGTGCCAGATATTATTATCAAGACGGTACCACATAAATTTTGGCTTCACCTATCCAGACTGGATCCTCTAACAACCGAGGATGATGTTTTAGCTATGGCTAATAAGTGTTTGGGAACAAGTTTCTACCATGTTGGTAAATTGATTCCCAAAACGAAAAAAATTCAGGATCTGGAATACTTATGTTTTAAGTTGGGAATAAACGAAGATCTCAAGGACAAGGCTTTAAGTTCGGAAACCTGGCCAACTGGCGTATATATTAGACCATTTAAGAATCAAAATTTTCGGAAAGCAGTTGCCTCAAACGTCAAATTTCGCAACCCAACTGTAGAAGTCGAGACTCCCAGAGTTTAAGGGATGTTGTTTTAAATAAGAGGATGATTCGGCCCATATGTTCAAAACTAACTACAGTAACCTCTATTTATTACCATAATGCATCCAGTATTCGAGGGAAATCTAAATTGTTTCTTTTGGGTGTCCTCGACAACGATTATGATGTTATAGTTATTTGTGAAACATGGCTTACAAAAAATTTCAATTCAGAAGAATACTTTCCATCAGATTACGTGGTCTATAGAAAAGACAGGCATGATTTTGATACCAGCCTTAAAGGAGGAGGTGTGTTGATCGCTGTGAAAAATTTACTTTCGAGTGAAGTTATAGCGTGTCATCCGGTATACGATATTATGGCTGTACGTATTAAAGCCGATATTTCTTTTATCTTCGTGGTCGCTGTTTATGTGCCCTGTGGATCAAATTTAGAAGTTTATCTGGAATTTATTGATTTTTTCAATTCAGTAATGTCTGCCGTGCATATTGATGAACAACTCATGATCATTGGTGATTTCAATCTTCCAGACATTGTTTGGTTTGACGTTGATGGTGTTCTCACGCCCTCTTCTAACGATCAAAAAGCATTAGCCATCACCGATTATTTTGCGAGTATAGCAACCAAGCAATTGAACCAAATAAGCAACAGTCGAGGAAAACTATTGGATTTGGTATTTTCATCTGATGTTATGTATTCGGATATTTCTTCATGTGAGGATTTTACTGGATGTGGGAGTGTCTACCATACTCCAATAATGATAAATATTTTTCATGAAAAATGCAATACTAATTTTTCCCTTGATAACTCTTTTCATTTTGATTTTAGACATGCTGACTACATTTCTTTAAACGAATTTCTTGTCAACTCTGATTGGGAGTTCCTTAGGCGTGGGAAAAACTTGAACGAAGCCGTTTCTTTGTTCAATGAACTACTCAAGACTGGTGTTGAAAGGTATGTCCCTTTAATTAAAAATGAACCTCGGTTTCGTGAACCATGGTACAATAGGAAACTATTGCGCCTGGAAAAACGGCGTAACAAATTCCATTCATTATATAGGCTACATGGGGCTGAGTTTTATTCTAGATTCGATGCAGCTCGAAAAGAATTTAAAATTTTAAATTGGTTCCTATATAATAACTATATTTTGCAGATTGAAGTGGACTTAACGTCCAATCCAAGAAAATTCTGGAATTTCCTCAATGGTAAAAGGAAAGCAGTTGGGTTTCCTTCACCGATGATTTATCAGAATTCATTGGCGAGTCAACTCCCTGATATCTGCAATCTATTCGCCAAATATTTTGAGTCCGTGTACGAACCATCCGCGATATCATTTCCATTACATAACACGTCTTCATTAGCTTGTAATCGTACTGATTACAATTTATTAAAATTAACTGAAACGGAGGTTTATGATTGCTTGTCTCTTCTTGATGTAAGTAAGGGGGCTGGTCATGATGGTATTCCACCCATCCTCATAAAAAATTGTGCAGAAAGTTTAGCTGTTCCGCTTACCCACATCTTTAATGAAAGCCTTCGGACTGGGATTTTTCCTGATCCCTGGAAAATATCCTTCATTCGTCCGTTTTTTAAATCTGGCAAAAGATGTGAAATTAGCAACTATCGAGGAATTGCTATTCTTTCTGCTATTCCCAAACTTTTCGAAGCCATGGTGCAGAAATTTTTGTTTTTTCATGTGAAATCTCTTATTTTGCCTGCACAACATGGGTTTTATCCGGGAAGATCTACAATTACCAATTTGACTGCATTTTGTGGACATTTATACAGCAGAATCGAGGGCCGGCAACAAGTAGATGTAGTTTACACTGACTTTTCAAAAGCTTTTGATAAAATTGATCATTCAATTCTTATCTATAAGCTAGAGAAACTAAATTGTGAGTTCATCCCTATCAAATGGTTGGAATCTTATCTATTTGGCCGGTCACAATACGTTAAGATTAATGATTCTGCTTCTCATTTATTTCATGTAACTTCTGGAGTACCGCAAGGTAGTCACATTGGTCCACTTCTGTTTTCATTATTTATTAATGATGTTGTGGAGTGTTTTGAATTTGCACATTGCCTTCTTTACGCAGATGATATGAAAATATTCGCTCCGATTTCTTCAATTTCTGATTGTTTAAAGTTACAAAGTGATTTGAACACATTTTGCAGTTGGTCGTTTAACAACAAATTGTTGTTGAATGTGGCCAAATGTAAGGTTATCTCTTTTTTTAGAAAGCGATCACCTATTCTTCAGCAGTATTTTCTTTATAATATGGTGGTTGACAGAGTTGAGTTCATGTCTGACTTGGGTATAATTTTCTCTTCTGATCTTTCCTTTACAAAACATATTGATTCTATTATTGCTAAGGCTTACATTATGTTAGGCTTCATTAAGCGTAATTGTAAAGACTTTTGTGACCCGCTTACACTAAAATCTTTATATGTGTCCTTTGTTCGGTCTATTCTTGAATTCGCTTCTCAGATCTGGTCACCATTTTATAAGTGTCATTCAGATAGAATTGAAAGTGTTCAAAAGCAATTTGTACTGTATGCTCTTCGTGGTTTACCTTCTGATAGAGTGAATAACTATGTTCTTCTGCCTTATAAAGATCGCTGTAATTTATTAAAATTACAACGATTAAATCACCGAAGAGACATAGCATCAGCTATCTTTGTGCGCGATGTTTTGACCTCACGAATTGATTGTGATGAAATACTTACGCGTTTCAATTTTTACGCTCCTACGCGTTGTTTGCGGCGACGAGACGGTTTCTTACACATTGATTCTGTTACGACAAACTACGCACTTTCTGAACCAGTCTTGAGAATGTCGCAAATTTTTAACTATGTTTTTGAAATTTTTGATTTTAATATGTCAAGAAATTCGTTTAGAAATGAGTTATTTAAATTTTTTGCTATTGATAATTAATATTTTTTGTACCATTAACGTATTTTTAATATTTTTGTATTGCATTATAATTTCTTATTACCGATTGTACTTTACTGTAGGTTTAAATAAAATAAATAAATAAATAAATAAATAAAAATAAATAAATAAATAAAATAAATAATGCTTACAAACAAAGGATTAACACAATTAGGATAGACAACGCCCAATCGCCCAATGCACGACGCATTTAATCAAGAGTTGAGACGCGAAACCCAATACGACTCCGAAGCATTCAACGAAACTTAGCAACAAAAATATGCCTACGATACGCTCATGAAAGTAGTGAACGATGGAACTGGCGGATTTTTTTTCTTAGTTTGAAGCTTTCAGAACGCCTTCCGTCATTTGGGCCTTCCAAGGTTTTTTTTGTTCTTCTTCCCTAGTTGGCATACTCTAACTAGGGAAGGTGCGCTAGAAATAAAGATTAATTTGAAATTCAAGTTCGCCGTGCCAAAGCCCGTTAGCTTAGTATTGCTGGTTTACAATAAAGGACTTCTAATATTCGAAGCATGCCCACTAATCTCTAATTGACCTACATCAACCTGCAAAAAGGTTAGAGATTTTCCGTTAAAGTTTTAAATTTCAAATTGTTATTTTAACCCCTTTATAGGGGCAGTAAAGGAGGACTAGAGGGTGATGGAAGAGTCGAATTTATTTTTTGTTATCATTTTCGATTTTAGCATACCAAGAAACGTAGGAATGCACATCCATTCCAACTTTGCATAGAAATTGAAATGTCCACCCCTGTGGGGGTGGTAACGGGAAAATAAGCAACTGGAATCATTTTTTATGGTCATATTCGGTTTCAGCGACCTCGCAAACGTAGGAACAGTGGGGTCTCCCCTCTGGGTCACGACTTTTTTTTTGTGTGCCTGTGTAGTTTTTATCAATTATCAAATTTATTTTGCCAAGATTTTAGGGAGCATTTGATTAGTAGTTCCCGATACAGTTTTTTTTTTCCGGTCGGTTTTACTAGCAGTGGCATTTTATAAACGACCTGCATTTCTGCAGATTTCATGATCCCATTCCTGGATTTTATATTTTAGAAACCGTTTGAGACACTCTAAAATCTAGTCGAGATTAGGTTCAATTCTAGCTAGGTACTTATAGTTTCACGTTAAACGGCAGTTTCTTATGCTTTGAGATTAAATTGAGTAAATTTAGCCATTAAAAAAGAAATTTATTTTTAAAATTTCCAAACTTTACATTGAATTAAACTCACAATCCAAACTTCGTTCAAATCTGTTTTGTTTTCTTTAAGTCAATATTATTGAAATACAAAAAAGAAATCCACTTACTTTTTAAAATAATAACTAAATGAGCAGAGTCTGTTCAAATTTAATTTGAATCCACTTAGTACCCGTTAAAATTGATTCATTTCGGCATGTCTAATTATTTTTAAATTTATTTATGCACTTTTACAAAGTATTGTTTCTCGCAATTAAGATAACTTTCCCTAGCTGAAATAATAAATAATTCAAGCGTGTAAACTTTGTATATATGAAGCTAAAAAATGTGCTCAAAATGCAAGAGACTATGTAATTGAATTTGGTGATACGTACCAAGTAACCATTCAGCTCTGGATTTTATCCTACGTCTCTCCTTCCCTCGATTAAGCCAACGTACTCGTTTACATTAGCACGATAAAATTTAGTAATCAGAAAAATTTTCCACCTAGACTAGCCGGATTTATCAGTTTTGGGGTCGCCTGAGTCCGAAAAATTGGGCTTCGAAGTCATCATCACTTCGAAATCCAATTTATTGAAAACATCATATTTATGATTTTTTCATCAATTGGGACTTGGGAGGCCTCATTGAATTCTACTGAAAATCGGCAAGGCGAAGTGGTAGCTTCGGTGGACTGGAAAATTTATTTTGAAATTTTCTCAAAAAATATAAGATTTATAGAAAAATCATTATGACAAAAAATATAAAACTTAAAAAAAAATAATTATAAGAAATTGCCCGTTCGTAAAAGAAAATCGTATGTTGGCCACACCCCAATTTTTTTCTTTCTTACACAAAGTATGTATGGGGAAAGAAGAATCTAAGGGGCACCTTAAGGTATAGAAGTATCTAAGGGGCATCTTAGGGCAGCAGTTAAACGCTGGGAGGATGTGCAAAAGTCCTCTTACTGGCGCGGAATTCCAGGTTTGCGACAGGCGAAGGAATTTATTTCACCTTCGTCGGCCAGGGCCAAGGAATGTCTTGTACTTAGGAAACCTGAGTTGAGGCTGCTTACCGGCTTCCTTACAGGTCACATCCCCTTAAGGTATCACCTAAAGAAAATGGGCCTAAGTTCGACGGATAGATGTCGCTTCTGTGACATGGAAGCGGAATCAGCGGAACATGTTCTGTGCCATTGCCCAGCCATTTTCTGCAAAAGGTTACAACATCTAGGAGGGAGAGTAATGAGCCCGGATGGTATGCATCATATACCGGCCAGCAGTATTGTCAGGTTCATTAAGAGCCTGAATATTGACTGGACGGCTCATTAAGTAGGGTCCATGCACAAAAGATCTTTTAGGTCGCAGTGCGGGGTGGCTTGAACGCCCACATGGCCCTCAACTAATAATAATAATAATAATAATAATAATGTATGGGGATCAAGAAAATTTTGCAACTCGAGGTTTTAACGGAAATGTTTACAGCCCAAATTGACCATTTCTGGAAAATGTCTGCTCTTAACATCGCTGTCACTATAGAAACGTCTCTACTTCTTACCCGATTACGATAAAATTTAGCAATCAGGATGGAAATGGGATTATAAAATGATATTTAGAAGAAGTTAGAAGAGTTAGCCGTTTCTTAAGTAGTTAGTTGGCCGTTTCTTAAGTGATTATGATAAAATTCGGCACATACGATGAAAATGCGATTCTCAAATGATTTTTAGATGAAGTTCTAGAATATTGCTAATTGGAAAGGAACTTAGCTATTTCTTAACCGATTATGATGAAATTCGACACGTATAAAATGATGTTTATATGATCTCATTGGACTAAGGGAAATTAAGAAGGAGCTCGGTTGTTTCTTTATCGACAATCAGAATTAGAATCCCATTTCCATCGTACAAATCGAATTTTATCATTATCGGTTAAGAAAAAGCCAAGTTCCTTCCTGATAGGCCTGAAATGCCATATATGTGTATGTATACAGATATGGAAAAACTTCTGTACGAGATATTCAAATTTTCTACATTCGGACCTAAGGGACAGTCGGAAATAAGAAACAGGCGTATCCCCAATTAGTCTTTTATACCGAGATTTTTCTGTAAATATTATTCCTTTTCGGAAACTGGAAAATCCCGGGATTCACTCTCAATGTGATTTTCGGTTCGACACAATCTCCATCTTTACCATTGCAACACCTCAGCTAGAGGTGATTGGGACCTCTTAGCCAAAATATCCCCATATTTTTCAAATATTTGTTCATTTTTGCATACACAAAATCTCATGAAACTCAAAACTTTAGGGGTTGGTCACCACTCTCAATAAGGTGTTCGATTAAGTCTAATCTCCATCTGTACCATTGGAATTTGGAAAGTCTTAGCCGGATGTGATTAGGACCTCATATCCATAATTAGGACTTAGTGGTTGGGGCCTCTTATCTTGTATGAATGGTAAATGGTCTACTTAAATCTGAGGATGAATGAGTACCAAGATACCGCATCGTTTTGACTATCATGAAATTTATGCTCACCAAGGGAATGTTAGTTGGAGGATCAATTTGAGAGAGAGGATCTCGGATGAGCATAGTGCATTTCTGGTGATTGGTTTCCAGTCCAGCATATCCTAAAACAGTTATAAGTTCCTGAAGTATCGGCTCTTATGTGGCGAGATTCTGAGTAATGATCACTATATCATCGGCATATGCTGGACCAATAGAAGCTGCAACAATTGATCACGTTGCTCTAATTTAGTTCGGGGAATTGATCTGCAGCCGTGACCAGGACCTCATTAAGAACGAAGTTAAATACACGCGGAGATGAAGGTCATCCCTGCTTAACGCATTTATTCTTTTTAATTTTTGAAGTGGTCATGTTAAACCATTTTATTTATGCTGGTATTTTCCCAGAAGCAGGTCTTAATAATCCGATTGATTAAATAGTATGGAACTTATTGTTGTAAACACTTGGCTACCACTTCTAATTTTACTGTATCGAATGCCTTCACCAGATCGATTGATAGCATATCGATACGATGCCCGGCACGCCATTCCTCATCAAGTATTCTACGAATTGTGAAAATATGGTCATGAGTGGAACGGTTTGCTAGAAAGATAGCTTGATATATGGTTGGTAAATTCATCTAGACGATCCAGAAGAAGTTTCGGGTATATCTTGTATCCCACGTTGCATAATGTGATTCTCCGATATGCATCGACATCTTTTGGATTTTTCATTTTTGGTATCGGTACCTGAACAGTTTCAATCCATTCTGGAGGATGTTCGTTCTGTCCACGCAGTCTTAAAGATCTAGTATAGAGCATTCAGCAATTCAGAAGGGAGATGCTTAACCAGTTCAATTGGACTCCTATCTATTCCCGGGGCAGTTCCAGACCGAATTTTTTGAATGACTGAAATTATTTCCGTAGTTCTTGGAGGAGGTCCTGAGGGGAAATAGTATGTCTCCTCCGATAATACAGACCAATTTCCTTTTGCTTTCCGGGGAAAATATATTGTCCTTTTGACAAACTATTGGACCGCAAATGTTGCTTGAGATAAGCGTAGGATTTCCGCAGCCGAACGATGGTTTTTGATGGCTTTCCTGGGTTTAGTTATAATTTCCCTGTTGGTAAAATCATCTGGCAATTCTCCAATGAAGTTAATTCGGTTAAGTAGTGTGGATAATCCTTTCATACTTCCACTGATTCTTCTGCAGTAACTCTTTTATCCCATCCTCTAACTCCTGTGGTTTCACGTTTCTTGTTGGAGTTTGAATTGAATATTATTTTATTTCTCATGTTTGTCTCGAATGTAGCCTCCTTTGTACCTTCCGAAGCCCTTAAATAATTATTTCATCGTTTGGTACAACTGTTCTAGATAGTTCTCTTCATTAAGGTTTTCTATTTCTTTGCGCTTGCCTTGCCCTCCAGCTATATTCGTTTTGTCTTAAACCTTCTTTACTCTTCTTGTTTTACTTATTTTAGGCCAAATCGATCTTCCAAAATCGTATCTCGCTTTCGGTAGAATTCCCACTATTCTTGGTTCATAGAACCCAAAGAACCAGGATGTGTTTGTTTGTCTAATAAAAAGTATGATCAATTAATTCAACGATGATTCTTGTTTTTTGACAAAATCACGTCATCTACATAGCACCATAGGTTAACCTTATACATACGGTAATGTTTTAAATATTTCTTGAATTTAGCACACATATTTATGGCTATGGTTTTTTTTATAGCCACTTCAGAAATCAAATAAAGTTCTAAAGTGACATAAATCATTTCAGCTCAATTACATTTCAAGACCAACTTTCTAAATTATTTCTATTTAGACGACTACAAACTATTTTATAAGAACGACAAACAAACACCCCTGAAGTCAAAATCAAAACGCTTAAAATTTTGAAGAACACACATAATATTTATTTTGCTAATTGATGATGCAAACATATTTTTATGGACTCTCTTCAGTTAAATTGATGACCATTTAATGTAAATTGATGAGCAAAAAAATTTCTGTGTGTCACAGACAATATAAAATTAATAAAAACAGCGAGTTTAGGAAGGTCGTTCGAACGAGATTGAATTACGTGCTTTTGATCAAATTCAAATGTTTATTAGCCTTCAACTAAAGAGATCTAAATCATTAAACAAGTTTTGTATGCAAACCGAATATTATTATTAGCTTGTTTGCAGCCCCCGACCAAATTACCTACAATATGGTCTCGATTTGGCATAAATTCCAATTGATATCTTATCAGCGCAATTAATCATTCATTTTTTTACATTTTATATTTTATATGACATACGTGAGATTTAAAAATAATGTGCGCACACATAATGTCAGGTATACATTTATTTTGCATACAAAAAAAATGATTAATTAAAATTCCCATCAGAGCAAAAACAAATTCGCCGAAATATAAAAACACACACGGTACCGCATATATACAAAGGCAACAGGTCAATTGATTGCTAAAAAAATACTTATTCTTTATCAGACAGTTTAAAAAAATTTTTGGCGTATCATTATTATAAAACCCATTATTTAATGTGTGTTTGTTGTGTAGTGATAGTACGACCTTCCGGATATTAAAATTTTATTAAAAAAAAAAATGCGCGATAACAGCATAATACAAGTTCCTTTTGGTGTCAATGCGCGTTTGATAGCACACAAGTATTGCGCGCTATACGTATAGCTATGCCACTATGATAAATAAAAACTTATGTTTACGCACGAGTGACATATATTTTTATGTTATTAAAAGGTACCATAAGATAAAAATTTCATAATGTCAAAACCAAAATTGGAAGTAAAATGTAATTAAATTATTTACCACTCAATGTCACAATGTAGCAGCATCAGCAATAGTTACAGTAAAATACCTACACGCAAAATGAATTATCATAAATACAAAACATAACAGAAATGAAATAAGAAAAACAGGTGTTATCTTCAATTTTTAACATTTACATAAATTAAAAAAGAAAACAAAAAATTGTGGCAAACCTTTTATGGAATATGCTGCGGTTTTGATCGTATACCGTATAGAATAAACCCTTCATTGAACAAATTGATCTGCTACTATCTATTACACGTTACACTCCATTTGATTTATATTTGGTAAACCACGTTCGTGGTTTGTGCACACGCATCATGGAGATTATTTATTTTAATTAGAGTAAATTACTTGATTTGTTGTTTTTGTACAATTTTGAAAGTTAATTAAATTTCTTACTCGTATTTAAATAACAGCAAATTTTTTGTTTTTTTTTTGTTTGAATATTAAATTACCAATTATTATGTTTTACTTAATTTAATTTTCACTCATCGCATTTCACTTTATATGTTCTCGGATACTGTTGAAATAAAGCTTTTCTATTCATGGAGTTATGAACTTTAATATATTCATGACAACAAAGTACAAATAAAAAACGTATCCACCTACAAAATTGTTTTTTTTATAAAATAGTTTATAGGATACCCCGCCACTTTTAGTGCATTTATTAGTACACAGTGCGATGTGCGATCATATCATCCTACCTTGTTTACTATTTAATTTTAAAACCTAAAAACAATGATTAACACATTTTTGTGGCGGTATTTTTGGCCAGTCGCACACTATACCAGTTTTATTGTGTGAAAGTGATGATGTCCAAAATCGTAGGTTTTGTGTGTGTGTAAGCCTAATAAAAATCGAGATTTGTAATGAAAATTTTTTTTAAAGAATTTATTGCGCCATAATAAGCATGAAAATTATGTCAATTTAATCTCAACCAATTGTTTGATTTTAAAATATTTCCTACACAAGATATCCTTAATTATAGCCATAAACAGAAAGTTGTATCGGAACTAGCTAGTAATCGAAATACTTAATAGATTTATTTTTTGTGCCGTCATATTGATTTGTATAAAGCGACTTTAGTTGTAATAAACCACTAAGAGAATGGCAAAATTGATGTGAAGTGACTATAGTCATGAAAATGATGGGGTGTTAAACGGCCAAGGTGGTTAAAAACAAGGCTGCCTTCCCTCATCCAGAATTTTTAACTTCATACTTAATGAAGTTCTCATGATAAAACTTGAAACGTGCGAGAATCTGCAGTTGCTGATCATCCATGCTTATATCGATGACATCTTTCTCACCACTATTGAGCCCGTTCTTAAAGAATTAATTGAAGCCCTGGGATGTGCTGGCTTAGAGATCGACCGCCACAAATGTACCACTCTCATCAGAGATTAACATTTGAATTCCGCCCAATCCTCTAGTGTCATCCTAGCGGGTATAAGTTTTATCCGCATCGATTTAATGCGATACTTGGACACTCATTTTACCTTAGGTCTATCTCGGCCTTATACCATCCAAACTCGGTGTCGTCAAACAATCGGCATCGCTCAGCCAGAGCGAATTTTTATTAAGAAACAGAAAGTGCCTTCCAAGACAATCATTGCCATGTACAACGCAACAATTACACCCATTATTTATGGTCGGAAAAAGGCCACAGTCACTCATGCAAAGTGTCGCCGATTGAGGTAATTCAGCATAAATAAGTCCAGCACCCAACGCATATTACGTGCTAGAAACATTACCAAAAGGACCAAAATACACGGAATAAATTACTGGGGTCACATCCACCGTCGTGGTCTAAACCATATTCTGAGCACCGCGCTAAGGTACACTGTTGGACCAAAGAAACCAGGACGCCAGACTTTCACCTGGAATTACTCGCTTAATCAGGACTTCAGGTTCAATATTATAAAAGAACCGGTAAATCTTCTGCCTCATTGCAATAAATTGAATAAGGCAGCTGAAGAATTTTATACTCTTCACGAATCCGATTCCAGTGACCTATTCGAACCCCAAGACGAAGAAGGAGTAACCACAACATAATTTGGATAAAATAAACTCAGCCACCTTTACTTCATTTGCATGCCCTATAGTCATGATATTAACCCTTAAATGACACACTTAAGAAAAATCACATAAATGCCACACTGGGGTCTTTTAGAGCCCAGCATGAAAATTGCCTATTATTCCTTGAATTTTTCTATATTAAGCTTGACAATTTTTTCCAATATAGTTTAAAGCTTACTAAAGGAGATCAAATTATTACATTAAGGGGACGTACCACCTTCAAAATTGAAAAACAAAAAGTTTTTCAAAGATTTTTTTTTAATGGAATAAAAAGAGATATCTTAATAAAACTTTCCATTGACATTTTATTTAACTGAAAGTATAAAAAAAAATTGTTTTTAGATTTTGTTAGCCCACTGTCGTCTGCTATAACGGTTTTCCAAAAACACTGAAAATTCGCGGCGTGCATCATAACTGCTCTCAGAAACGTCCGAAAAAAAAACGGTTTTATTCAGCATTAATAAGAAATAATAAGATAGTTTTCTCGTTGCCTTCGGTAGTCATTTGTTCTCCCCGCTGTGTCATGGGAAATTATTATAGTGGCCGCATATGTTTATTCATAGATGGCTTGCGAAATTTGTTTTGCGATTAGTGTTTGGATTGCACGTTATTCGGTATTATCGGGTGGCGTTGCGCAGATGATACAATTGGTATAAAAAGCTAAATGACAGCGTTCGACGGGAGAGAAGGACAACTTGAAAAACGTCATTTCGAGATAATCGCGTTAGTTAAACATTTTTTTTTTTTTGTAATAAACCTTACCAAAATGTAATCTGCGATGCCTGCACCGTACAATATATAGTTAAAATAATATCTCGCTGAAAATTCCTATTCTTTCATTCCCGAGTAGGTTAGGTTAGGTTAGGTTGAAGTGGCTGCTATCGCACACTTAGGCCAGCAATGGCCCTTCATTCCCGAGTAAATACAACAACAAATTCATTTTTTGTTGTTGTTTTACTCGAGAATGAAGGAATAGGAATTTTCAACGAGATATTATTTTAACTATACCTTCCTCTCAAAAATTTCCCCTCTACTTTTGCAGCTGTTATGTGAGAGAATAACATGTTATATTATATATATGCATGTATATGTATATATAAGCAGGTGTTACTAAGAGAAAGTCGGTGTAGCGATACAGCGAACTTTGGCGCAATAAATAAATTTTTTTTTGAGATTTTCATGTTAAAATCATGTTCTTAAACGTTCATTCTAACATATTCTATCATAAAAAAAATTTCGATTTTTTGAAAATTTGAAGGTGGTACGTCCCCTTAATGAAATTTTAATTTTATGATACCAAAAAAAAAGGTTTGTGAAAAAAATAAGAAAATGGCTTGGTTTACATAAAATAACCGTATTTTTTTAATTTTCAATATTTTTAGTTAATAGTTTAGCGGTATACCCTTGAGATAGTATCCTTTTAGATATAAAAATAAGTCCGATACTGAATCTTTAAAAAAAGATATTTATTTTGCAATATCAAAGTTGAATTTTTCTTATCGTCGAAGATGGCCGACCACGACTCTGGCCAGCCGCTTGACGCTCTCCTACATACAAAAGCCATTGATCCAAAGTACCCTCTTCCATACCTTTCTGGTTTACTTCCATGGCACTCTCTGGAGCACCGCACATCGAAAAGTCTGAATCATTGTCTTTACTGTCCTCAAACACGTTATCTTGTCGTCCTGAAGATGCTTCGTCGATGGGTTCTAGCACTTCTCGGACGGTTCGACTCTGCAAATTATTCGCTATCTAATAATACGTCAAAATCAAAAGAAATATGATAAACTAAACAAATTTTAACATCGAGCGCAGTCTTACCCACGACCAAAAACAATAAAACAACATAAAAAACGGCAAAAACAACTTTGAAAAATTATTTCGTATACAATACAAATATTTTCATTCAATTTTGATCAAATCCGATCACCTAGAGAACTTAGTCATATCACATTTTTCTTGTCGGTCAAGGTCTATTCCCAGTTGTACAAAGACTGAGAGCAGAATGAAACAGCAAAAATACATACTATGAGCGAAAGTGAGAAAAAACATATTTTAATTCGGTTTTCATTTATATTAAGCGCACCAATTGGGAATAGCGTAACTACATGCATTTTGTCAAATTGCATTCCAATTAGATTTTGTTTATTGTATTATTTCATTCATCACAGAAGAATTTATTTTGAAATTCCCTTTAAATTTTAAATACTTTAGTTTGGTAATACATATACGATTTTATATAAATATAATATGATTATAATTACATATATATTTTTAATAATTAAATAGAATTTGTGAAGGAGAGTTATTTGATTTCTTGCAATTTTGGTGTTTGTACTTCAACTTTTTGATAATTAAGTGTGTAATACACACAAGGTCAAAAGTGTTATAAATTATGTGCGAGTTTGTAACTGAATTTATTTTTATACTTACAGCTCGTGATTTTTGAATTATTTACATTTTATAGCTGTTGATTAAAGTGTAAATCTTTATTTATAATTTTTGTTTTACCGTTTCTCAAAATTAAAATACACTTATAATAAAATTTGTGTTTCAGATGACTTGAAAACAACAATCGAATAATATTTTCCACATGGTTAATTATCAAAATAAAAAATAAAAAATTAAGAAAATAAATTAATTATTAATTATAAAATGCAAACATTATTTTTATTTATTATTGGTGTCATCTACAATCAAACATCTAAACAATATTAAATGAATAAATGAACACCTATCGGTCAATAGCATAGAAATTGATCGTTGTGTCGTTTAAACCCGAATAATAAGTCCGATTAAAGTGGCATTAGGTGCATCAATTTGAATGCAAAATTGAGCGCTCAAATTGATTGGTGTTTATGCGCTCATTGAGCGCTACATTGTACAACTGGGTTAGTATGTCTCTGTTAATTGAAAATCGGATAAGTACCTATCGAATTACTTTGTTTACCGACAGATATCAGCAGCGGGGATATAATGCATCTCTTTCGCTCTAGGTCTGCTAGAGTAAATATACGTATATGACACACTGGGGTCCATTGGACCCCACCGTGATTTTAGACATTTCTACACAGCTGCTAGCAGTCAACCGGCTTGTGCTGAGTACGTAAACGGGTAGTGCAATATCTCAACTTTAGCAAGGGGGGGGGGGGGCACGAGATGCATTTCCGGATGAAACATTTAAATATGAACGATTGGAAAAGGTCTGGGGTTCACGGGACCCCATGGGTCATTTAAGGGTTAAGATACAAATAAATAAAGTACTATACTTGCATCCTTTTTCATTTCCTTTAATTTTCTCGGAGACAGAATTTCATGCTTACATCAACCAAATGATCAATTTTTGGACTATAAAATTTAATACAATCCCCAAAACAGTTTGTTCAATGAACAGCGTTGAACAAAATCGGTAAACTGAATCATTCATTGAGTATTTATGGCCTCAACTGAAATTTCCTCAATTTACCCACTAAGCGATTCATTGAGCCATATCATCGCCACAGCATCACATCCCGTAACTACCAAAATAACCGGTCTTACTTTCTTTGAAAGTTCAACATACATTTTTCTGCTCGTTTTGGAACTTCAATTGCTCTTATCGTATGTGGTGTAGTTTCGGGTTATATAACTTTTAAATTCTTGGAAGTTCCTATTACTTCAACATTTTCTTCCATTAAACGTAACTTCATCAAACCGGAATTCTGGGACTGAGATCATATAAGTCATGATTAGTGCTTAGCCCAAAGGAAACTTATTTCAAAGCCCCATCTAAAATTAAAAAGGATTGAGCTTTAAAGGTAAAAGTGAGAGGCGGAAGTTAAAATTGAAAAGGTTGAATGTATGCAAGGTAGGATGTAACAGCGTAGGAGGTGATACCGTCTAAGTTGTTGTAGGGGATTGGTGTGTCTGGTTAGATGGAGAGAATGCTCTTTAAGACTAATAAGTGTTTCTTATCATTCGGTTTTAATTGGTACAGTTTGCGCCTTTTAAAGCGGGATTACTTGCTCAGGCTTAGCTCAAGTTAGAAATTGTGTTGCCTTGTGCTAACTATTTTATCGTATATATTGCTGACAAAAACATACTAACTATCGACTACTTAGGCGTCTGAAACCGGTTTGATTCTTTAATACTAATAAACCTTTCCTATCGCTCGGTTTTGTTATGTGTGAAAAGGGTGAATGCTGGAAGCTGGCCTTCGACCATACCAATCAAGGTTATTTTCGATTTTTCAACGCAAATTAAAAAATAAGCTGGGAAATAACATAATAAATAACATAGGTTTATGTTGCCATAATAAAGGGTATTACCCCGTTTAAAGTGCAATAAAATTCATTTTTGTTGTTTTATTTTCCCACTTCCTGTTTGAATTTGTCTTGAAAAAAATAACATAACATAATATAAAATTTTAAATCCGAATATGGCGTAATATTTTCCGGTTTGTTCAATTTTAAGCAAAGAGGTTATCAGCCCTTGAATGTGCAACCTTTTCTTCAAATTATTGCCAAATATTATACTGCCAAGGGCTGCTCTTGTCCTTCATTGGAAATTACCAACGCTTGGAACGCATATTAGTGGGTATAATTGAAATCCTCTTAATGAATTACTTAGAAGGATATAGTACTCCGTAATGCTTCGTCGTCCGTGTTAATTGCTAACTGATTTGTATTAGGTTGGGTGTTGGGTCCTTAAGAATCAAATATAGAATGTGACCTCCCTCTTCATGTTTCAAGTAAATGAGTTCTATGTTTATAAATATGTTTCCCTCAAGTTTACCATGGTTTTTACTTTCCTCTATATTATAGAAGAAGTTGGCGTAAAACTCCCTCGATGAGGCGAAATTTGCAGATAAACTTATGTGTTGTTATCGAAATATGTATGTCTGACATGCTTCCAAATGCAGATTTTCGAATGATACCGTTAACAACAACAATCATACATTCCGTCATAGAATACATCGTACTATTATACCATCATACCAGAATACAGTAATACCACCACACCACCATTATATTATACAATAACAATATCATATCAGCATACCTTCAAATCACCACCCTATTATACCATGTTACCATCATACCTTCATATCATCATAAAGTCATACCACCATACCTTCATAACAACATACTATCATGCCATGAAATCATTAGGACCATCACACAATCATTCCATCATACCATCGCACAACTATGCTGTCATACCATCTCACAATATTACCTTGATACCATCAAACCATTACCACATCATAACATCATGCAATTATATCATTATTATTACGATAGAATGATTCATACTAATATTCCATGAAACTATCATACCATTACACCATCGTACCATCGTACCATCTTACCATCATACCATCTTACAATCATACCATCATACTACAGTGGTAGACATTCGTATAAACGCACTATGTTTTTTGAATATAGTTCTAAGAGTAAAGTGTTTTGATTTTTTTCAAGTAGTCTAAATTGTGTCTATCATCTTAAATCTGTTGCTAAGATAAACCATTAGTAAAAATTTTAATGTTTTACTTTAATAAATTGAAAAATCTAAATTTCAGGTGGACATTCGTATAAACGCACTTCTGATAATGTACTAAAATAAATAACAAAATTAGCAATTTTTTATATATTATTTTATTTAATATTTGGTCTGGCCCCGACCTTTCTGAATAACTTCGAAAATTCGAGAAGGCATTGAATTTGTTAAATTTTTGAGGGCTTTGAGATCAATTGTGGCCCAACATTCACGGATGACACTTTTAAAACCTTTAATTGAATTATATTGCTGTTCATTTCCATAAACTTTTCGGGGAAGGCCCTCTAAAGGTTTTCGATAGGATTGCAATCAGGACTGCAATCTGACCATTCAAAAAGAGTAATGTTTTTCTCGAGAAACCACGGTGTGGTCTCCTTCAAAGCATGGATCGAAGCATTGTCTTGTTGAAAAATATAATTTTTGTTGACGTTATTATCCAGATAATTTATCAAAACGTCTTCTAAAAGTTTCACGTACATACGGAAGTTCATTCGTGTCGTTATAAAGCACATGGGAAGCTCCTAGTTATAAGAAAATGCTCCGCATATCATAACACACCGCCACAAAATTACGCTTCGACCTAACGACGCCATGTTCCTCCAAATTATGCCAGTAGCAACTGTAGCAGTCGGGAAAATCCAGATTAATTTTTTTCCGTAAGAAAACATCACACTCTGCCAATCCGTTATCGACGACATATATTTACGAGCAAATTTGAGCGGATTATTCGTATGCATGGCCGTTAAAAGTGGTTTGATCGAAAAAGTTTTGTCCATTTTATGTTCGGTGAACTATTAAAAATACGGGCAATGTGTCGGGTCGTCACAGGAAGCTCCAATGGCCTGCATGATAGACGGTTTCGTGTAGCTTCTTTGCGGATTAGACCTTTCTGGCGAGCTGAGATCTTGGATAAGCAATAGTCCTGATTGCAATCATCCTATCGAAAATCTTTAGAGGGCCTTCCCCGAAAAGTTTATGGAAATGAACAGCAATATAATTCAATTAAAGATTTGAAAAGTGCCATCCGTGAATTTTGGGCCACAATTGATCTGAAAACATTCAAAAATTTAACAAATTCAATGCCTACTCGAATTTTCGAAGTTATTCAGGAAGGTCGGGGCCAGACCAAATATTAAATAAAATAATATATGAAAAATTGCTAATTTTGTTTTTTATTTTAGTACATTATCAGAAGTGCGTTTATACGAATGTCCACCTGAAATTTAGATTTTTCAATTTATTAAAGTAAAACATTAAAATTTTTACTAATGGTTTATCTTAGCAACAGATTTAAGATGATAGACACAATTTAGACTACTTGAAAAAAATCAAAACACTTTACTCTTAGAACTATATTCAAAAAACATAGTGCGTTTATACGAATGTCTACCACTGTATCATACAATCTATCCAACATACAATCATACCATCTTCCATCATACCATCGCACCATCTTACCATCATACCATCGAATATCATCACCATCACAATCACCATATCATCGTCATTACCATCCCTAGCACCATTTTAGTTTTCATCATCATCATCAACATCTTCAACACCATCCACCACCACGACTATCGTTAAAAAAATAAAGATACACATGTCGATTTATTTTTGATTTTGCACAATTTGAACCTGTTTACCACCCCACAAGAAGTGGGGTGAGACGTGAGATAATGACAGTGACGGTCTTAAGGTCTTAAACAATAATTGTGTGCAGTTTGGTTTAAATCGGTCAACGCGTGTGGATTTGTATAACAATCACACATACATACAAACAATCACTTTTATATATCACAATGTAGAACAATTTTGGCATGAAAAATTTCAATTTTGGTACACTTAACTTGAAATACCCTGACCTATGTGACACTGGTAGTAAACTTTGCGCTTTTGAATTAACTTATTCTATTCTATGCAAGGTGTCGAACAAGCTTAGTTGAGGGGTAGTGTTAGGGTGACCCTAACACTACCCCTCAACTAAGTTTGTTTGTTTCGAACATCCGTCTCGACAAAAACACCCTTTCTATTGGTCAATCCTGGTCGGTTTTTTTGAATTACTTACTGCAATCCGGTGAGGTATCATTTTCTTTCTTCGTTTAAAAATTTTATTAAATTTTCATTTAATTTATTTATTTAATACGTGAATTTTGTGATATTTGTGTGCGCAATTATTGTGTGTTTAAGTGTTTTTTTTATCTTGTTTTAACAAGAATGTATTCTAATTATTTTTAACATTTAACATTTCAATAAAATATTTGTGTCCTGAAAAAATGCCGTGAGGAGGAAGGCATGAAGTGTGGTAATACTAATTGTAAAAAATTGGAAATTTCGAAGAAACATGCGATTTTTGAATGCTTGATTTGCAAGAAATGCTTCCATCCAGCAAGCAAATCTATTGTTGGTGTTCACATTCAAAATATATCACAAGATCGTAATTTGACATGCTCGAATAGTTGCAATCTGTTAGTTAATAAACTCAATTCAGGTTTACCAGCAAATGATACAAATTTTGAAAAGGAATTTTCAAATATCAAAAATTTTGAAGACTTGAAGGAAGAATCAAACGAGATTAAGAGAGAAAATGAAAAACTGAGAAGAGCTGTGATTGCCTTGCAAATTGAATATGACCTTTTGAAATCTAAATTGCAACAAAATCTAGTGGTTGTTACTGATAAAATAGCATCCACTGGAAATGTTGTACTAGTTGAAAGTCCTACGGATGAATCAAACCGCAGCAAAGTTTTTCTTGTTGGAATTCAGCAAAACCCAACTAAAAGCAGTAATATTATTGTAGTTGAAAGTCAACAAAGCCAATTAACCAGCAATAGCGCTAATTTAACCAGTTACAAAACAAAGAACTGGTAACAAAAATATTAATATTTGTGGAACTAAAATATTACCACACAATTTAGAAGTCAAGACAGTGACGCCAAAAATTTGGCTTCATTTCTCAAGATTTGACCCTTGTACGTTTGAAGATGATATAGCAAATTTGCTGTAAAATCATTAATCTCGCCACTTGATTTTTCTAGCATACGACGACTAAGTAACCCCACTACAATTTTAACCAATATGGTTTCAATGCTAAAAAAATGTAGCTGAGTCATGTTCCAAAAATATAATTAGGCATAATTCAAACATACAGCTTAAACCGTGGATTTCAAACATGTTGGTACTTTTAATGAATAAAAGGAAAAAAATTCTACTAAAACGTAAAAAACACCCCGCGAATAAAAAACTGTATAAATACTATCTCAAATTGTGTAGCAAAATCAATAATTCTATAGTTTCTGATAAAAACAACTATTTTAGTAAGAAATTTAACGAATGTGGTAAAGATTGCAAGGAGACTTGGTAGATTGTTAATGATATTTTGTGCAGGAGTTTAAGAAGAACTAATATCAATAGTATTTTGTCTATTAACTCAGATATACTGTTATTTATTTATTTATTTATCATTATTGACATTTTTTAAAACCTATTTTTATCTAAATTAATTAATTAATTAAATACATTTGTATATCTAACTAAATAACTAAATAATATTTTTTTCTTTAATGAATATTTGTAATAGTTGAATAAACTGGCCATTCTCTAGCTTTTGAAGGTCATTAAGATTACAATAGTTGCTGAAAGAATTATATAACTTCACACTATTATACCCTAGCGATCGTTGAGAAAATGATTTACAGTACCTTGGTAATCTAAAATGAGTATTCCTGGTATTATAGTTATGGACTTCTCTGTTGCTAGACAGCAAACTATCTAAATATTTAGGAAGATGTTAAAGTGTATTCTCTGGCTGTTTGATTTCCAGCTTAGTTTTTCTAGCATGTTTTTAATACATATGTGTTCTATCAGCCGCGTTTAAAATGCTTCTCATAAATCGATTCTGTATTTTGTGTAGACGGGTGAATTGTATTTGATTCATGATAAATAGAACAGATGAGCAATAATCTACATGGGGAGCTACAATTGATTTATAAAATATTATTTTGGTCTCCATTAGTAGCTTGTCTTTAATTCTGTTGAAAAGTCCTAATTTTTTATTAATTTTTTTGGCTAAGTAATCCAAATTAGGGCTTCCAATACCGGTAACGGTATTACCGGTAACACCGGTAATGGCAGTGAAATCTCATTTCGGTATTACCGGTATTGAACTAAAGTTCTACCGGTATTACCGAAATTAAAAAACAAAAATATTTTCCAACAGAAAATTTTTCACATTACATAAATAAAATTCAAAATGAAACTAAAAAACTGTAACTATAAAAATTAATTTTCCATAATTTAAAATAGAAAACATACATACTTAATTCATGTTTTCTTCAATATTTGTAAAAACGTGTGCGGTGTGCCGCAATATTAACGGTCATGGAAACACGAAATTTTGGAACCTTGGCTTTGCTAGAGCTTATGGAAAGATGCCAGCCGAAAAATGCTTGGAGGTCTTTCAAACTAAACTAACGACTTTTAACTTATGCAGTGAAGACTTTGTCGGTATTACAACAGATTGCGCATCGGTTATGCGAAAGTTTGGTTCATATTTGCCGATTATTCATCAGCTATGCCTAGCTCATAAAATGCAATTGACAGTATTGGAAATTCTTTATCGAAAAGAAACTATACTATATACAGATCAGTCTGATGGAAATGTTGGGAACGTTCACTTTCCAAAGAACTTAAAGAAGAGTCTTCCAAACAATTTTCCAATAAAAATACTGTAATAATTCCTTTTTTTCTGTAATACCGGTATTACCGGTAATACCGATATCGTGAGAAAATATTTTCGGTTTTACCGGTAACGGCAAAAACGGTAATTTTGGAAGCCCTAATCCAAATGCTGGTTAAAACTTAAGTTTTCATCAATGACGACACCGAGATATTTGTATTCTTTAACTCGCAATTACAATATCTGAGATACCCTCGTACTTGGTTTTGATTGACAAACTTCGTTTTCAAAATGTTCAATGACAATTTATGAAACATCAACCATCCCCGTAAATTCTCAAGATCTTCGTTCACTTTTTGTATTGCTTCTTGATGAGTTGGTGCTGAAATAGTAATTAATGTGTCGTCCGTACTTGCATAATTTATGGAGGATTTGTCTATCTATAATTTCAAAAGCTCGTTTGAAATCTAAAAAAACTGCTATCACTACTTTATTTTCGTCTATTTGAGTTTTCCATATGTCCAACATAAGATTTAATGCTGTTTCACAGGAATGCAATTCTCTAAAACCAACACTAATATTTTGTTATTAACAATATGATCAACCAACTGTTTTTTATCTACTCGTTCCAGTACAGCTTAACTGTTGATATTTTCCATGAAGCTGGTACTACTCCTTCCTTTAGGCTTCGATTAACTAAATTTGTAAAATGTTCAGAGAATAAGCATCCAGCATGACCATTCTGTTTATGCCATCAACTCCACATTGAGACTTTATTTTACTTATTATTTTTGATATCTCTTGGCGAGGTATTTCTTGAAAGACGAGTTTTCAAAAGTATTATCATCCTGTGAAAAGTTCCAATCCTTTATCTCAGGGATGTTCTGGTGAATATCTATCACGCTGGACACAAATGTTTTATTTAGCGCTTCTGCTATTTAACTCTTGTTTATCGGCGAGTGTTTTGTTGTTAAATTGGATACACCATTGTGTCGTATTTTTAGACGATTGTTTATACACATTTCTAACTTTTCTGTAGCTTTCCCAAGTTTCATCTGAATTCACAATTTTCATAACACTATAACTGCGAATTTTTTCTTGCTTCATTAATTTCAAGTTTTCTGAGAACCAAGGTATTGTATTTCTATTTTGACTAATTTTTGTTTCAGTTAATTCATTAACCGCCTGTTTTAGATTCAATAACAAGCCATCAGCATACTTATTTAGGTCACTCTGTGTTCTAAATTGCCGCAATCGGTGATTTAAAATGAAGTTAAGCTTATCCTCAGAGTAATTTTTCCATGATTTAATTTCTTTCATTCTGCATTCATCTAATGACTCCGATTATTTACTGCTTAAATTTGCACTTATAATATAATGATCGCTTATTTGTTGTTCTTTTATAACTTCACACTGAACGGTAGTCGAATTGGTTATTAATAGACCTACCAAACTTTTGCTGGTTTGCGGGACTTTGGTATATTCCTGTACTATTTGTGTCAATCTATAATCCTTAATTAGCTGATTTAATTTTAAACTGTAGAAATCGTTGTTTTTGAGATCAATATTAAAGTCTCTAAATATAAGATTGGGTTTATTCTGATTGATAACATTTTCAGACCACTCCTCTAAATTATTTAAAAATATTGCGTTTGTCGTTTGGAATGATCTATATACTACACCAAAGATTCCAGTCGTATGATATCCTTTTATAATCTGAATCTGCAAAAACCAAGGTTTCACCCTAATACTACTCCTCAACTAAGCTTGTTCGACCGAACAGGACCCAAAGTAGCTATTTGTCATGATGGAAGAAAATACCCTTGCTATTGATCAATTCTGGCCGGTTTTTTTAAATTGCTTGCTGCAATCTTACTGTTAAAAATAGTTGAAAAGTGCCAGCCGAAAGTGAAAGGTCGATAATGCAGATTGCATTATTGCTTCTGACCGTTTCCAGCCAAAGGTGACAAACGGTAATGCAGATTGGTTTAAAGTAAAAAACGGTAATGCAGATTGTGTTATCCCACCCGAAAATAAAAAATAATTAAAAATTACTAAGGATGCACTAATAACATTGAAGACCTTTGTTAATATTCTTATATGGCAAAACCTGGCCCAGTTTCTCGTGGAAAATTGTGGAAAACTCACGAAACCCAAAAAAATATTTTAATTGGAATAAAATCAGCCTCTAGAGTGTTATGTCTGGAGATGGATTACATTGTTTTGACTTGTCAATAGCTATCGTAGGAAAAAAGTTCAGTTCAAGTTTCCCGTGGGTAATTTCGGAAAATTTGAAAAAATTTCCAGCCGAAAGTAAGAAATGAATGTATAAAATCAGCCTCTAGAGTGTTATGTCTGGAAATGGATTACATTGATGTGACTTGTCAATAGCTTTTTCAAGAGAAAAATTCAGTACAAATTTTCTAATGATTTTTGGAAATACGAATTTTTTGAAATTTCCCACGGGAAACTTGTACTGCATTTTTCCTGCGATAGCTATTGACAAGTCACATCAATGTATTCCATTTTCAGACATAACACTCTCGAGGCTGATTTTATACAAATTTTTTAATGATTTTTGGAAAATCGAATTTTCCGAGATTTTCCACGAGAAACTTGAGCTGAATTTTTTCATGCGGTAGTTATCGACAAATCCAATAAAAACGATTCAACTTCAGATATACACATCTATAGGTTGATTTTCTCCAATTTTGAGAATTCTTCGATTTTCCGATATTTTCCGCGATTAGGTTAAACAAAGTTTTCCACGTAAGACTATTTACAAATTTTTTTATTACAATACATGTCATGTATCCTATTTACTTTCGGTTGATAACCACACATTTTTTTATTTTCGGCAGGAATGTTAATAACGCATAATCTGCATTATCGACTTTTTACTTTCGGCTGGAAACTTTCGGATAACTTTAACATGGTGCTGCAATCTGGTTGATTGCTGACAGTAAAGATTAGAATCAATTATTTGACCATTCTTTAGAACCTCATAATGTATGATTCCCGTTGAATTAAAATGAGTCGATTTCGTTCCGTTTCAGTAGCCATTCACTGATTAAAGTTCTGTTAATCAAATTTTTCATCGACAATTCATGCGGCACCCAAACATCGAGCTTCTTTATGTATCCAGTCTTTCGCAAATGGTTTAAAACTGTTTTGTGGTCGATATTTATTTCCTTAGCAATGTCATGGCTGCTTATGTGTCGGTCTTCTTCGATTTGTTGTAAGGTTTCATCTATTATGTTGCCACTCTACTATTATGTTGATTTGATTTTGTATCAAATTTTTTTCAAGTGAAAATTTTTTGGGTGCATAGTTTGAATGTGTTCGCCCTTTATTGTGTTAGTTGACTATTCTGTACCATTGACTTATTCACCTGACCGTATTCGTTATTTATTTATTTTGACTTTCATGATTTTCTATTCAGCCTTTTAAAAAAAAAACGTTTTCTTATGTTACAACAAATAAAAATTCAATTCCATACTTAATAAAAATACTAAAATTATTTTCTAATATACAAAAATTCAATGTTGGTTGCTATTATAATAGTTTTGTCATTCCACTTAGTTGAGATAATAGACGTATGTACGACTACATACGTAGTGTATGTATATTTAAACGAAATTTACAAATTCAAAACTTCAATGAAACTAAATTGTTTACCTAGACCTTAACATTAATTAAAAATCCATAAGCCGTGAGCCGTGACCATGCGACAAGAAAAAATTCTCTCGTTTAAATTTAGAGATTTCCGCTATTTGTGTTGACCTTACACCAACGATTTGCATAATTTAATCATTTTAACTCTACAATCAGCTAAAATTATTAAATTATGGAAATCGGTATTCGCCACAACATTTTTTGCATAACATAATTTGATAAATTTGATTTTTTTAAAGTTTCAAACATGAAACAAAATTTACAAACTTTCAAAATATGTCATGGTGATAAATTTGTTCTTAACAGTAAACTGTTAACACTTTGAAAACCATAGACCAACGTTTTTTATTGTTTTTTGCACTGGTGCGTGAAATGCTTTTTAAAGTTTATGTTGTAGTCTTCTTTTTGATGAACTATCTGTTATTATTTGCGACGCACTTTGTTAAATAGAACTAAACGACTATGTCTGTAGAATTATTTTTACTGCGCATAATAGCAGCGTTTCTGGAATTTTTCATGTACATGAAACGGTATCCAAATTGTTGAAACTTTCTGGAACAAAATAAAATTTCGTGAATTTAAATATTTTTCGAATTTTAAACCCATAGCAGATGAGAAAGCAAAAATATGTTTATTTTACTTCACCAACAACTTCTTGAGAAATCTGACTAGATACATATATGTTTGTGTTCATAATATTAAACATTGCCTACTAAGAACACCGTAAGACGGTCATGTTACAGATTTTGATGCAACTCAACATAAAGCAACTATTCTGTGAATCCAGTAAATCAAACAAATTTCAATAATATCGAAAAATCTCGTGAAGAAATATCGAACATCTTCAACAGTTTTGAATTAACTGTAACATCATGCAAATACCATCAAAGAGTGGGTAATCTCGAAAATCTCAAAAATGTCGAATTATCTCCAATGTTAATCTCGAAAGTATCGAATAATCTCGATACCAATGCCATTCAAATTCGCAATATTCGGAATAATCCAAAATTGTTTGAAGGAGCTCGGTTAATCTCTAATATCCTTAAAAAATGTCATCTATGTAAACCAAATAATCAATATCCCCCAAACTTAACTTTAAATAACTCGATGATAAGCAGATTTTTAATTCTGTAATAAGAAGCAACTCCACATCTTGCAAATTTCGAAGAATATCGGGAAATACAAAAACCTTCGAAAACTTCGAATAATGGGAAAATTCTAGAAAAATAACAATAATCACAAAAATCTCGAATAATCTGAAATCATGCAGACATCGCACTAATAATATCGAAAATATTGAATAATAACATTATTTCCGAACAACTTC
Organism: Tipula helvola; assembly: GCA_963556165.1. Lineage (NCBI taxonomy): Eukaryota > Metazoa > Arthropoda > Insecta > Diptera > Tipulidae > Tipula > Tipula helvola. The sequence goes on along the minus strand of OY744482.1, from coordinate 168,581,886 downwards.
GCGCTATTTACTTCACCTACTTCAGTACTGTGTTTAATTCAACGCCAAGCTAAAGTGGAAGGCAAATCTAGATGAATTTCAGAACTTTGAAAATCTCTAATTTTGTTACTCCACAGTTCCACACAACTTCAATTCCTAGCAAATTTAGTAATATAGAGAATCTCGAGTACGCTCGAATAATCTCGAAAAGCTCGATACTCTTGATATTCTTCGGAGAAATTCCGAATATTTACGAAGGTCTAGAAAAATCTTCTATTTCGAAAAACTTAACGCTATTCAACACCGGAAATCCAGATTAATCGAAACATCTTAAAATCTCGGATGCTATACGCTTCTTAATTTAATCGAAAAATCACAAAAAATCTACGTAACACAAACTCGAACCATTTTGATTATTATTTGTCAGGGTCAATTAACCATTTCATATTATTCTGAACAAATCTTAGAATCGGTTAAAAAAATTAGTACCAATAACTAAGGTATGCCAAAGACCAAGTAGAGAATGGCGTTGGAACTAATGATAAAGTTTTAATTAAGTACAGCCCAATCATTTGGGTAACGCCTCAAAAGTTTCCTTCATTTTGTTTGTATACGAACTATTCGAATAATAACCGTGTATCAACCTCGAAATATCAGAGATACAGATTCGGACACCCTAGTGGGTGAAGTTGACATATGCAATTTACTTTAAAATTGAAGTTTAGTAAGCTGAAAATTGGCTTGCTGATTCATATTCTTGTGTCAAAATTTAATAAATTATTCAGTATAAATTTTGTACTCGGTAAAAATCGGTTAATGCCGAATCGAATAACCGAAAAGTTGAAATTTATCGATCAACCTATAACCTGTTTTGATTTCCCTTCAACAAATTCCTCCAGTAAGTGTACCGATCAGTCTAAGCAACTTATTTCATGTTTTCAAATAATCATATTTTTGTATGTGCAGTGTTCTGCTTATGTTGTATTATAGCAATGAAAATACATTTGGTGATTTTCAAGAAAATGTTAATGTTCCCTAATTAGGACTTTGCATCCAAATGCACCAAAATTTAAGACTGCAGCCGCCACTTGTCATTTGTCACTTAGATTAACTGAATTTTTAGGATAATTTGGCAAATATTTCATAATTTGGTCGAACTTAAAAACTTCATAAATATTTATTAAAATATTAATTTTCTGGGACAACTGAATTTTAACAGTGAATTTTAAAAAATTTTGATAGTTAATTTCAATTAATTAAACATTATGTTTAACTAACAAAATTTTTTGAAACAGTGTGAAAATTATACTATACTGACCCGGACACGTTGTAACAGTTAACAGTAATCAAAGTTTCGGGAACTTTATGTAGTTTCCCAAACGAAAACGGGTTATGCATTTAACAATTTAAAAACGAACCTTTCACTTATTAGTACAACCACCTTAAAAAAGCAAAATTTTCCGAACGAATACTAATTTCAAGAATTGTTAGTATAACTTTTAATTTAGTAAATTTTTAGTCCTAGCGGTTGAGAAATTCAATTGTTTTCAAATTTGGTAGCTTTTAACAGATAAGTTTGTAAATTTTAAATTTTGACTGCGAACTGCAGACGGATGAACTATTGAAAAGCTTTGAAAGTCCTTTTTACCAATTTAGCATTTAAGGAGAATTTAAAATATTTCACAATTTTTAAAAATTTACGAAAATGTCCATGGAATTTAATTTTATTTCCTGAATAGTATAGGGTGTGTTTATGGTGATTTGTTTTTCAAATTGGTAACACATTTTCCAGCGACTGCCAATTTGGCTGCTGACAGCTGATTTATGCTCAGTTGGTTTGGCATTTCAATAGATTTACGCTAGACCATTCAATAGATTTACGCTAAACCATTTACGTTTGTAAATTGTCCAAATTTATTTCAAAAAATGTAGTTCAGTTTCATCACAAAATTTTATTCAGCGAAAAGGCTCAATTTGAGTTGAATGGGTTGTTGATCAACAAGCTAAATTGCCGCATTTGGTGTGAAGAAAATCCTCAAGCCATTATTGAAACGCCGTTACATCATCCACAAAAAGTCATTGTTTGGAGTGCTTCATGGACTAGTGATGATTACTGACTTTTTCGTTCCCCAATTGAATGGCATAAATGTGAAAGCTATGGGGTTTCAACAAGACGCCGCAATAAGTCACGTGGCGCACGCCTGAGTCGATTTATTGAAGGAAACATAATTTCGCGTAATGGACCTGTGAATTGGCCCTCAAGATCGTGTGTTTTAACACTTGAATTATTTTTTATTCCATTCTAAAGTTCTATTCATCTATAAAAAAAACTCCGTAGTAGATAATTTTACAAATTTGTGAACCACGAAACCAAAAATTTCAACATTAGAAAGTTTGAAAATTTATGTATTGGATTTATTATTGAGATTTTTAAAACATCAAATGTATGAATCTTTGTGAAAACTAAAACTTATTTAAAATCTAAAATTGATAAATATTTAAAAATTTGGTGTAATTTAAACTAAAAATTTTCCTTGGTCTTCTTTATAAACTGAAATCGGAATCTGCCACAAATTTGTTTGGATAACAGAATTTAGTTCTCATATTAAAAGAAAATATTTCAGAATTTGTAATAAATTAATAAAATTTTATAAATTTCACCGAGAATTAGTAAATTTTCCTGAATTTTAAGCTTTAGAAGCTTACACGAACACAACAGAATGGTTTTAACTTAAATTTTGAAAATTTTAGTATGTGGGTTGTTTCATGAAATTCAAATTTTAGGAATTTATTAGAGCAACCATCTTAAATTTGAATTTTCAATCATTTATAGAAATCCTTCCTTTGAATTTCGAAATAGCTTATAAGGCCAATATTGTCGCCCACTATTGACAAATATACTGCGATCTACGCAGTATGAATGGGACCCCTTTGCCAAGAAACTGTTCTGCATGCTGAATTGGCTCGTACATGCTTTAATTGGTGCCCCCCAGTAACACTATCCTTCGATGCCCATAGATTTATTGAAGTGGCTGTAAAAGATCCATGTCTTATTTGGAAAACTTTAGATTACCCGCTACTGTGAAGATTTGAAAGAAGCATTCTGCTAGATTCCACTGGGCGATGATGCTAAACCTTAACCCGTTCAAGCGTGATACAATTTTTGTATATTTGGACAAATTTCTATTAGTTAATTGGGGGTGATCCGATGCTTCAATGTACAAGAGTCTGGTCTACTTTACAGACCAACTAAAATTCATGCAAATTGAAAATTAAAACAAGTTATTATAAAATACTAAAACATATGCCAATATATATATTAGTTAATTACGTCCAGCAGATTTTCGGAGCATTTATCGTTGCTATGATTAGTCATCGACAAACTGAAATCCGTAAATGTAACTATCATCGCGGAAAATAGGCCCTTTATGTTGGAGTATTTTAGTGGAACTCGAACGTTTCCACAGAATAGTAGATATTACCGTTTCTTAATTTTCTTCTATTAAATCGCCTTTAACTAAACTGCTGAAAAATAAATTTGTTAGCATGTGCTCTTGTTTTAGTAAATTCAGGTACCGAGGTAGGAGAAGTTAAAATGTCGAAGAAACTCAATTATCCTCTGCATTCTAACATGGGGAATCAAATAGAGAAGAATCTAATCTGTGCAGAGTACCCCTTAAGTAAATCGTTATTTTCGAAAACAAATTGTCATTTTCATCTGTGTCTATTAGCAGCATATGCAACTTGGTACCAACTAACACTAGCAAAAACAAAAAGTTAAGCACTTTAGAGATATTTTTCTCTCTTATCAATAATCGGTATTAATTTACCTAGAAAACCCAGCCGTGAGAATTCGGCACACAACCCTCCCAAAATTGGGCACCCATCCCTTCCTAGTCTTATTACTTTTCTATGATAGGCTTATCCATATTATGGCAAGTGATTTCTGACACCATTCAAGTATTTGTTTACATTTTGTAAATTTTGAATTGAAAGTTTATTAAATTTCTGTTAAAAATTCTGCAAATTCATATGACGTAAATGTTTAGAGCTGTTACCTAAACCAGTTATTACGGTATGGTGATATCCATCAAGTAACACAGTCTGATATCCACCATCCAAAAACCTCAGGTTTCAGTTGGACCAATGGTAATGTAGTCCGTGCGTCGTGTCACCAGTCACCCTCAATGATAATTGGATAATAGACTGGTATAAAAATGCCACGCTGAAAGTTTGATAATCGATGTTTTTTACGCCAAATTTCGAGTTTTTTTACCGAAGTATATAAACTTTGAAAAAAGAAAATTTATTTATTGGATTTTAATATCTGTAAAGGTGGAAAGACGCTTTTTGAAATATAAAACATACTTACTCGCATTCTTACTACACAATTCTTACTCGTTCTGTCGTATAAAGCTATAAAAATCGATGTTTGTCCGATTAAGATAAATTAAACATGTGTAGAATTAAAAACAAATTAGAAATTACGGAATCTGTAGAATTTATTGAATTTACAAAATTTCTACTATTCAAAGAATTTATGAAATTAATAGAAATTATTGCATATTATTATTGGAGTTGAAACTTACAGAACTCATATAATCTACAAAAATTAAAGAATTTATAAAATTCATAAAATTTATTTAGAATTTGTAGAATTTATAGGATTTATAGCATTTATAGAATTGATAGAATTGAAATGAATAACGTTTATAAAAATCATTGAGTTTATAGACTTATTAGAATTTAAAAAAATCAGAGAGTTTGTAGAATTTAAAGAATTAACTGAATTTTTAAACTTTATATAGAATTTATAGGGAATTTGTGGCATTTATATAATTTATAGAATTTGTAAAATTTATAAAATTTATAGAGTTTATAAAATTTAACGGAATCATGGAATTTTAAAATATGTAATTCAAATTTGAGTTTGTAGAATATATAGAACTTACAGAATTAAAACAATTTATAGGAACTCGAACTCTTCTATAGAAAGAATCTACAAAATTGCAAGAATTTAGAGAATTAGTAGAATTTATGAAATTCATAAAATTAGTAGAATTTTTAAAATTTGTAGAATTTATTGACTTTAAAAAATTTAGAGAATATATCAAATTTACAGGATTTGTAATATTTATAGAATTAACAGGATTTGTAGAATTTAAAACAATTACTAAATTTTTAGACTCAACAAAATTGTGTAATTTACCAAATTTAAAAAATGTATTGAATTAAAATTCATAGGGTTTATAGACTTAGTAGAATCTATAAAAGTTTTAGAATGAGTAGAATTATTAGAATTTATCGAATTTTCAAAATTTATGGAGTATATCACATTCACAGGGTTTGCAAAATTTATAGAATTTACAGGATTTTTAGAACTTAAAAACATATTTTTTGACTTTATAGAATTTATATGTACATAATTTGTGCGATTTATACAACTTAGAGAATATATACAATTTATAGAAATAATGAGGTTTATAGAATTTGAAGAAATCATGCAATTTTTAAAATAAGTCAAATATGAATTTGTAGAATTTAAAGAACTTACAAAACCTAAGGTTTTATATTGTAGAATTAATAGAATTTATAAAATTTATAGGAATTATAAAATTCATAAAATTATAAATTTATATTGTTAGGCTTAATAGAAATTATAAAATTTGTAGAAACTATGAAATTTAGTGAATTTATCGATTTTTTTATAATTTATAGAATACTAGCTGAGGTACCCGGCGTTGCCCGGGGTAAATAAAATATTTTTATTTTAGCAGAGAGCACCAAAATCTCTTTTTTTTTTTTTTTTTAAATTAACTTATATAGTTTTTCCAATGTACTCTTCAAAAGGTGGTAAAACATATTTTAACCCCCTCAATCAAGGAAACCGCCCCTTCAGATAAGAGTATACGATTAATTTCTTTTAACCATTTATCTAAACTCAGTCCTGTATTATTTTTTTAATTGAAATTAAAAAAAAATTATTGGAGGCACCTAGACTAAGGGGCTGCTAGACCCTTTCGAAAATACTACGAAAATCTGCTAATTTTCCTGTGAAACCACTATGCAATATTTAAATCTGGTATGATGAATAGCATGGAAACGTGCGAAGAGCATTTTCATTTTTATTAGTATAGACAGACAAATAATTTGTACATCCCTCCCCTATTGCAATAATGTACTATTAACAAAATTTACTCTACATGATTTGATATAAAGAATAAAGATGCACAGTTTACGTGCCCTAGTATAACGCGGTTAAAAAACTTAATTCTGTCAATTGCATTGGTGTAAACTTTGAAAATGAAAAATATCCAAAGTTTCAAATTAACAGTTAACAATTTGAATTTCGATTAATTTTCGAAATTGATATTTCGGTTTAAGAACAAAAGCCCAAACAAAATATTTAAAGTCTTGAACCATTAATTTTTCACAAATACATTGCCGCAAAAGTTGGAATTTAAAGATGCACCAATCATAACAGCAACGAAGCAAAATGGAGCGATTAAGGTTTGTGATGGTTTTAAAGTCACAACTAATCTGCAACTCATCGTGCATTGACATCCGGTACCCATAAGATAGAAAACTTTTTCATATAAGTAATGCGAGATGCTTAAATTCAGCAGATTAAAAGCAGGGTTAGAATTCAATTGGTGTACTTCAACAGGGGTTTTTATTTTAAATATAATTGAAAATACAGCAAGGCGCATTTGAATACAATTTCTCAAGTGAATTGAATAAAATCAAGTCAAAAATAATTTGTCGGGTTCACCGCAATGCTTGCTTGTAACCCACATTGTTTGATTTTGGTCTCGCAGTTTAAACACAAACTTTTTGAAGTTCCCACTCTCGGAATGAAGGTGCGTTCTCTGTCAATCTGTTGGCTATAGATCTGTCTACGATACCATGTTGTCACCGTTAATTGCTAATTATTTGTAGGAGATTGCGTCTCTGGGAAGTAAATATTGAATGTGAGCATGTGAGACAGAACTCCCATACCATAAGACCCTCATGATTCAGGTAATTGAGTTCTGTGCTTAAAAAAATGTGTCCCCTTAATTCTTCATTGTGCTTACATTCTTGCTTTACTTAATCGAAGAAGTTGGCGTATCCCTCGATGAAGCGTAGATTTAGAGATGAACTCGCGTGTTGTCATTGAAATATGCTTGACATGCCTCCAGAGACAGATTTTGCGAATGAGACCGTTACCATTAATAATCATACAATTATAACATCATACTATCGTACTATCGTACAACCACAACATAATATCATCATACCAATATACCCCAACACCATATCATAATACATTTAGATCATCGTTACATCAAACCATTAGCCCGTCTTACCGATATACCATTATAGCATTTAGGGTTTCCAATATCGGACCACTTTGCCAATCTCGATATTTCGATATTAAAAAATCTCAAAATCGATAGTTACAAGAACCTTGAGAAATAATTCAGTCGAGTTTATTTTGAAAGTGGTAAGTCATTCACCCCCCCCCACCCCCCCCACCCCACCCCCGCGTATCGCGTTGCTTAAATTGCTCACGTTTAGGTGATAACTCATTTCTTTTATTACATATACATTTATATAAATGCTCCTGATGTAGATGTGGAAAATATATACTCTTATGTTTCACCTACACAATTATTAAAAATTGATTGATAACAACCGAAGTTCCGCCCTCAATGCCACGAAGGGCCCATGGTGCAAAAACCTACCTACACAAAAAAAAACATCTAAAGCGAGACATATACAACATTTTTATAGTAAAATGCATTGTTGCCGTTTATAAAATTATTCGTATAACAAACATTCGAATATCGAAATATCGATATTTGTCATTCGATTTTCCGAAACTATTTAAACTAATTTTTGGCCGATAGTATCGATATTTCGATACTATCGATATCGGTATTGGGAACTCTAATAGCATTACACCACCATATCATCACACCACCATAACATAATAATATCATACCAGCTTACCATCATATACCATTACACAATTGCACCATGTTACAATCGTACCTTTATACCATCAAAACCAAAACGCCATCATACAAATATACTATGAAACCATCATACCATCAAACTATCTCACCATCAAGGTACTATCAAACCATCATACCACCACACCATCCTTCCATCATACCATCAGCCATTGTATCATTTTACCATATCATACCTTCATTTTATCATACCATCCTTCCTTTATACCATCATACCAATATACCATTACAATCACAATCACAATCAAAATCACAATCACCATCATTATCACGATCATCATCCCACATTACGATCAACATCACCATCAACATTACCATCACCATTACAATCACCGTTAAAAATAATGGAACACGTGGTGATTTTTTTTTTACTTTGCAGTGAACATGCAAAAATCAACTCAATCGGTAAAGTTTTAAAAATACCTCTTGTAAATGGCGTCTCACTGGGGAGCATTGATAAGGGGTATCATTTTCGATCATTATAACAACCATCACCGTTAAAAAAATAATGATACACGTGTCGATTTATTTTTAATTTTGCACAAAATATCCAAAAATTAGCTCAATCGGTGAAGTTTTAAAAAGCCCCCTTGTAAATGGCACCTCGCAGGGGGAAAAATTTAAAATTTTTTAAATTTAGAGGGTTGTTCCCGGAAATTTTCGGAACAAATTGCCCGGGAAAATAGGTACATTTCTATAAGGCTGACTCCCTTGATTGTTATCATAAATCCCTCGAATTTTTGATATGATTTGATTGGATGCTCATTTATTTTTAAATACGTTTTGATTTAAATAGTTGTTGACACACTCTATTTTGAACAATAGCTCATTCACAACAGAACATGCCAAAACGAGATGGGAGGTCTCTTCACATTAGAAAAAACTGCAATTTAATATTGCCAGAATTACGTTTCAACCGTTCATTTTCAACCAAAGTTTAATGATTGCTTCACTCGATCCTTTTTAATTACATCAAAGTCGAATGCAAACGATATCTAACCTCACCGCACAAGTATTTAAATTCATGTAATGCTTTTTGGAACTTTGCTTAATCCGAGCTACTAATCGTACGAGCTTGTATGTTCCAGTGGTTTACTCGTGTTGGTAATTTGTATTCCATATGCTGTTTGGGCAAGCTGGTTGTTCACAATTTAAACGTAATTAAAAATTTAGAAAAAAAAAAAATTTACTAGCAATTAATACTGGCATGAAATTCAAAGCCGACTCCTTTTAATTTATAGGTCTCTTTTATTTTTCTCAGAATTGTTTTATAAAATTTGATTCAATGATTTCAAGATTTTTAAATTTCTTTATGAAGAACTTAATCTCAAAATTCATCTTTGTCAAACGAAAATCTACTTACGATCGAAAAACGCATGTATTTGGTTTTGAAAATGCCTCTGAATAATGTCATAGACAGTTAAAGGATGGTTCATGAAAATATGAAAAAAACTTAAGTAGGCGCTAACCAATGGGCCACTCTGAAGTAAGACTGTGCTGAACGGTTCTTATTATTTGCAGTAGTGTTCTTATAGTACTGCTAATTTCTTAACTGTAAATCTGTAGATGTGTCTTCAGCTGCTAAATACACTTATTGATCAAGACCTTGGTGTACAAAAGAGCTCCAAACATAACAAAGCATTTTCATTGAGTTTTCTGTCATTGCGTTTAGTGAAACATATCGCTGGTTAATGGAATACGTAAACTTTCAAGCTCTAGTTTAATTTTAAGCCGTTTTTGTCTTGTTTTAACATGTTTTTTGCGTTCTTAATTTTTCTATGGATTCAATTTTTCTATGTGGAAGGTAAAAATTAACTAAATTGAGCGTTTACTGAGTTTACTGAAAAGTTTGCTGACATTTTTACCGACATTGAGCACTGCCTACCAGTGATTATCTGTCCATATTATTTTACCATAATGTAATCATATAACAAAATAAGCAAATTTAAAGGATGGCTATACACATCTAAACGACAAAGTTGGGTTTTTGCATCATCCTACAAACTCCACCCAAAAAAAATTACGTATATTGAAATTAGCCCAAAAACTAAACGAATGAACTGATGTGGATTCACAGTAATTCCATGGCTTAGAATTTGAAGGCGAATTCAAGATCCTGATCCAGAATACTAGACAATGTACATTCCCAAAAAAAAAAAAAATTAACATCATGTGTAAATTATAAACTATCGTATAATGATACGGAATCATTAAACAATAAATTTCAGTTTAATGAAAGAAGGTAAACATTTAAAAAAATAATTATGTTTTCCGTATATTTTATTGATTTTCAGGATTTTTAGTTGATTGGAAAATTAGGTTTTTTCACTCAATCAACTAAAGCAACCCTCTAAACGTAATGTTACTTTCCCAGTGCCCTTTGAATAAGAAACTAGGTAACACTACAATCATGCATATACAAAATCCACTGCACCACCGATAGTAATATTTGGAGTAGATTTCGCGAATCAAAGAATCACCCCCGGATATCCTGGAGCATTTACGGTGAGGGAACCATCACTTATAGCTCCAACTAAACCAACAGAAATAATTTTGGAATTTTATAAATTTTTTTTTTGTTGGAAGTTAGGAAAATTTGTAAATTAGATTTATGAGCTTCCAATATAATTTAAACATTAAAAATTTAATTTTATAAATTTTTACATGTAATAAAAATGTCCTACAATGATAATGAATCTTTGAGTAAATTCAATTTAATTCAGCAAATAAACTCAAGAATTCAAATTTCATAATAATTTAGAATTTGATATACATATTTCAGAATTCAGTTTTATAAAATCTTATTTTTTAAATTTTAATTGAATTTTAGTATTTGTTAGTTCTGAATTTTAAAAGTAATAAAATCAGAGAAATTTAAAAATTACAGTTTTGAAGTTTTATAAGATTCTTAAATTCCAATACTTTTCCTATAAATAACTATACATATATTGACACCACAGCGATTCAGTACCAATCTCAAAAAGAGATAAATTGAATAGCAATACTGACCAGCGACAACGTGAACATTTTTTGACCGAAAAGTTAGCATATGAGTCCATATACATCTAATTTTGTCTAATGATAATTTATCATGAATAATATCCAAATTTAACTACGCTGTAAAATATTCGAAATCGACCAAATTATGCAAATTAAATTAATAATATTCAAACTTATTGAAATCCGATTATGGTTACTATGTATACAACCTCGCATCACATCAAATATTGCGTTCTATATTCTAATTTATCCAATATACACATATTGGTATATTATAAATTTGTATTCGCCAATTTTTTATTAGCCCCGCGAGAACGGAAATTTATTTAATGGTTCACATAAAATTTCAACTAAAACCCCAATTTTGTAAATAAAATAAAAAACAAACTGTGAATACCAAATTTATTTAAAGATTGGTACTAAACCTACATGCAAATTATGTGCATTTCTTCAATCAGTAGGATGCTTGAAGTCTGGGACCAATAAATTATTTACCACAAAGATTTAGTTTGTCTATTTTGATTTAAATAGATGCTGATTTTTGTTTTGTTTTGTAATTTCTAAAAATATTTTTCATTTGTACGATGCGTATTTCATTTTTTTAGCGCCCGGTGCTAATTTAGCCATATGACTAATTGATAAATCAAAATTAGAATTGTACACAGATTAAATCGCCTAAGAATAGATTTGTCATTGGTTTTTTGATTTGATATCCTCAAGATACACGATTATTGTACACACCTTTCAGCATTGTTGGCGAATTCTGATGATGTGCACAAAAGAAATAAAAAAAATCTCGCATTTTGATATCATCTCATCACTATAAATACTTAATTTAATTTAACACAAAATATAAATTGTTAGTAGGATTTATTACAAACATTAACAGCTACTATACAATTGTATATGTATTTGTGCGTGATCAATGATAAAAATAAAATTAAATCATTACTTATTTAGTTTAATATGAATTAATTTAAATTTAATTAAATTAAAAATATAATTCATAATTTTTTCTTATGTTAATTTAAATTTTCAGTTGGTGAACAACGAATCTGAGATAAAATGACTGACGACGATAAAGACACATCAGTCCGTGTGGCTGTGAGGTAAGATTTTTTATGTTTAACTATTCCATTACATTTTATTTGTTTTGCGGTTTACTTTTAAGATAAACAAATAGGAATATACTCAATGATTAATGTCAATAATAGTTATTTATGTAGTTTTATTGTGATCATTCTAAAAAAAACAAAATTTAAAAGGCCAGATTTGAAGTGGGGCCCTTGACTTTTAGCTTTTAGGCGCGCATATACATACAAGTAATATTTAAATATTAATATTTAGTTTGATTTCAAATTATTTTTCGTTTGGCCAAATAGTTTTTATTGTTACATCATCAATATTTTTGGTTTAAACTTTGAATTCGTGAAATGTCTTCAGATAAGCAGGTTCACAAAATGGCAGAATGACTGCAAAGAAGATTCTAATTTTTGTGATTTTTGATTATGAATCCTCTTCAATGTATCTTTCCATTGATTGGTTGTTGCCTATTAGTACCAGCGCCAGGTAAGTTTTATTTAAATTATATCGATTGTAACAGTGGCGCAACTAGGTACCAGTAGCACCCGCAGCCGCCGGGGGCCCACAGTTATTGGGGCCCAAGGGATTTCCTGTATTAGTTAAAAATCAAGATTAGATAGCTCAGATTAAGTTTAAAGTAGACTACCTTTTTAAATTTGCATAACGGTGCACTTCTAGGAAATTTTTAAGAAACGGTGTTGGTGGATAAAGAAGAAATCGCCCTTGTTTCCATTAAATATTTTCTTAAGACAAGATATGAAGATGAATATCCGAGTAATCTGACTCCATAGAAATAAAAATGCCTTTAGAAAATCATTTGAAATGACGTCGTAAAAAGTGTTTGGAAAACGTCGTTTCTCTTAGCAACCAACTAGGGTTTAGTAGGATTTTTTTTAATTTGTCTGTCATTTCAAGCTACAAAGGAAAGGATTATAGGCGTTTAGATAACCTTGCTTTATGTCTTGATATTTATGTTTATAAGCAATCACAAATCATTTTCAATATAAACCATCCTCTTGGATAAAAGCCTCTAAGTACCAAAGATTCTGTAGGAACAATTTTTACAGTACCACGGGAAATTTAACGAGTAATGCAATTTCTGACCATATTTCCTTCCTATTTAATGGGAGTCTCCCTGAAGGATGCTTCCCTATCCTATGGAAACGCTCTCTTAATAAGCCGGTTTTCAAATCTGGGTCTCGTAGCAATGTGGAGAACTATACAGGTATTTGCATAATTTCAGTTTCACCAAAACTATTTGAGAAACTAGTTAAAGAACATTTGTTGTATGGTTAAGAGTTTTATTTCTCCCAGACAGCATGGATTTTTCCCTGGTAGGACAACCGTTACTAACTTAGTTTTATTTACAAACTATATTTCAAATGCACTATTAAATGGTAATATTCTACAGGTCGTTTAAACTGATTTCTGCAAGGCCTTTGACAGATCGATCATGAATTGCTGCTGCTGAAACTTGGCTCCTTGGATTGTAACTTTTTGCCAATTAATTGGATTAGGTCTTATCTGGAATTTAAAACTCAAATTGTTAAAATTGGTAGTTTCACTTCAGGAGTACCTCAGGGTAGTCAATTGGGGCCCCACGCTCTTTATTCTTTTTATAAATAATGTGGTAAATTGTCTGAGTCATTCCGACATTCTAATTTATGCGGTCGACATCAAAATTTTCAAAACTATTTCTTAACGGAATGACACAATTAACTTTTAATATGACCTGACAAACTTTAAAGCTTGGCGTACATAGCATAATTTAATGCTAAACATCTCCAAATGCAAAACAATGGGTTCTACCCGATTACACTTACCCGCTAGTTACGTCTACTTTTTTGACGGTTGTATTATTGAAAGTGTCAATATGTTTAAAGATTTAGGTATACATTTACTCCGAATCTATCGTTTCATAAGCATATTGAGGGTTGCATTTCTAAAGCGAATTCTATGCTTGGGTTTGTTAAAAGGTTTTTCAAAGATTTTCAGGATCCTTACGTGATTAAAACTTTATACGTCTCGTTTGTTCGTTCATTCACTCAGATCGCATAGAGAGAGTTATACAAAAGCGATTTTTAATGTACGCTCTACGAAGACAACCTAGAGATGCAAGCGTGCCTACTTTCATTCTTCCAGCGTATCGAGGTAAATTAATAAATATTGAGCCTCTTTTTATTCGTAGGATAGAAATTAGCGCAAACTTTGTTCGAGAGTTACTAGTATCAAAAATCGATTGTTCAGAAATATTGTGTTTGCTCGATATACATATATACTCCTTTAACAATGTCGTGTTCAGAAATATTGTGTTTGCTCGATATACTCCTTTACAATGCCACGATGGGCCCATGGTGCGGGCATAACTACGGTAAATGTAAGCCGATTTATCATTTATTAGCCTTTTCTAATAAAGTACGGTCGGCTTTTGACTTTAATCTATATAGAGATACATTTAAGAAATTGATGTCGAAGCATCTTTTAGATCTTTGGTAAATTTTATATTTACCACGAAGTAAATAAAATGCAAAACTTGATAATTGGCCATATTCCAGAACTTTATCTAAAAATTATTTTTAGCGGCTCTTTATATCCAATGCAATTGTTGTTGTAATTTTGTTAACAATTATTGTATTTTGAAGATAATTTTGGAATAGAGCAGTTTTCAAAAATAAAATCTTGAAATTTGCCCATTTTTACACGTACTTTTATGGAAGTAAGTTTCAAAGAGGATATATTCCAGTTTTAACATTGCAAATGTTTTACGGCACCAAACCTATGAAAAAAATCACGAAAAAGTGTTATGAGAATGTGTCACGCAAATGCGTTACGTTAGGAAAATAAACCACATAATTCTCCCACATTCTCTCTCTTTGTTTTTTGTTTTGATTATTTTTGTCATCGGCAGCAGTGCTGTCGAAGTGAGAACGATCGGAGTTTTGTACTCCTTTTATATAATCTGTACTCCCGTACTCCGCTAATTCATTTTGTACTCCTCTGTAATGCATTATTAATAAATAATAAATAGCTTATTTTAACTTAATAATAACTCAATTTGGTCAATTATGTAAAGTTATACCAGATTATTACGACAGTACAGATAATGCTTTTTTATACCAGTAAATCAGAAAAAGTATTGTGTGTGCAAGACCTTTTTGAACAATTTTATATTAGGTGTTTTCGGAAACAGATCCTGAATAACTTCAGTCTTGCTTTCGACCATAAAATTGATCTATCTATTTAAGAAAGAATGAGATAACTTTAAGCTAATTTAGATGTGTTTTTTAATCAGCTGAAATACAAATAAAAATTAAAAAGATTACTTAATGAGGAGTAATATGAACGTCTTTGAATTATCTCTCAAAATACATTTTCGAATTTTGTTGTCAAAATTTATTCTTAACTTTTTGTTTGTGATGTATACCTTGGACAATTTTTTACCAACACAAGAACAATTTAAAGTTAGCCTGAAGTTATTCAGTATCTATTTCGAAAAATTACTATTGATAAAAACTTAGTTTGAGGAAATAATTTTGTTTTTGATTGCGGTTGATGCTTTTATAATATGTAATGTATTGCATTTTTTAATTCGAATAAATTATATTAATTATGTACATACATAAACCTGTTCTAAAAAGCAAAAATCGCTTATCTGCATTTTAGTAATTTTGAGAAAATGAAGGATACAATTTTAAAATGATATGGGAATACATTGAGATTAGTATATGTATTACCTCATAATTGTTTATTTTTAAGCGATTTTCACCAAAATTTGATACAATCTAAATAGTGGGCAAATTTATATATTTATGCAAAATTCATAAAAATCGCTTAAAGTCACTTAGGCGACTTTTAATTTTAAGTACAGAATCAATTTGAAATTATATACAATTTTTTAAATTCTTGTATAAAACGGTAAAAAAATATCTGAAATCGTTTTATTATATGTACTCCTTTCTGACTAGAAATACTCCCCTGGAAATTTAAATGTACTACTTTTAAAAATTTCGAAACGACAGCACTGATCGGCAGTTGTTATGTGAGCAGGCTTTGATTTGCCTGTACTCTAATGCACTGAAGTTGTCGTTTTCGTTGTTGCTCTTGTTCGGTTGTTGCTCTTGTAACCTTTTGGGTGTCTATATAACACGTCATGATAAACCAATTTAATAGGTATGATCAAGCGCATGTATTGCTATCTCTTTCACTAAAAAATTTCGTCATTCGGTGATTTTTGCTATACGTTATTTTTTATAAACACTAGTTCATAGCAAACAAAAACAAATCGAATTGTTTTGCGGTGATAGTTTTTGTGAAAATTTTGTGAAAACAACGAAGCCTGGTGATTTTATCGCACCGAATGACAACATGCGCAAGAAAAGACGAATTTGAAACAGCTGTCAATCATACCTATTCAATGGGCCTATATCCACACCAGTATTTTTAACAACCGTATTCACCCTCGTTTCTTTACCTCTCTGCCTACAAACCTAAATTTGTGGTGGGGATTTGTATTGCACTTTTGCATAATGAAATTTCTGGTATTCTTGAATTGTTACACACTAATACAAGTATAAAATTAAATAAATAAAAAAATTGAATGTGCATTGGCACGTGTTTTTCCTTTGTTTAACGCACAAAATGAAATAATTGTTTTTCTCCTTGTAGTTCGTACCTCGAACAAAGCAATCCAAAAATGAAGTAAATTTACACATACATAAAGAAGAATAACACAGTGTGAATACAGAATGCTGTTGTTACGGTGTTGTTAAAAATATTCGTGTGGATCGGCCCAATTGGTTTATCATGATAACACCCCTCCAGACCAGGCGTAACATAAACGTACAGTTTACGAAGACTTCGCTCTACTGAGGTATTCGTAAACTGTACACTAAAACAGTACGGATATGGTTCGTAAGGTGTACTTTTATCACATGAGAAGTGAAACAAATTTGCGAAGACTTGTGTGTGTATTGGTGTGTATAAAACTGTTCATAATGTGTACGTTTAAACGTTACATTTACGAACTGCTTAATCGTAACATTTATGAGCCATCTAGGTGTAACATTTACGTAAAGTTCAGAATGCATCCCAAGATAATTTTAAATAGAAATTAGTTATTAAATAATAAATACAAACAAATTGTGTTTTAAATTAAATTTATTTTTATTGTATACTTTTCAAGCTATAATAATAAACAAAATTAAAAATGTTATAAATACCAATTAAATTAAAAATTACCAAACAAGATTGCTCACTAGTTTAACTTGATGCGCAGTTGTATTAAGAATGAAAAATTCAAAACAAAGCCAAAAAACATATTACAAGATTGCAACTGCAAGTTGTAATTTTAGTGTGGTGTGCATATAATACATGTTCATGAAACGTATTGTATGTGTATTAGTGTAAAAAACCGTTCGTAAACTGTTCGTAAAATGTATACTTTCGATGTATACATTTTTGCGCCTTGAGGGACGTATTAAATAAATAAAATAAAAGCAGCAGAACGTCAGGCTGTTTGTCGAAAGAAAAAATCCGAGCAAGCGACTGCATTAAAATTAGAGTCTAACTGGAATTTGGATTAAAAAGCGGTTTACTGATAATTATTTTGGTTACTTGTGTAACATATATGCGCCCGTTTATCGTTCAAAAAATTTGTCTCGCGTTCCATCCAGACATTATGGTTTAATACAGAAGGAATTTCCTATGAAATGTGTAAAGATTAAGATGTTATGTGGTACATGCAAATCTTCGATCGATAGTAATAAAATTCCATTGATGTATATGCTCCCAATGGATTTAAATATCCGGAATACCCATCGCATTTACCCGATTTGGATGTTGTTAACAAGAGGTTAGTTTCGCCCAGGTTACCATTTATGCAGATTGAACGATTGCGGTAAATCATTGGTCAAGTTATAAATGTTCCTATTAATATGAATACTATGGTGAATAAGCTTCCGCGGGAATTGTATGATGATTATGCAATTAATGTGCATATAAATCCTCATACTTGGAAGGATTTGTAAGTAAAAATAAACAGTTGTATGCGCATTGTAATGTACAAATTGATGAAAGTTTTTTGCAATCGACCATATCCAATAATAATATTAATATTTTAGAACCGTTGAAATTTGATGATACACAAGAAGCTTTCCTCGGTCAGCAACATACATATTATGGCGCGAAGACAAATACTTAAATTTGGCTCCGGGGCAACGAGAAAAACCTTTAAGTCTATTATACGATCGTATGCCGAGGAGTTGTCGTTTTCTAGAATGTATTTAGGGTATCGTCGTCTTTTTAATCCAGACATAAAAGTCACACCTTTTTATTATCTTTTATGAAAAGTATACCAAATTCGGCTTAATATTGGAGTGAGCGTAAACGAAGTTCGTTTGCGATGATGCGGCAGTTAGGCAAACCAAAGATGTTGTTAACATTGAGTGTCATCGGCAGTTAAATGGGATAATTTAATATCGTTTTTTTATTGATTGAAATATAAAATAATGAATTGGAAAGTTTGGAAGAATTGAGAAGATCCAGTGGCGTGCAATTTATATTTTAATAAACTGGAAAATGTGCTTATGTCGATTTTTCAACTTAAAAGAAATGGAGGTTTTGGGCGATAATTATGTCATAGACTATTTTAAAATAATTGAGTTTCAACATCGTGGCAGTGCTCATGCGCATATTCTGTTGAGGTTTAAAAACGCTCCAGATGAAATTGTTGGCTCTGATATGGTAGAGAGTATGAAACTGTTCGATCGCTTGGTATCTCTCAGACACATAAACATAATTCAACATGTTATAAATAAAATAGTGCGGGCTAGTAGATTTCATGCTCCGTTCTTTCCTATGGCTCGAACCGAAGTTCTCTTGCCGTTGGCGGCAAATGATGGACGCCGTAAAGATTTAAAGCCAAAATTTACTTAATTTCTGTGTGGCCACTCTTTGTTGAGTTATTGAAGTTTTAGTGTGTTAAAGTTTAAAGGCCGATTTATGGTTGCCTTCGCTCCTTCGTTCATTCGGTTTGAATTTTGTTTTAATCAATCGTTTTCCTTGAAAATGACGTTATTTTTCGTTCCTGTTATGACTTAAAATTTTATCGTAGAGTGCTAAGTTTACAAGATAAAAAAAATTTACTTCTACGCTTTTTGATACGTTTTCTGTAAAACTTCAATAACTCGACATTGTCGCACAGAAGTTTTCCTAGTATTATTTTGCAAGGTTTCTAAATTCTCTATAAAATGGCCGAATTGGATTTTTGAATGAAATATCGAGCAAGTTCGTTTACAGTTTCAAACAGCAGGAAATTTTTTTTTTTAGACATCTTTTGTTTTACTCAAGAAAGTCATAAAAAAACAAAATAAAATAAAACGGTTTCCAATATCGAAAAGAAAACAAAATTTCTTTCAACTAGAAACAATTTTTTTTTTTGATAGGTGTTATTTAACCAAGATACAAGCGTTCAAATCTGGGTATTTTTCGAAGAAAATTTCTGTTCCGTTTTTTAATTGGCGCAGTGTATTTGCCATATACATATACAACAATCGAATTCTCCTTTGCCGAGTTATTACCGAATAAATTAGGAAACTTTGTTAGTACCTCATTGAGTATGCTTTCGTCTTGGTTGTCCACAGAATATTTTATTGACCTTATGAAAATGTTTCTCTTCTAGTTTGGAGTCAAAACATCTGACCGCATTCGTCCTAATAATCGTTGTAAATTATTTTCCGGCTCTATTCCCGATTGATATGTAACTTTTGCACAATGTTAAATCAACTTCCAATTCTACCTTTATTCCTTCGACTATTAGGAAGGATGTATAATTACGTTGATTAACTCCGTTGATAACATTTAATCTGTTGCTAAATCTGCAGACTCTTGATTTTAATTTGGCTTTCCACATACATAACAATTTCAAAATCTTGCTTGGCATTGATGTTAATATATTCTAACCGGAACTAATCGGGCTTTCCCCTCTTGACGACTAATTTTCACGACTGATTATTGAACCAATTGGACTTCCAATTTTTTGTCGACTTTGCCTTATACTTCTATGTTGACTAGCCGGACTATTGTTTCGATATTGTGGTGCTTAATGTGACATAAAATTTTAATTTCTCAAACAGTTTGGTGACATTTGACGACGAGTTACTGAGAATAACTTTACCACCGCATATTGGGAATTTGGATTAATGGGTTTTGTTTCTTTATCTGACATTTTAAAATGTAGATCCACATTACAAACTCCTTCAAAACACAAATCGACTATTTTTAATAGGTCCCATTGAATGGTTCACTTTGTAAACCAACAATGAATTTATCAGTGAGAGCATAATCTAAGAAAGTCCTAAACTTACACGACTGTGCTGCTTCTTTTACTTCACAATATAATCGAAAATTGATCTTCCAGCGCGTCGGCTTATTTTGTAAATTTTAAATATTTCGGCCTTTTATAAACTTTCGGTTTTTAATATTTTCTTAAAACGTCAGTAGCTTCATAAATGTTAAGTTTGCTTTGCTTATTTGGTTCTGTTAACGTCTTTAATATCTTATAAAAAATTGACTTAAACGATCTACATAAAACTCAAAGTCATCGCCGGGGATAAACGCTTCTGTTTAGAAGATTAGAACCATTATCTTTTACTTTTTCCATTTTACGATCTCGTAAATTAAGTAAAATACTTTTCCACTTACTTAATGTTTATCAAAAATATTTTGCACACCTAATATAACACAGGTTACATCTGCAATTTGTTGAATACGTTTATTTTTTGTTTTTGTCGAATGAATTATAAACAAAAATTCACAATGCCGTTGAAATATCCGAAAATGTGCTGTTTTAGAATAATCGGCTGGTTTACAACATTCATAAATTTGATGACAGTTTGACGGAACATGTTTGCCACCAAATCATGTCGATCCGTTCTTGTTTGGCTCGAATTGTTTCGTGACTTTCCGGTATACTTTCCGGGTTGTTTTACTTTCTTGTGACTTTTCTTTTTTTCGATTGTTTCGATTGAGCTTGTAACGTTTTGCATTGACCCGTCTTGACACAAAAACACTTTCTTTAACGTTTTATTAAGAGTGTATTGATAACTGCTAACTGTAAGAAAATTTCAAACTAGAAAGACGGCGGACAGTCAACCAATCTATGTTAATTATCGTTTATGAATGATATTTCAAATTCACAAAGTAAAAGCAAAAATATATCTAAACAAAATGTAATTTGACGGCCATATAAGGATCAACCGCTCCCCTTTTTCATTTAACCGCAAAAAATTTGGCATTACATTTCAAAAACCTGTAATTATACCGATTACGAATCCAAAGATGCACTATATAAATAACAGTTATTTTTATTTCACGTTCCAAAAAATCTAAAACATCTTTTTAAAATCAAAATAAAATTTTGTATCTAAACCAAAAATAAACAATCTTAAATTTAAGATATTCACACAATGACGACGACGGCGGCGCATCGTTTTGTTAATGTTATTTTGTATTTTATTTGTCACTTTGCCATTGTAGACCGCTTAGATGAAATGCCTTATTTAGAATTTTCCTCTAAACACTCTAAAACCAAAAACCAAGTCCAAAATATATTTTTAGAACTTTATAGACTTGAATTTAACACAGTTTTTCTCTCGTGTATTTTTTATTTATAGAAAGTGAAATTAGATGGCGTATATGAAAAATTAGAAATTAGAATTGGATTTTCTAATTCTAAAAAAAGAAAGTTTTTTTTTAAATTTTTTAGTTTCTTCTGCACAGTGTGTATTTTTTATATATGTATAATCGCTTTTGCTATTTAAACTATTATTACTATTTTCTAAACAAAATGAAGAAATGTAACGGCATTGGAAGAAAATAAATTAACATTCTACTTTCTATATTATGTACCCAACAAAAACAAAACAAAAAAACAATCTTGCTATTTCTAATTTTGCGGCATTGTTATAAGAAACAAGAGTAATAACCGTAAATATTCAACAACATACTCGTACAATGCAATGCACACACAACTATTCCAAAAACTATAAAATCTTAAGAATTCTTAGAAATTTAGGAAACAAAAACTGGAGGAAATCACGTTTTTCATATCGCTTGAAATATTATCAAAAAAAGCCGTTAACTTTTTTTGTTTTTGATTTATACATTTTATGACTGTGAAAATCGTTTGCCTTAGATTTGGAGACTAGCAGTATGGGTACGTACTAGAGCATTAAAAAGATAAATTTTAATAAATTAAGACGATTTTGTAATTTTTGTTTTGTGGAAAAGGATGTATATTAAACAAACAAAATTTATGTGAGTTGAATGTAATTATGGAACTGAATTATGATTTAGCTAATAAAAATGTTTGTTTGTTCCACAAAAACAGGTGAATGCTATAAATTTGTGTAACTCAACACTTTTTTACTATGCATATGGATACGGATGCCGAATGCTTTGTCATAGATAATATCCATCAATTTAGTTTTAGTGTTCCATGCTTAGAGCAATGCTCAAACAATATTTCAACCACAACGTGATTATAAAGATCTTCTTTATGCGTTTGGGGCCATATTTTATTTTTAAATATTGTGGTGTTTGCGGACCATTTGGGAATCTAAAATATGGGCACATATGCGCATGCATTTATTTATGTCTTCTTTGCCATGTACATACTAAAACTAAATGTTTTCGCAAAGAAAGAAAATGAAAAATTTGGTACAATATTGCTAATTGCTCACAATATAATCTACTTGTAATTCTTAATCTTGTGAGGTTTTGGTTGGCTCTTAATACACTAAGTACAGCTTTCTTGTATAAAACATTACTGTCAGTATTATGCTGAATGTTGGTGTTCTGAAAATTTGAGCCGGCCCTAAATTGATCACTATTCTGTAATTCTCATAGATTCTCGGCTAGAGATAAATCATGCAGCACGTAAAGTAATACAGTACTAAGTGAACCTCGGCATAAATAAAAGCTTTCCACCCGCCTAATTCGTCAAGGAACGAGTTGATTTTGATAATTTTACCTTAATTTTATTTAATTAAATAATTCGTTTACTCTTTAATATGCAACCGACTATAAGACCATTTTAAAGTGTTTTACAAGTAACGCGAGAAGTATACGATAGTATTTACGAAAGCAAGATCCAAGATTCATTAATTAATGAAGAACGAAGTAAATAATTTATTAAAATTATTTGTAGAAAAATAAAAATAAAACCTATCCACCCCATCAGGCCATGGTGTTGGGCTATATTGATTGTATCACAATTTATATTAGATTATTCAGAATGTACTGTATAGTATTATAATAATGCTATTCTGTATAATTTAATGTAAATTGTGATACCTACAATAGAGGCCTTTATTGCCTCACCGTTTTATAGAAATTTTTAAATCTCGTTTCTCCAGAAATGTTATTTCATTAATTTCGGGTATACTTGCTCTTCGAAAAATTACGCTTTTTAGGAAAAAAAAAATTGTAATGCAGAGTTTAGGGATGCAGGGTATCCGGCACCGACGATATTAAATATATTGCAGAGGTGATAGATTACAAGATTCTAAATAACAAATAATAAAGTGTTTTTCTGAAATTCGTTAGGTATAATTCAATCCGTTAAAGTAACAAAATTGCATTTTATTTTGTTACTAACATTTAAACAAATAAAAATTAGATTAATGCATTCTAGAACATTATGCTTATTATAAGGAATATGTACTGTGGTTTTTAGTGTGTGTCTACACAAGCAACTACGTCGGCTGCGGAATTAACGAAACAGCCGTATGGTATTAGTAGGGCCGGATAGGCTAATTGAGAATTTTTCGTCTTCCCCTGTTTGCGAAAAATTTGTGCTTCGATCAGCCTATTTAGACGTATATATGCACTACATCATATGATTTTCTCGTATCTTACCTCTCCGTAGTAAATACACACCTAAATAGGCTGGGCAGATAGTATAACCGCAGCATTTAATTTTTGCTCTGCGGAATTTCTCAAGTAAGATGGTATACACAAAACTAATTTTAATGATATACCAATACTTGGAAATAAATTATCAAATTCCTCTGCCTTTATCCATTGTGAAACACTAGTAAAGATTGTTTTCATTTGGAAGTAGAATGTGTTCGCCAATGGCTATACGGGACAAGCAAATAAGATCGCAGGAATTAAACCAAAAAATTTGGATTCTGATGTTCCACGGCTTAGTCTAATTTTCTCTTATCCTGAATTTAATCCAAACGTGGTAATTTATGTCAGCAGAACTATATGTTTCCGAGTTTGTTACGCAAAAATGAAGTTAAACTCGGAAAACTTACGGAAATAAACTCAGAAACTAATTTTTACGACTTTAATTCCTTTTGCTCTGCGAATTAAAAGTCAACTCCATACAAATATTACGAGTTTACTTCAAGTTTTTTACTAGTTTAATTCTTGTGACCTTATTTCGCGGAGCTTGTCTTACAAATGACGTTCCAAGTCTTATGACATCTTTCGTAAGTAATTTTGAAAATTTGGTCGGAGAGTATAGGCTGTTCGAAATTTAGTTTGCCCTCCCTTAATTTTTCGAGAAATTTGTCGCTTTATGCCTGGGCCTCTAGGTAAATCCCGCCCTCACTATTAGAATCATCTACATACACCAGTAAATTTAAATTTTACCGCTTCTAATTGGAATCGGTCAAATCCATTTTGGTATCGAACTTTTTTAAGGTTGTATTACGTTTAAATCCATCATATGCGGACCTAATTAATTCCTAGTCTAAAACTGTTGCCTAATAGACTACTGATTAAAAAAATATTTGAAAGAAACTTGTACCTACTTTCTTATCAGATTATTTCACGTTCTTAATAGAAAAATTATTCAAGCAATTGCAGGACTGCTGTCAGCATGATCTACAGGGGCTACCAATGGCTTTTGAGGTATAAGTGAAAAAATTTAAAACAAAATTCGAGAACTAACGAAGACTCCATAAAACATTTTGAATCTTTCTGTTGGGTATAAAATACATAAGAAATCGCGAGAAATAAATTGAAATTAGCCTCCCGTACTTAATATTGTTTTTCGGTATATTTGAGCTTTTAATAACCGGTCTATTTTTTACTTTTCCCACTATAACGAAGTTATATTGGGTAAGTATTGTAATCGCGAAAAAAATTTTGTTCCAGATTTTCACATTTCTCGACGAATTAGGTTACCAGGACCCCGAAACACCGATCAGAAAAATGTCGTGTCTGTCCTTCCGTCCTTCCGTCCGTCCGTCCTTCCGTCCTTCCAGTCGCACATTTTTATTATTTTTGTTTTGCCTCCCATTCTCACAAATATTGATAGTTTTCGTCGAAATTTTATACAAAGATAGATTTTAGTAATAAGCAGTTGGTGTTAAGTTTTAGGCCAATTCCAGTGTAGAATAGAAGGGGTTGCAGTGGAAGAGAAAACTGCCAAACAGATTTTCTCAAAAACGGGACCGACGAATTTTTTGTTATGTTGATAATAAATTTGATAGTTCATCATCTACCTGTTCACAAAATTTGAAGTCGATTGAAGCATTGCGTGGGGGTCATTTTAACAAAAAGGAGTAATATAAATTTGTTTATCTGTTACTTAAGGTAATGTCGAACTTTCCGAAGAAATATTTTTCTACGGTTAATATACATTGAAAATTCCAACAATTCTTCCCTAGTGGTCTTTAAGATAAAATAAATAGATTACCGTGTAATATGGAATTTAAATTTCTAAATTTACCTAAAATACTTTGCTGGTGGCAAATAATGGGCCAGATACACGATACACTAGCAATTCGCAAATCGATAAATATGGCGGATTTGCTAATCGAAAATTTGCTTGCGTAAGCTACTCGATTATTTTAGCAAAGTAAAATATATTTTTGTATTCAGCACAAACGATAAAGTGCGTTAAAGTATCTCATTTTCTGAAATTCAGAAACAAATTGGGTTGCTAAATTATAGTGTATAACATTTCTAGCAAATTCGCAAAAAATAACTGCTTATCTGCTTATCTGAGTATCGAGTATCTAGCCCAATATCGTCAACATTTAAAAATAATTATATCTAGTGAGCTTTTAAATATAGCAAGATATTCCCGTTTCTATGACATTAATATTTCAGATAGTGACATTTCTGTGACGTTTTATTGACATTTTATAACATTTTAATGATTGAAATTTCAACGACATATTGATCGATACTTTATTTGTGAATAGCTTTCATAAAATCGCCTTTAAAGGTATTATTTCTGAGTAATAAATTCCTTTGGTATTCAAAGTCGTATAGGTATAACTCTTCATAGAAAATTACTATGCGATGCCTTTAAAATAATAACACGCCATTAGGGTGGCTCAGGTTTAGGAGAGCTGGGGATCTATAAAATGAAATGCTATAAGACAATTAGAAGGTGGGATTTGATAACAAATGATAATTAACGTTAATTCTGATTTTGTATTGTTTTTGTTTTATTATTTTGTATTTTCGAATGGTCCACAGCGATGCCTCATCTAGACTGCTGCAATGAGTAAAGAATTATATCGGCCAATTCTCACGTTGCTCACATAATATTATGATGTGAACAAACGGCACAAATTTTCAGAAAATAAATTTTTGAACATTGTGGATGCTCTCTGAATGGAGTAAATTAAATCATGTGAATGTGACTTTGATTGCTGCTCAACACGTGTCAGTTCTAAATAATTTAACATTATTTGTGAATCTGTGATTTAGCGGTATGATACCAGAAGATTTATATTGTCGTGCCCAATTGTGTTATTGGAAAATAGGTCTCCAAAATTTAAGAAAATCCGTAACATATTTTAAGGACCCTGCCTGCCCAAAATAACGGAAAATGTTTGTAAAATATAAATGGTTGGTTTGGTGATCTTTAACGGATGCTTTCTGGGAAAAGTGTCGTCCGAGAGTCGGATAGACCCAATTTTTTTTACTTAATTTCTATTTTTTACGTTTTTTACATTTTCTCTAGATACTTAAAATTATAATGTAAAGAAAGCACAACACCGAAATCGACCATTTGGAGCCCTTTAATAGTATAGGTAGTCCCTGCATCGAATCGGTCGCGAGGTGCTCCGCCGGCTATGATTTAGTCCAGCGCAAAGGCCTGATGAGATGATTCATTTATTTTTTATAATCGTTGGCTTGTCGGTTGTGTCGATCTTTACAAATTTAAAAAAGTTAAGAAATTCTATTTTTTGTTCATTTGTAAGGTTCTATAATATTTTAAATATTTTACATTTTAAAATCAAACGAAGACTATTAGGGATTCCCACCAAGCCCGAATAGCGAATGTGCGTAAATAATTTTTACGATGTTAAAATTGTCTGATTTAATATAAATTGTTTTCGGCTTTTTATAGACAACATACTATTTGTAATGACATACTCATTATTTTCGATTTGGCAAATCAGAAAAATAATGGAGTCATACTCCTAATATATCTACCAGCAAAAGTAGAAAATATTCATCCCCTCCCCCCTTTTCTTTCCCGCAGAGTCAATACAAAGTGTATCAACTTCAACTCTCAAAAATGAGAAATCTCTTTGAGATTTTGTGTTGGTAATTCGGTTTCGTACAGAAAAGTAAGGTCTACTCATCAGGTAGCTACGACCGAACTACAAAAATTCAACTCTCGAAAAATACATTAAGTATTTAACTAGAGGGTATTGAGTTAGCGAATTATATTCACTAACTCGAACTCAAAATCCCAAGCAGAAATCTCATTTGTGTGCGTATAATGCCCGCACTAATATTTACGATGTTAAAAAATTTTTATAAAATCTGTGGCCAATTTTTATAAAATCTGTGGTAACGGCATAATTTATAAATTCGGATTTTTCAAGAAAACATTTTTAAAATTAAGAGCGAGTGAAAATCGTATCAGTTTTTAGAATTCTGTTTTTTTTAACGCTTATTACGGTTTAGTTGCCGAAATATTTCAAAAAATTCATATGATGTGAAATTGATTACGGAGATTTCAAATTTGAAATAAAACGTAAAATTGAATAAATCGAGTATAGGGTACAGTGGGGCAGAATTTCCACTTTTTAGTAAAATCTCTGTAGAAAAATTATTATTGATATTTTTTTAAATCGTAAACGGTAATAAATACTTCCATATTTCCTGAACCAATTGTGAATGTAAGGATATTTCCTTATTATTACAAAACATTTTTTTCTAATTTCTGCTTGAACTCTATAGAAAGATGAAAGTACCTCGGCCCGGGATACTTTCGCCAAATGAAGGGGCACTCCCGTCAACGTAACTATTTTAATAGAATCGTTAGTAATACACATTATAAATAAAAGAATTTTTTTAAATAAATAAAATAAAAACATATACATATACATATATTCAATTAAATATTAAATTTAAACTTAAACGTAATTAAAAATACAAATAAACGTTGGTATAATTCAGTCTTCTCATTTTGAAACTAACTCATAAAAGCACTCAACTTACTGGCCATCTTTCATCGAACGTTATTTTTCGTTAAATCAGTTACAAAATAATAACTTTTTCCTTGACGAGATTTTCCCGGAGTATGCTCTGGTGTTGCCAGCTTGACACCTTCATATAAACATCATTTCAATAAATTAATAAAATCTCTTCTTTGCTTGGTTCAACAAATAGTTGACTTGTAGCGTGTTTGCGCAAGAAGCTTACGATGTAGGAGTTATTAGCTTCCATTTCGGTTATTTGACCCACATGTAAAATATCGAAATACTCTTTACTATAAATTTAACTAAAACGTATTTCCCCTTTTCCAGTATATCGGTGTCGATAAAAATCATTTCTGGATTTGGATCTAAGTTTGATATTTTTCAACCCAAAAAGAGCTCATTGATTTATCAGATTCGGTATAAGATGTTACGTCAGAATCAGTTCCAGGCGAGGAAATTTGAATTTTCGGAATTTTTGTTCTCGTTAATTTCTTTTGCTTAAATGATTTAATTTTTCGCTTAACATTGTTGAATTTTTTAATTTTAGTAACTCTATTCTTTGCTTTTCTAGTATGGATATAAAAGTTCTTGATTTACCTGTTCTTTTGGATTGAGTTATTCTTTTAATCCGTGGGATAGGACGAACTTCTTCAGAACTCATCATAGTTTGGATGGGATTTCCTTTCAAATTGATCCTAATATTGTGAGTGATATCGGTTATATCGGTGTCTGCACTGACTTCAGGTCCTACAGACCTTTCAGTAGGTCACTGAAGATCATTTGTGTTGTATTGGTAAATTCCCGTCGCTGAAAAACCTTTTTGGATATTTTCTGATGAACACGTTTTTAAAAATGGAGATTTGATTAGTCCAGCCACATCGTATATGCTTATAGTTTTTCCTGGGTTCGTGGTCATGAAATCATTGTGATGTTTTGCAATATTTTTTAAACGGTCCGAAAATGGGCACGTCGAGTGGTTGCATTCTATAGGAGGTATGTGGTGGAAACGACAGCATTGTGATGCCATTTTGCCGACCATACATAATAGATTCTATTGAGCAATGCAAAATGTGATTATCCATCAGTAATAGAATTGGACTGTCAACGGTGCATTTGGTAAACTTTTTAATATGTCGCAAAACATCAACAAAAATCTCCGCATTGATCCCTTTGAATTAAAAGCTGCAGTTCCTGTCACACTACCGATTGTAAATCTTTCGTCGTAACGAGCTCGAGGATAAATGCAAACGGGCGGTATATGATTACCTGCAGCTTTATAATTCCCACGAGTGTTATTAGTGACCCACGTTGTTCTGTAGACACGGCTTGAGACACGCTACGTTGTCCTTTTTCTGCAATAATCTAGAAAGAAGTAAAATAGTTTTTAAACGAGAAAAACACACAATTTTAAAATGTTTACCTTTGGGGGATCCACAACAGTGCTAATTCCAGTTTCGTCTAAGTTTAAGATATCTTTTGCAATGAAAGAAAACTTAGCCAAACATATTTTTAGGTTGAAAAAAAAAAATCATTTAAGGCATTCCTATTAAAGCCTCTAAGTCGCGCCACACTGGTTTTTTCAGCCTTTCTCAAAGCCAAGGAACGATTTCTTTTAATAAAGCCAAGCAGCCAGTCTATACCAGCTTTATTATTTATATCCCATGAGGAGGGATGAGTAATATTATTTTTATTTGCAAATTCATAAGCGAAGCTTCTAGCAGCTTGATAACTTAAGCCATATTGCAATTTAGAGCACTTTTTCATATAATTAGAAATTTCTTTTTCAGAACATCTGAACTCGTGTTTTAGATTGTCTTCGTTAATTGTAGCTCTTTCGTTTTTTTTTATGTAATTATGCACCATCTTTCTCCTATAACACCAAAATTAAACACACTTTTATGTTATTTTATAAATGTGGCACGCTCGACAGTATTAAGGGGCACATTTGTCAGAGACGAAACTGCCTCGTAACAACTTGGCGAATGTGCCCCAAGTAGCAAAAAATCCTAAATAAAGAAATTTAATTAATTATTGCTGATTGATTAATTCACATACTAACACTTTAAAGATAATTATTGTAATTTATCTAACTATATTCAATGACAAACTGAAAAAAATGCTTAATGAAAAATGTTACGTTATACATACCAAAATACTGGGGAAACCCACGATTGATTATACAAAGAAACATTTGAAATAGTAACGGCATGATTCAGTACTTTTTCAGATTTTTAAAACGCTGTGAAGGTGTGCCCTGATGACGAAACTGCTCCGCTTTACCCTACTGTTATTCCTTCTGGCCACAGAAAATATGATACAAGAAATTCTTATATCCAAAATTTTGATCTACTTATAAGACCGTCTGATGTGTTCAATTAAATTAAATTTAATTAACCCCGGAAACTGTTACAAAATTAAAGAAAATAAAATTCGTTGAAAAATGTTGTATTACAAGCGAAGTTCGTTTTTCTTTAATTTTGAAATAGTTTTTGGGATTAATTGGGCTTTGTATATCTACATTACAGATTACCAAAAAAATAAATTGGAAGCAATGGACATTATTAATTTATTTTATGTTGTGCAAATTTCTTTTACGTTATGTATAGTCGCCAGAAGTATGTACATACTGCAATTTTTAATCGTGATTTCTTATTGATAGTCTGAATTTTTAATAAAAAGAGTTAATCTAGAATTTAAGTAAACTCGATTACTAAGTTTTAGTTTGAACAAGATTTGTTGTGTGATTCCAAATAATCTACCTATAATTTTACATTGCAAGCGTTTACATTTAAAATGTTAAACCATGTTGTTTATATCACCGAAATGCGAACGGTAAAATTATTTTCGCTCTTAGCAAAGGCAGTTACAAATGTGGTCTGCACCAAATCAGGTTTCATTGCATAATATAGGTGAACCCACAATTAATTGAAGAGAGAATATTTTAAATTACGACTTTAAATAATAATTATTATATTTATTTGTTTAATTTAAATGTAATACATATTTTAAATTCTAAAATAAAAATTGTACTAAAAATTATGGTTCTTAACTGATTATTGAAAAATAAAAAAATAATGAAGTAGTATAATTGTAGGTCCAACTTTTAAAGTTAAATTCTGCGGCTGCATTCCGATGTTTCTAAAAATTAAAATACTTGGGGGGATTGTATTACCATAGTAACGGTTGATATATTCTTGCACCGGCTATGGTTCAACCGAATCAATAGAAGACGTTCATTTTATATGTTAACATATGTGGAAACTGGTTTGTTTGACGTAATATAGTCTGTTCAATCAACATACAAAAAGTCTGAACGGTTTTCAACCTTCCAAAATATGAGACGATGTTGTGTTCATTAATTCATCGTTGAACAATCATTGATTGCTTCCCATATAATGACATTTAGAGGGTGCTTTTTCCCGGATTTTTTTTGTTCACTGGAAACGGAAAATTTGAAACCAATTTTCCCGGGTTTCCCGGGATTCCCGAGAAATTATAAAAAAGAAATTATAAGTATTGAATTTGAGAAACAAAAGAAAAATAAATAATATACATATTAAATTGATTTCAAAATATAAAAATAAAATGAAATCATAAATTACGAATACACTGTGTACTACACATATCAACACAACATAAAATGTATATAAAACTATAACTTCATCTTAAACTTAATTTTATTATGTGAATTATTATTTGTTTAGAAAATAACTTTTCAAAAAACAAAGGCAGTCAATGGAAATATCGCTCAACGATGTTCGCTTCTTTGAGCAAAAATTAGCCGAGGCCGAAAATACCCTTTCACTTTCAATTGAAGTAGGTTGGATGGTTAGTACATCATCCAGCAACTACTGCAGATTTGTTGTAATATTTCCCGTATTTTCGTATATTTGTAACTCTTTTGTATATTTGTTCTCTGATTGTTTAACGACGTTGCAATTTTTTTAGTTCTAAGCGCTGCGTTTATTGTGCCAGCCAACATTTCGTTAATATCTGGAACCAACAGAGAGTGTTCCGATTCGTCATCTCCCCTGAATGTATTACTCTCCAGTCCTATTCTGGTTGCTATACCGGCTTTTTCACGAATTTGATGATGATGGCAAATCTGATGTAGCAGTTGATTGGATGTCGAGTGTCTGCATGTTTTTAACTAAAGACACAAGATCTTGGTTTCTTCGTTCTTTAATGCGACGTGATAAAACTTCCAATAACTCAATTTGCTCGTAAAAGTCGTAAAGATTTAAACAAAAACTTTAAAATCGCATCAGCTATAACCAAATTTGCATTAAGTCTTCCCAAAGCTTCCACAGTTAATTTAAATGGCTGAAGTACATTGAAAATATTCGACAATATTGGGATATAATTGTCATTCAGTAATATTAGGGATCCCAAATTATTTAGTACCTCTCGAACTTAGTCAACAATTTTTATAAATCTTTCAATCATGATCACAATACTATTCCATCTGGTCTTACAATTCAAAAGCAAACTTAATTCCATTCCGTAATTTTGCTTCATATACTCTTGAAAAATTGAATTTCTTTTCCGTGACATTTTAAAAAATTTTACAATTTTTCTTACCATTTGCAATGCACCATTAATATCATCTCGTTCACATCTGGTGGCTACATCATCGTTTGATTGATCATCATTATGAGATTCAGAAAATTCTTCGGTACTGGAGCTACATATATTTACTTTCATCATTATCACTATAATTTTCGTTTTTTTTATAAATCACATCTACAACAGCTAAATATATGCCATGATTGTAACATAATTGGTGAGTATATTTAGACAATGCTCTATATTTTACCATCACGGTAGCACCGTCTTAAAAAAAGGGTAAGGTCATGTGCTAATTGATAGGAAAAGGCCGTGTGTCAATTGATTAAAAAATGGAGAATAGACAAAAAAATCTCGGGAATTTTTATGTTTTTCCCAGGGAAACGGGAAACAAAAAATTAGGAAATTTCCCGGGAATTCCCGCCCGAGTATTCCCGGGAAGGACCCTCTAATGACATTGACTTCACATATGTATTTAAACGTAAATTTTCTCTTTTTGGAACATTAGGAGGTCGTAGACTGGGTTTTTACTACCCAGAAACGAGGCTGCGGAGTCAGGGAAATAATTCTTCGACTCCGATTCCGATGTTTTAAAAATTGACTATCCGACTCCGACTCTAGCTCCAACATGTAATAAAAAAAAATGCTTTAATTTAATAAATTAAAGAAATAAAAGAAAAAGAAAAAATTTCGACAATTTAAATTAATTACGAATTTGTTCTTAAAATTAGTATGGCCTCAAGAATATTAACCTTCTAATGCATACATTTTTTTTCAAGCTGACAAATTCAGACTAAGTTGAAATTGTGTTGAAAAGGGCGAATTTAAAGTTAAAAGCTAATTTTGAGGCCAACCCCTACCACATATCCAAAATAAAAGTCCACCTTTAGGCGACCTTATGCAGGAAGACAAAATAAAACAAATTATTGAAATATAATGTCATTTATTGACGAGACAAAGTAAAACAATAAAATTCATTAAAAAATATTTAGGGCAGTTAGCGTTTTAAATTGGGATCTGTGATACTTTTTTTTATTTATTGTGGAATTCATAGAAACATGTTTTATTCGGTGAGTTGTAGTACACAAACAAAGAATGCATTTCACACAAAATGCTTGTGTTTCAGAGGTGCATTTTGGAAATTTACATTGGTGTTTACCTGATCGGTTACGAAAAATGTACCAATGACCTACTTGATCGTAACGGAAATCTATACTGGGAAGATATGCTCTCTCGGTTGATTTTAGAGAAGCTGTTTGAGATGTATTAGATGGTCTCCCAACATTTTTCTTCTCTGCCATCATTCCTGTCAAACAAAGTGATTCAGCTACTTAAGTCGGAAATGTTGGAAGCTTAATTTTTTCTGGTTTAGGTCTAAGCTGTGGTACAGAATGTAGGCGTTTACAATTGCAACGTCAATGTGAAAAAAAATACGGTTCGACCATTTATGGGTTTTCATGCGTATATGGTAGCGGCCTAACAATCCATCCATCAAATCGACAACCCCCATATGCCGGTTGTACTACTTAATTAAGTACGGACAACCAATTTCATACTATGTTGTTTTTCATTTTGATCCCATCGGGTTGCTCTCTGTGGTTGAGAGGCGGTGTTTTTGCTAGAAGTAAATGGTTTCGTGAAAACAAATGTTGACAGAAGTCGTAGGGTTTTTGTGTCTTGCCACAAAACTGACAAAATGTCGACTGCATAAGCATTTCCCACATATTCCACAGAGTATCCTCGTTCAACTTTTTCCTCACTTATGGCGGCATCACTCGACAGCTTACTACCCGGCACACGATTTGAACGAACAGTTCCCCGGCTATATATTCCTCTACTGTGTAGGTATGTTAATAGGCCCATGGTCGTGTGAAAATTATCGAAATAAAGAATATGGTTAACAAAATTAGGTATATTCTTTGAAAGATGAACAACAACATTCGACGATGCTCCAAGATCAGGGGCATTGTCATTTTAGTTCCGCATATTTGCTCATCTATACGCAATGCCTGTGGCATTGGCACTGCATCAAAAGATTCTTTAAAATGTGATAAGCGGTCGAACCTTGAACAACCGATCATAATCTGATTGGTCTTCATCGATTGCAAGAGAATTATTGTTGAAGTGAAGATATCGACGAATTTCCTCGAACCTAAGCACAAGGATCACTTGTCGCATCGCTTCAAACGCGTGTATTCCACAGTATGATCGTGTGTCGGTATAGCGATACACTGACATAAAGACTACCACGCCTATAAATTTCCGCATGTCATTAGAATCGTTTGTAAATTTGGATTGTACAAATTGGATTGTTCTGTTATGTGCCTAATAAGATCGTCGTTTACCAAATAGCTGAAGCTCTCATAAGGGGTTTTTAGTTCGTTCAACTTTGCTGGTAATTGTTTGTCGCTTCAAAGTATTATATCGTTGATAAACCTTAAGGTTTGTTTTTTTTTTTCAAATTATAGATTTGAATTTACGGCTGTCGTTGTTTTTATTCATATAACAGCTCCAGCTTTATATAGATGCTGTGACAATACTAGGTCGGTTTATTTCTTCTACCAATTCTGGTGATCGGATTCGCTTTTTTTTCGACCATATCTTTTATTGAGGGCATCTGCAAACATATGTTCACTATGAATAGGCGTTGATGGTTCAGTCTCAGAAGGTTCGTATGTTGTTGTTAAATCGCTTAATAGATTTTCTTCAATTAGCATGTCGTCTTCCGCACAAATCATACTATTTATCAATGGAATTTGATCATCGATCAAATCACAATCATCTTCATCGACAGTGGTGTTAATATTTTACTGGCTTAATCGATGCTTTAGATTAAATGAAAGTGATAGCATTCCTGCGTAGTACGAGAGAAACCTCAGGTACGGATTCTCTATAACAAGTTCTTTGATTTCCTTATCAGTCATTTCTGAAATGTTGTAAGCTTGTCGAGACGCCATAATATCTAAATAAAATACAGTGTATTAAATAAAATCCCCCGTAAAATTGTTTTTACATACGCGTACAAACAGACAATACAATATTTACCTGAAATTTCACTAAAAATTTCTTCAGAAAACTTTATGAATATAAATGCAAATTTTCATTGTAATGCGCCGGTCCGCCTACAGGCGAGTATTACAAAATGCATCGCCATAGTGCCCCAAAATATTTTTGTACTAAACCAACACCAAAAACTGAGACAATAAAGCCAGAACTACTTAAGAATAGTTTTTTCAACCTTCTAAACCGTCATAAAATATTTTTTATGATTATTTAAAGTATGCAAACTAAAACAAAACAATTTTTAATCACTTTCTATAAAAACTTTGACTTCAACTTGTAGTTGTTGAACAAATGTACATATTATAACAACAAAAACCAAACCGTTATGATGAGAGTAGTTTAAAAGAGAATAACAACGCAAAGTCCGCCTTGAGCCGGTTAGATGCATTATAAGATTAAAACTCGTACTTCTGTTGAGTTTTTCCACTTTCTCCAAGCCATCAAAAAATTAAATCCTAATTTTTTTAGTTTGAAGTCGTTTCGATTTTTCATGCTTATCTAGAAATTTTTCGAATTCATTTTTCTTCTACTTCTTCAACATGATTTGGTGGTTAATAGATTATGACTGTGAGCTTTTCGGTAATATTATGTGTACCGAATGAAATTTGTGATTTGTAAATGAAAAATTAAAACTAAACGGCAATATATAATCAATATTTTTCTTTAATGATTCTATTGCACATATTGTACAGTTTTTAAATAATAGTATCATTCAAATTTTTTTGTTCATTTTACGGCGAACATTCACTTTTTCCCGTATGGAAGCCATTAGGTTCTGGATGGTGTCTTCAGTGACTCTGGCGGATGCCCGTTTCCATCTGTACTGGAATTCTTGGTCATTTTTCGCAGCTTTAGGCTCTTTTTTCAATTCCTTCTTCACTAAAGCCCAATATTTTTCGATTGGACGGTCTTCCGGCACGGCAGGCGGATTGCAATCCTTTGAAACAAATTCGATGTTATTGGCTTTCATGAAATCCATCGTTCCTGTAGCATAATGAATCGAGGCAAGATCGGGCCAAAAAATAGTAGGGCTATTGTGTTTTTTTAGAAACGGCAACAAACGTTTCTGAAGGCATTCTTTGATGTAGATTTCGCCATTCATAATCCCGTTTATTATGTATGGACGTGATCTTAAGCCGCATTGGCAAATTGCTTGCCAAACCATACGTTTTTTGCCAAATTTTTCAATAGATACGGTAGTAATTGCTTCGTCCAGTTCTTCACCTTTCTTTTTGATATAATATTGGGGACCTGGAAGTGTCGAGAAATCCATTTTGACGTAGGTTTCGTCGTCCATTACGATACAAGAATCTTTTCTATCGTTCAACCATTTGTTAAGATTCTTTGCTCGATCGATCCCTCTATTAAATTGTTCAACACTTCTTTTGGGGATTTTTAACTTCTTGTATGTCCGTAGATCATTTCTCGTTTTAGCTCGTTCCACCATCGATTTGGTTGTTTTGGTTTTTCTGGCCAAATCCCGCACAGACATCGAGGGATGTTTGGTAATGACTCTTACAATTGTTTGATCCAACATTTTATTTCGAGCACCTTTTTTTGCTCCGGATCCGGGCTTGCGAGATACAGAAAGATTCATTTGCATTTTTTTTTTTACGTTTGTTACCGTATTAATGGAAACACCGGCCAATTTAGCAATTTTTTTATTGGTATACTCCGGATGATCATTGCACAATTTAATTATTAAATGACGTTTTTCTCCTTCTGATGCGTCCATTTCGAAATAAATAAAACAAATTCCCAATTTAACGTTTATTTGTTTTTTTAAATTGTTTTTCTACAAAATAACTGTACCAGTTTTTTTCTTTTGCGTAGTAACCTATGAGATAATATAAATTGGGGAATCACAAATTTCATTCGGTACACATAATATCTAAACATCATTTTAAACGATTGCCAAATTACAAAGCGCCGACATAAATTCCCGCCAATAATATCTCGTTATCAAGCAGAACAATTTCTCTTTGTAACGATTTTATTTCGGTTGCGACGATATTTGAGAATTTTCCTGTGAAGCATTACGCTACGCAATCTATTACATATAATAAATTAAATTGCGTTGTCCGTACAGTACACCCAGAGAATAAAAATTTAAACTCAAACAAAGTTTGCTAATACCATTAACAGACACAAAGATTATCGCGATATTCTCAGATCTCGATTTGTGTCTCTTTTTTGTATTTCATGTTTATCGAGTTTGTACAACTAGATTGCGATAATCAAATTATGGAGCGCAGTAATTTCGAAAGCATTATAATGGTCTTGTGACAGACTCAAAAAAATAACTACATAATCTCGAATTCGTGATTAGCTAGTTTGTGTCTGTATTAGAACTTTGCTTTCGAAAAATTCGAGTTCAAAATTTTTACTTTTTTCCCCCCATTTTTCTCTTTGCTGTATATGTAAACACGTCATTACATACACCATTATGAAAGAGCAATTGAAGCTCATATAATACATTCGGCGTGGGGTATGTATTACTTAGGAGAGCAGCAAGAGGCCTATATGGTCGTAACCGCAGACAAAGCAGGACAAGGGAACAAATCGAAATTGAGGGCCAAGAAGACAAACCCGAAGAAATAACACGACTGATGAATAGAGAAAAGTTGTTAACAAAAGACAGCAGGAAAGAAGACAATCAATGAATGATCGATGCAGACAAATTGAATATCAGAAAATAGAATATTTGGCAATTGCTCCTCGGGGATCTTCATAATAGCTGAACATTCATTTGGCGAAATAGACGGTATCAATGTGGTTTGGGGCGAGATATTTTAGTGCCGAAAAAACATCTACAGAGTATAGTAGATGCTGTTATAAAGGCAAAGTTATTGTTAAAAATGAGCCATATAACGAAGGAAATAAAAACTATTCCCAGTTTTTAATCGATCTGTTTCAAAATACAGATTCGAAATCAAGGAATTTCCAAACTAATATTCGAAGATACAACAGCGCATTATCAATGGCATCTATGTCTGCTAACATTCACAGGTTTCCGAGTGGGCCATCTTGCTTCCGAATATATGGCCAAATATATCAATATGCCGGCCCATTATATCCAGGTGACACTGAGATACCAAAATTCGCTCAAATTTACGTTTACGATAGTGATCTACCAACTGAAAATATACCATGTATACCTGAACTTCTTAATCAACTAGATGTTTACTTAAGAGAGAACTTTGAATACGGAATATATGTATATATGGTTATGTCTGTTCGAACAGCTGATAAACGACGATACAATCCACCTGTAGCAAATGAAGTAGCAATGATTTTCATGGGAAATTCTGGCGAACCACCACTTGATAGAGATATTAGAGTTTATTTTTAAAATTAGAAAATCGATTACAACGTCTTAGTATTTTAGATGGAGTTGTAGATCCTTTAACATATCTAATTATATATCCACATGGAGAAAATGGGTAGGATGTGACACTTAAAACTACAAATGGTAGCAATCTCACTCACCTTCAATATTATTCATTTCCAACAAAGAGAAGGTGTTAATCAATTTTTACTCTTCAAGAAATTAACTCACCAATTTAATTCCTATTGTAAGATCGACGCAAACAGATTATATTTTCTATGAATGAACCAACCAGCATTACGAAATGATAGCTATACGGGACTTCAGCACTATTATCGATCGGACTCCAATGAAAAGGTAGGAAAGGCTGTTATTTTACCATCAACATTTTGATGCCACGGCAATGCTAAGCCATCTTTAATCTTAAGCTTCAAAAATTTATTAATTTATTATCATCAGGTAAACTGTTTGCCCGTGTACGGCTTATGTTTACACTATAGAATTACAAAAAAGAGAACTTCCACATGCACACATATTAGTTATAGTTATAAATACCTTTATAAATACATACATAAGGGGCATGATCGGGCAAAAATTCAAATTTCCAATAATGAAGTCTTTCAGCATGATGAAATTACTCAGTATCTCGATGCAAGATATGTGAGTGCATATGGAAAATATTTTCCTTTAAAATGCATGACAAATTAAATATATGGAAAGCTAGAAAATATAATAATATATCTGTAAATCAAGGTGAACTGTTTTATTTAAGACTGCTTTTATTACATGTCAAAGGAGTGACATCATTTACTGATATTCGTAGTGTAAACAATATTGTATATTCTACACGTATAAGGAAGCGTCCATCAAGCGAAAACTATTGTGCGACGATAATGAATGAGAAAATGCCATTAATGAAGCAATCCGATATCAAATCCAAAACCAATTACGGCAATTATTTGCATATACATATTTTGCAACCCACAAAACGTCTTATATTTATGGAACAAATACAAGGATTTTAAGAATATTTATCAAAATGATGAAATATCTTACAAACATCATGGAAGCCTTTATTTTACATAGAAGAACATTTTGAGAATTTGATTTACCAATTTCTAGTATTACAATTGAAAGATCAATCGATTCTGATATCAATTTAGGGAGAAGTTATGTTGAAGAACGAGTTTCAACATTACGTTCGGAACAAAAATTAATCTTCGATATAATTACCAAAGCAATCATTTCTGACTTCGATCATGCTAAATGTTTCTTTATTGATAGTCCAGTTGGTACTAGAAAAACATATTTATGCAACATTCTACTAAGTTTTGTTTTGTGAAATTTGTTTAACGGTGCACAAGGATTGCAATTTTAGCGATTGGTAAGACCATATATTCACTATTCAAGATTCCCTTAAGTACCGATGAGATAATATTTTCAAGTATGACAAATCGAAGTCCTGATTGGAAAACAATTAAAAATGCAAGACTAATCTTATTAGATGAATGCTCAATGTGATCTCAATTGATAAATTACTATGAGATAGGTATTTATGCAAACTGATAGTCCAATGTATTTGTTAAATAAAATGTGGTTTATTTAAATTACTAATCGTAAAATTGGTGGTTAGCTTCCGCGTTCGTTTCAGTAGCAAAGTATTTGTTATGGGTGATTATTTTTGTCAAACCCTACCAGTAATACGTCATGGGACTCGATCTGATATACTCATGCCTCAAAACTTGCGAATTATGCTAAATTTAAAATATGTCACCTTAAAACAAATATGAGAGTTCATGACGACAACGATTTTTCAAATTGGTTGCTAGACGTTGGTGAAGGTAAAATTAGAACAGCATTTTTTTTGGGAGAAACATACAATTGAAATGGATTATTCCCGCTGCATTAAAGAAAATTTAGTTACAAAAATATTTAGGTCTGAATTTACCCCGGATGATATCCGGCGATGAGACATAGACTCTACAAATATAGATTCTACTGATCATGAATCGATACAACTATTTCCGGTGTACATCAATTAACACTATCCGGAATGCCCCCACATATACTTACTTTGAAAGTAGGAGCTATAGTCATGTTGTTACCAAATTTAAATACTAAAAAGGGGTTATGCAATGGTACTAGATTAGTAATAACAGATATGAAAGAAAATGTAATTTTCGTTAAAATTTTAACTGGAACAGCAACTGATACAACAGATACTGGTTTGACCTATGCAAATTAAAAGAGTTCAATTTTCTTTACGATTATCATTCGCTATGATAAACAATAAAGCCCAAGATCAATCGTTTTATAAAGTCGGTATTTATTTATCACAGCCAATTTTCTCGCATGGTCAGTTATAATATGTAGCTTTAAGAAGAGCTTCCAACAAGGAACAACTTTTCCTGAAAATAGAAAATACAAATAACCAGGGAGAATTGGAACCGAACAAAATCTAT
Organism: Tipula helvola; assembly: GCA_963556165.1. Classification (NCBI taxonomy): domain Eukaryota; kingdom Metazoa; phylum Arthropoda; class Insecta; order Diptera; family Tipulidae; genus Tipula; species Tipula helvola. The sequence goes on along the minus strand of OY744482.1, from coordinate 168,539,921 downwards.
ACTGTGAAGTTCTTTGAATTGTTATAAATAAAGAAACTAAATTTTCCAAATAACGTTCGTTATCATAAATCATAATATATTCAGCATTCAATGACGCTGAATTAACTCTTATTGGTGATCTGTAGTAATTTTATGAAACAATTTAATTTAATTTTTATATGAGCAAAATCAAGATTTCAACACTTTATTAAATGTCGCCGAAAGCGTCCCGCTGCGTAGCGGGTGTATTCCGCTAGTTCTTTATAAAATTGACCGGGGGGGGGCAAATATAATGGTTGGAGTCCTTTTGAAACTAAGGATAAGATGCATGGCTTTATTTCGCTCAATAACCCTTTTTGAAAATAGAAATAAATAAATATCAATGTCAACTTAATCCAATACCTCTTAGGTGTCACATCGAACCAAGCTAACTAAAACTCGCTGCATGAAATTTGTGAACTTAGTTCGTCAAGAAAATGGTAACTTAACGGAGTTTAAAATATGTTACCTCGCGACAGTTAAACTGCAATTGCAACTTTTTTTTTAACTTCATTAACCTATTACCGTACGGTTATAGCCGTAATTCGCCTACATATCACCAAAAATTGGACGGCTATAGCTTTCGTTTGCAACAATGGGTTAAGTTTCAATTTTCTTAACGAGCTCAATTGACAAATTTCATACACCGACCTTAAACTAGAAAAAATTTAAAAACAGTTGAGGTTTGTTTTGCATGAAAAGGTATTTATAACAGTGAATGCTGTACTATGAGCGGCTTGACAATATCTACGTACGAGTATAATTAGTTGACAATTATTGTGAGTTTTGAGACGCAATTGTACTGCCACATAGATATATTTAACATCGTGATTACCATCAACCATATCATGAAAATCATTATTTAAATGATAAACAGTAAAATGAAGGTCACGATATTGTAATATCACCCCCAGTCACCTCACGATTTTACATTGCTATGCAGATAATTAAACGTTATATAGACAGTGATGTAAATATTACTAAGAAGAATGATAAACTCGATCGGTATGCAACTAATAGTTTGGCGATTATTTCTCAATCGAATTTTTTGCTTAATTGGCGTTAATCGTCTAAAATTCTTTAAATGTGAACAAACACTTTGCAAAAATAAAACAAAAAACAATTCGATGAATTATTATTAAATCTAACATATTTATTCAGTTAACTTGTAATTTATGCAAAATGTTTGTAATTAAATCCTACAACATAGCCTGCGAATGTGTTAATAAAAAAAAACGTGTTCTATAAATAAAAATACTTCGAAATATTGATCTCGTATAAATACTGAAATCAAATTTATAAATTAATTCACACGAATACTAAACACTAAGCGCAATTTTTTTTAGTTGTTATTTATTTTGCAAATTTGTTTGCTTCATTTGTGTAAATTTACTTATTCACCAAGCGAAGCAAACATCAAATTTGATAGTTTATCAGCAATTAAAATTAGGTAGTATTTGGTAATGTACTATAATATGAAATCGAAATTTTTATTTTTGGTCTACATAACTAGTGAGGCAAAATTTATTCGCGGCGGCAAATTCACGTAATAGAAAAGATGTTCAAAAAAATTATAAAATTTTCAACATCAGGAAGTTTTCTATTTCTGAATGAATAAATATAAGCCTATAACACAATAACGCTATATAACATTCAACTCGATGATTACGTGATTATAGCATTAATTCAAGGTTAATATTATTTCTATTCAATTTCTTATACATATATGTACATCGTCGTAATCGTTGCAGTCAGTTGATGACAGTAGTTTCCGTAGTTAGGTAGGTACATAATTGAAGAAAAAAACATTCTCCTCTGTACTATTGTTATTCAATTAGCATGCGTTTTGTATTTGAAAATCAAAATCTTACCTCTTTCGTTTCGTTGTAATTTAATTTATGGGATATAGGAAAGATAATACTTCTTTTTGTTACCTACTTACTGCCTTAAGTAATACAATACATAACCAACGTCATACTCTGGTTAATAGTTGCAATTTTTTATAAATATTTCTATTAGTTTGTTGTTGGTTGTTATGTTTCACGAATCTCCATAGATTGCCGCAAACAAGTTTCAAGAATTCGCATAGATATACGGGAAATGAAATACCTTGTGGAATTAGCATATTATTAATGATTGTTAGGATGATTAGAGCTATTCTATTTTTGGTATAGTTAGCTGTACAATACAATTTATCAGCATTAAACATATTACGGGTCTGTGCTTGGTAATACAATTTAATACTTAAATTGTAAACTTGGAATTGTGCAGTAAGACGCCACTAAGTCTTGCATATTGTTTCATTTTTGTTTTAAATAAACTGATTAGTTATACTTAAAGGTGGGTTTGTCATATTTTGAATGAAACAAGGAAGTGATAAAACAAAACAAAAAAGTAAAATATGGCCGTCTAATTAATATCAAATGAGGCGTACAGCTGTATGACTGGGGGAAACTGTACGATATACTTATTAACAAAAGTCATTACGCATGCGCTTAAATTGTGCGCCGAATTGTCGTAGGAATTATTTCCCAGCGTGATTTCCCTTATGACATCTGAATAATATTTATACGAATTGGGCAAATATGCTAGTAGGGATAATAACAGTCATTATTCCCCTAATATAAATGAAAAACTTTTTAACAGTGCATTGTATTTCTCCCCTAAGTATTTTAAACCGATAATTAATATTTTACCCTTTTATTTAATATTTTGAATATTTTAAACAGTGCAATTGATTTTGCCGAAAATAAATAACGTAGGGTGGTAAGTTTTGAACATTAAATGAAGTCATTGTTTTTTATGAACTAATGGTTTATATTTCTAGAGATATAATAGTTCTAGTCCTGTTTTTTTGATAGCACGGAAACCTGCTGTTCTTGAGAGTACAATTTCCAATTTTCTAGTATTATAAATCATGGATTGATGAACGCTTAATAAATTAAAATTATTATTACGATACACCATCATGACATTGTCATCGAGGCCAGACAGTTTACGAGTTTTTGAATTTTGATCAAGGTCCATCTTATTGATGGATGCGGACGTTGATTGTTGAAAAATGTATAGTGACGTGCGTTCTTTTTTTGCAGCTTCTTTACAACATTTTTTCATACAGTGGCGAACGCTGAGCTTAGATGCGGTCTGTCGTTCTAGCCAGTGTTTCTGTTGATGCCGTGTTTGACTGTGCCACAAGCTCAATCTTAATTAACTCGGGCATTTTCCCTATCCAAATTCATCCCATATTTCTCATTCTCAGATGCAAAGTAAGCTACTTTGCAGCGAATGATTTCAGATAACTTTTCATTAAGATGAAAACACGTTGTTGCAGATTCTAAAGGAGAGAGAATTCTTTACATAAAACATAATATTAAAAAAGACATCTATTGAGAAGTAACAGCTCCACTAAATCCTCATGAACTTTTCTATTACAGCAAAATAAATTCTTTTCAACAGGAACCGGTTTCGTAAGGTAATCTGATAAAATGATGAACTTAGTCCTTGGTTAATACGACGATTTTTTGCTGAGTTGAATAGCTTTATTGTCGCACTTGATGGTATACGGGTTTTGTCATTTTGTTTGAAGACTTAATTCGACAAGCTCTTTAACCATAAAGCCTCCTAAGTGGCATTATACATGACCATATTCTCTGCCTCGGTGGTGGATAGAGCAATGGGCTGTTTTTTCAGCCCCGCAGGAAATCATTCCTCCATGTTGCTTAAATACATATCCGGTTGTTGACTGTCTATCTATTGAATCAGCTCCCCAATCACAATAACAATAACCTTGCAATTCACTCACATGCGCTTTACTGCGACCTAATGTGACATTCCAGGTGTTTGGTTAAATCTCCTCACAGAATATACGGCGTATGGAATACCTGGTCGAGTCTGCTGGGCTGTAAATGAAACAGCTTCATGATATGGGATTATTATTATCGTCTTATTTCGAGACTTTTCATTATTCGGGCCAATTTCTGTTGTCAATTTTTGATGCATATTTACTATCCAAAATTTCATGCATATAACGAATCTGATTGAATGATATGTATCCTGTGGTTTCATTTCGAATAATCTCCATTTAGTTCGTTCGGCAAAAAACCCGTTGCCGCATCCATCTGGTCATAGTCAATCTGTTAGTTATGCTTCACAGGAATAGACAACTTCATTCTATGACATTGCGCAAGTGCCTTCACAACCAAACGCGCCATATATTCACAACTCCGTTTGAATTGCTTTTCGTTTTAAATACCCACTGCAGTTAATTGGTTTACGGTTTGCTGGAAGATTAACCAATGTTCAAATTTCATTTTCCACAAGCGGCTTATATTCATTTTGCAAAACTTTCCACCATTTCGATTCATTAGGTGAACTGATACATTATTTCTCCCTGGAACTCTGCTTTCAAGTTGACCATTAAAAATTACCGGATCTTCATCTTCCATCTCAGAAACTTCGACTGGCTTTTCTGGATTGTTCGTGGCAAATGTTTACGCAAGTCCATTCCCACTTCGAGAAAAAATACATCCCGGCTGATGACGGTTTTCATTGTTGCCGATACGCCTTAGGTTGGTTACCGTATCGCTCCATTATGTATGGTATCCGTATCACAACCTTTACCCAAAGACTCGAAAATGCGATAGCACTGGACGAACGCCTGACCATACTCCTTCCGGCGAATTATTGCTGATGCCTCGACAAGGTGATCAATTTATAATAAATGATGCAGTGTTACAAGCCTTCGCCTTACATACATCGAAAAATATCAATTTTGCCATCGTGTTATTCCATTTCTGTTATTCTGTTTTCGTTTATTCGCACTAGGTTTTTCTGCCGTATCGCCGACATAGCCACACAAATTTTTCATTTCATCGTTCTCCCCACTTTTCAATAGAATATAATATGCTTGACGAGGCTTGACAAGGGACCTTGTGCATCTCAAGACGTAATGTCATGTTTACGCCATTCATAATATGTGAATTCTGTTGATGATATTCGTGATAAATATTCTTGTATTGAATAAAATTGTTTTTTTCCATTGAGGAGCAACTCTTCTATTAAGTCATTTCAAGCCTCTTCGATGGGTCTGAGAAACCAATGCAAATAGAAGGCTGCCAGCTGTTCGCTCAATATTTAAGTTGCGTTATATTTTTGGTTTAAAAAGTCAATAAGTTATTCTATTTTGAATTTGGAGGACGAACCTTACAGACGCATTAATTGATTAATTAAAAATTGAAATTTATAATTTCTTTGTGGACAACGAAAAATACAAACTACTATATTTCAGTATAGCCATGTCGTGGTGAGATTGAGCAAAGTACAGTTCTGTGAAGTTAATCATCTAAACTTGCTCTGCTCGCTTTAAAATACACTAGTTGAAAAAATTTGCTGCAATTTTGTTGAAAATTCCATATTTAACCTACCCTAACCTAATCTACCTAACCTAGCCTACCTAACCTAAATTAACCTACCTAACAGCGGCGTAACTACAAGGAATCAAACCTCGCGCTGCGGGGGGCCGCAATGGTTAATAAAAATTAAATTTTGGTGTAAAATGTTGTGTGCAGCCAGATGTGGAAATAATCTCATGAAGTCTGCAGGAGCGATCCAAGAAAAATATAAAGACGAGCTATCGGAAGATTTCAGGGATATCATCAATACTTAAATTTGCTGAAGTTCTAATAATAAAATTTCCTATTGCAGCTTCAAGTGTTTCGCAGGTAATAACATGTTTATTATTGTTTCTTACGTTACCTGTGGTCGCAACAGCGGAACGATCGACATTTTTTATTAAACTAAAGGGAAAGATATGCAAGGTGGAGGGAGAGTAGTCTAGGGGCCCACATTAAGTTTTGTGGGGGGCCTAAAATTTGTAGTTACGCCACTGCTACCTAACCTAACTACCTACCCTAGCCACCCTACCTAACCTGCCTATCTGCCTACCTAACCTATCTAAACTAACCTAATCTAACCAACCTAAACTGCTAACTTAACTACCTACCCACCTACACACCTACCTACCTACCTACCTAACCTACCTACTACCAAACATACCTAACCTATCTAACCTAACCTAACCTAACCTACCTAACCTAACTACCTACCCTAACCTACATACCTACCCTACCTTCCTAACCTATCTAACCTAACCTAACCTAATCTACCTAATCTTACTAACCTAACTACCTACCCTAACCTACCTACCTACCTACCTACCCAACCTACAGAACTTAACCTACCTACCACCTAACTTACCTGCCTACCTACCTAATCTACCTAACCTACCTACCTATCTAACCTACCTAGCTAACCTACCTAACCTACCTAACCTAGGTTAGGTAGTTAGAGGTTAGGTAGGTTACGTTAGGTAAGGTAGGTAGTTAGGTAGGTAGGTTAGGTAGTTAGTAGGTTAGGTTAGGTTAGGTAGGTTGCGGAATGCGAACAAAAGTGGATACATTTTTTACATCAGTAAAGGATATCGAAATTATGACGAACTGGTTTTACGAAATTTTGTATGCGGCGATGGATCTATTTATTCAAAAAATTGTCAACAAACATAATTCGTATCGTGAAAAGTGGTTCAACAAAAAACCTGTTAATTTATATAACCGTAAAACCAAGGCACACAAGCGGTATAAAAAGACGAACGCATCAGCTGATTATGCTGCATTGTATCTCACGTTCGGTATGAGTTTAAGGTTTTGAATCAATTACTTCGGTCTAAAAGGCCAAAGTATTGAAATCCTGTCAAAAATGACGAAAAATTTCGTTGGTCCAAAACTCCAAAACCACTTTTCTCGACGTTTTGAAAGTCCCTGAGTCCGAAAAAAAAAATTCCGTCCATCTGTCTGGGTGTCTGGACGTCTGGATGTCTGTACCAGTGGTATCTCGAGAACGGCTTTACCGATTTGGATTTTTTTTTCGCCAATCTGTTTCTATGGTCAAGGCGGAGATTTGAAAAGCTTTTGGAGACTGTACGTCAAGAGGGTGGGGTACCTGCCATACGAATTGACCCAATATTCCTGGTTTTATAAATATTTACGATTTTTTTATATGCTGGTTTGATTATTGAATTGGGCATTGAATTGGGAATTGATTTGAAGGTTAAGCTAGGGGTCAATTTGCGGGTTGAGTTGAAGTTGAGTTAGAGTTGAGTTGGGGTTGGGTTAGGATGTAGTGAATAGTTAACAAATTTTTTATATGATGGAACTTGCCTATTTATCACCCGATTATTATGAAATTTGACATGTGTGTCGGAAATGGGAATCTAAATTGATTTTTGGATGAAGTTCTGGAATATGGCCAAGTATGGACCAAGAACTTGGCTATTTCTCAACCGATTATGCTGAAATACGACATGGGTAATGGAAATGGGATCCTAAAATTATTTTTGGATGAAATTCTGGAATATGGGCAAGTATGATGGAACTTGACAATTTCTCATCACATGTGCGTTGAAAATAGGATTCTAAAATGGATTTTGGATGAAGTTCTGGAATATGGCCAAGTATGATGGAACTTGCCCATTTCTCAACCTATTATTATGAAATTTGGCATGTGTGTTGGCAATGGGATTCTAAAATGTTGTTTCGATGAAGTTCTGGAATATGGCCAAGTATGATGGAACTTGGCTATTTCTCAACCGCTTATGCTGAAATACGACATGGGTAATGGAAATGGGATCCTAAAATGACTTTTGGATGAAATTCTGGAATATGGTCAAGTATGATAGAACTTGCCCATTTCTCAACCGATTATGATGAAATTTGACATGTGTATTGAAAATGTGAATCTAAAATGAGTTTTGGGTGAAGTTCTGGAATATGGCCAAGTAGGATGGAACTTGGCTATTTCATAACCGATTATGGTGAAATTTGATAAGTGATGATTTTTGGATAAAGCTCTGGAATATGGGCCAAGTAGGATGGAACTTGGTTATTCCTTACCCAATTATTATAAAATTTGACATGTGCGTTGTAAATAGGATGTGAAAGTGATTTTTGGATAAAGTTCTGAAATATGGTCAGTTACACGGTTAGAAATATCAGTATAATTTGGTATGCTACTTTCTATATAAAGTTCTAGAATACGATTTTTCGTGTTAAATTGGATGCCTGTACTCATGTTACTGAAGCTTTCGAGCTGTTTGGCTGTTATTGTATAAGTAAATATATGTTGATTAAAACAGAAATCAATACTGTCAAAATTGTCACACCAACTTTATGAAACAGGTGAATGCTACCTCCATTGAAGATACCAAAGACCGAAGTCAGCCCTTTATATTTTATGTATAATAATTACTTGTTAGAAATTGAATCTGGCATCAAGTCGAATCCATCGCGTTTTTGTCATTATATTAACTCTAAAAGAAAGTCTGTTATCTTTTACCCATGAGTTAAAATGACAAGCAACCTTACGAATTATTTGGAACTTTTTTCAAATCCGTTTATTCAGTTGATAATGTTTTAACCTCTCTGACCAAGACATGGTTAAAAATTATATTCACGGTATTTCTTCTTTTACGGGGTAACAAATTAAAACGGATTTAATTGGACTTAACACTAAAATGTCTATGGGCCTTTAAATAATTGACCCGAAGCCTTAAGTGGCCATTTAGCTCATTTATTTAATTACAGCTTTAGTCAAGGTATTTTTCCCCAGTGCTGTAAACTCTCATATGTAATCCCAGTATTTAAATCTGGGCCGAAAAAGTCAGTTGAGAATTATAGAGGAATAGCTATTTTATCTGTTATCACTAAACTTTTTGAAAAACTGATTTATTTTAATATGAAAAACTTTATTGTTCCCCAACAACACGGTTTTTTTCTGGTAGATCAACGACAACCAATCTTGCGGTATTTGTTAATGGTGGCCAAGGTGGCTAAGTTGCCCAAGTTGACACTATCTATACAGATTTCAACAAGGCCTTTGACAAAATTAATCACAAATTATTAATTGATAAATTGATTAAAGTGAATTCTAATTTTATCCCTATAAAATGGATATCATCTTATTTGTCGCAAAGGTATCAACTGGTACGTATTGGTCAAAATTATTCTGATAAGTTTACAGTCTCATTTGGTGTTCCTCATGATATTGTTACATGTTTCAAATTTTGTAAGTATTTGTTATATGCAGATGACCTAAAAATGTATGCTAATATTCAAATTGGTGCAGACGTTTTATTGGTATCAGAGAACCTTAATCGGTTTAGTGATTTGACTGTCGAAAATCGATTGGCTCTTAATATCTCCAAATGTAAAACTATGTTATTTAGTAGCTTCGTACAGTTTAGAAGACGTGGAAATTGATAAAGTTATTCCGTTTATTGATTTAGTTGGTTGTCTACCTCCTTATGCCAGTCGTTGTACACTTTTGAACCTTCGTAGTCTTGAGTATTTGCTCGGGACGTAATTTGTGCTAAGATTGATTGCCCGGTATTGGTTGACTTATGTATCATAATGATATATATTCATTCTACGTTCCTACGAGAATTTTTCGTCCACGACAGTTAATGTTGAGCATTGATTACACCGGCACATAAAAAAAAATTCTGAACCCGAGGTCTGACATGTCAACTATTATGTATTTTGATGCGCTAAATACGAATCCGATTTCCGTTTTGCTCCATTATCCACCAGTTTTCCACAAACCCCAATTTTGTTTCAAAATTGCCCAAGAAAATACCAAAGTCTATTAATTTGTACCGTTTACTCCAGATATATCGTTTCCGGAGTATTTTTAACCGCAAAAACAGATTTCGAGTCTTAATTTACTTGTGACACTTCAGTAACCCAAACTTTAGGCCAAAATTGCCAAAAAAAATCCAAAGTAATTTACCTTTCTATTTTGGTTACTAATGGCTTTTGACTAAACCATTGTCAGAAAGTCAGACAAAGAAACTCATACTAAAACCGAGATGCAAAACTCACACTTGAACTATGACAAGCAAACTGAAATTCAGAGAGTATAAGTTACAAATAAAAGACCAATAAGACAAATTCGCGGCTTGTGTGACTGCAACAAAGTTACTGGCAATAGGGAAGTTAAACTAAACTAAGATAATTTACCTGAAATGAGTTCCCTTCATCTTGCTGCAGTTTGAGTTTGTCTACGCAAGATTGAGGTTATTTTTAATCAACTTTTTGTTCATTGACCTATCAGGAGCGTTCAAGTAAAGTTGTATTGATAGCATTTCTTGCATTTATAACGTACTCAGATTTGTTTCTTCATCTCTCTTGAGCATCTAATAATAGTCCGCTAACATGTTAACATCCCACCTTCTTTGATATCTCCTTTCTTCGATCCCCTTGCTCTTCACTATAGTGGCCTAAATTATAAGGAAAGTATTCAAGAAGGGAATCCAAAAAATGGAGCTTTAAGTTCATAAGCCATCCCAATTGCCTGTAATTTCCAATCAACTTTGTAACAATGTCTTTGTAATACTCACTTCTGGTGTATAAGAAGTTTTCTTAAGCTTCTTTAACCCTAATCAACATGGGTTAAGTCTCGGAGACTCATTTTAATTTTATCTTGTAAAAAACTATCCAAAAATCAATTTTTTGGCAAATTGAGCTGTATGTACATATTTTAATATTTATTATTTATTTTCTAAAAAATCGTAATTAAAAATTTTAGCAAGTTATAGCAAAATCCAGAAACCACTTTTTTAAAAATACTAACAAAAACGCATGCGATGAGTCTTAGAGACTCACTATGAAATTTCAAAATAAATCGAGAAAATTTTATGTTTGAATGTTTATTCATGTTTTGAACAACGCGCCCGATTATGTAACATCATTAGGAGTGGTGTGAACAAGGTAGTACTCCCAGCAGGACAGCATGTCGGTTCGCCGATAGATGCCTTTTCACTTTTTATTACTGACAAAGTTGCAGAAAATCTTGTAAAATACACAAACCTGTATGGTTACGAAAAACGCAGAGGCATTTGGTGGAAGCCTACAGATGCAGTGGATTATTGCTAAACGCCGGTTTGAATCGACAAGAAGTTTCTGATATACGAGATTTTTGTCACCTTCTGTTTGGGAACAATTTATTTCGAGCTGGCATGTCATGTAATCGGTTCGAGCTGCTTTGTTGCTTCATTCGGTTTGATGATAAATCAACTCGTTCCGCCAGAAGACTCCGTGACAAATTTGCGCCTTCTCGAGAAATTTGGGATACAATAAATAGCAATTTATTGAAGCATTACATCCCCGGAGAAAATCTCATTATCGATGAGCAGTTGTTGCCAGTTAGAGGTAGAGTTTTTTAAAAGCAGTATATGCCATCAAAACCAGATAAATATGGGATGAAAATTTGGTGGATCTGCGACAGCCTCACCAGCTATCCACTAAAAAGGATCCCATATCTAGGAAAGGAAGGACCTACGCGGACAGTTAACCTAGGATCAAACGTCGTTGAAGAACTTTGTGTTCCGTTTCGTTATTCGAAATGGAATATTACGTTTGATAATTATTTTACAAATATTGAGTTAGCTTAGCGGTTGTTAAGCGTGGGGCTAATATGTGTTGGAACTCTACGAAAAAATAAAACGTGTATTCCTACTGAATTTCAATCACATCGACAACGACCTGTAGAAACAAACATTTTTGGTTTCCGTAAAAATATGACTTTAGTCAGTTACGTACCAAAGAAAAATCGAGCCGTTATATTACTGTCGTCGATGCACTTTGATGATGCAGTCGTTGCAGAGAATCGTAAAAAATCAGCTATAAATCTAAATTACAACTCTACGAAAGTACAGTTGATACGTTGAACCAACTGTGCCACGCTTTTTCTTCAAAACGGAAAAATAGCCGATGCCCACTGCCGAGTAGCTGCAAAAGTTATTTGGATTAATTTATATCCCGAGTGGAATGCAAACAAACCAAATATCCGCAGAAAAATGTTTCTGAAAGAATTGATTCAGAAGTTGGTTGTACCTAATATCCAAAGAAGGAGTTCTTCGCGTCTTTCAAAACTAACGAAATATGCAATAGAACAGGTTTTACCTACATCCAGCTCAGCCCCAGAAACTGGATAAAATACCTCAAAATTAAAGAAACATAGATGATATATGTGTCCTCCAGGTGTGGGCCGCATGAATATTCAGCTTTGCAGTGGCTGTAAACAAAGTGTATGTCTTCAACACTCTTTAAAAATTGGTAATCTGTCACCACTATGAAAATAAATAAATTATTGTTTTTTTATGTTTTAAATTAATTTTTCAAAGTTGAATTAAAAAAGTTATTGAAATACAGTAAACTATTATTGAAATAATTGAAATAAAGAAAACTAGCATTTTTTTAAAATAAAAATTCTTATGAGTCTTCATTAACGTAAGTAAAATGAGCTATGTTGATTAGGGTTAAAACTGAGCCAGGCAGCTTTCTCATTTTTTTTGCATGGTTTTAACGAAACTTTTGTCTTGAAATAGTGTTCGTATTTGAGGTCCGTTAAAAATACCTTCTTTAATTTTAGCCTCTGTCAGTTTTGGAAATTGTTGTACTATGTATTGGAAACATTGATATTCTTTATCTAATACCCTCACATATTGCTTCATCAGCCCAAGTTTTATGTGTAGTGGAGGTAAGAGAATTTTTGAGGAATCTAATAAAGGTTCTTCAATTACATTAGGTTTTCCTGGCTGAAGACAGTCTCTTAGCGGCCACTGTTTTTTAACGTAGTGGTTTTCTCGGTTTCCACTATTCCAGATACATTTAAAACAAGGGTACTTCACAAAACCAGGCTGCTACTCTAGCAGTTTTGTTATAAGTTTTAAATCCCCAAAAACTTGCCAATTGTGTTCCAACCTCAGAGTTCTTAATTTTTTGCAAAATAAATCCTAGATCTCCATAATTCAGTGCAAGGTGGCTTGAACGCCCACATGATCTTACAGTAATCTCCATAATTTTCTCCCATAGAGATTGGGTGGATTTTTGAGACAATGGCATATTTATTTCCATTGTGCAGTAGTACCGCTTTTAGGCTGAGTTTTTAGGAGTCAATAAATTAAATAGTCTCCACTCGGTAGGTTTGTAAATATTAGGTTTTAAATCATTCATCAGTGCTGGTATATTTGTGCAATACACTAATGAAGTTTTTTTATCTTTGGTAAAGTGCTTCCGAAATTCCTTTTCTCTTTCTCGATAAATTGAAGATTTTGTTCCAGGGACCACCAAGTTTCGACTTTTCAGTTCACTAACTAAGTCTTCAGATACATCTTTTGGTAATACATATCTCCTAATCAAATTATTGAGGTCATTCTGAGTGAATAGTATTGGAACGTTCTCTTCTTTAGGTGCAATATACTCTACTTCACTCTCCTCCGTTTCATTTTCACTGCTGAAAAATTCTACCAGCGGGCCCGCTTTCCCACCCTGACCAACCGCCGATACAGGGGTATGCTTCCCCTGCATCGTAACATTTTTATGTATGGTTGCCATGACGGTATGAAAGCCCAAAATTGGGGTTTTGTGGAAAACTGGTTGGTGATGGAGCAAAACGAACATCATCGTACGAATTATGGAATTGATGAACCGGTCGCGCTTACTTCAAAATATTTTAACCAATATTCAGAACGTTTTGATTTTAATATTTCAAGAGATCTTTTTAAGAGTCGTATTCAAAATAACAAAAATTTGTAACACTTTTTTGTATATACAAAATTCTATTAGTATTGTAAATGTAACCTATGCTATTTGTTAGTACTGGTGCTGGTAAATAAATAAATAAAATTTTTCAATCTTGGTTAGAGAGGGTAAGAATTTTAATTTCATAAAATTATTCTAGGTTTGACTAAAGTTCTAAAGTTCTAACACGAGTATGGAGGTTTTAGAGTTTCGGGTGAACAGCGAAATGATTTCAAATTTCAATACTATAATAGTACACCTACGTCTTGATTAAACACTAAAAATTTATTTACACTATGATGAAGCGTATTATTTTGTATTTTTGTTCACGAATTAATTTATGGTGGAAATTTATGCGGGCCGCATAATTATTTGATAAAAATTATTTCATAAAAATAATAAGTTAGTTGTACATTCTCGTATACATAGCGCTGCGAAAAGATATTTGCATAGCAAAGGCATCAACCGAAATCTTTCCGGTTATGGTGAATTGCTGTGTGTTTACGTTGATAATATTATAAGTTGGCGAGAAGGTTGATAAACACGTTGAATTTGTTTTTATTATTGAAAACTAATTTAATGTTAATTGATTTAATTTAGTGCCACTTCTAAACCATTTTCGTAAAATTTGTTTAAAAGTTCAATGTTTATTGTTTTTTTTTCAGTAAATCCCCCCACTGGAAGTTTTTGGGGATTATATTTGGATTATATCATCTCTTATAATTTTAGAAACATATCAAATTTTAAGGAATGTTCAAAATTCAAAAATAGAGGTGTATAATTCACAAACTTCCAAGCAGAACGTTTCAAATATACTTTACTGTATCTTTCGATATTCGAGTAAATCCAATGGCTTCCAGCAGATTGTTCACATTATTGCTGGTTTTAGCATTACGACAGTGGCAAAATAATAAAAAATTTATTATTTTCTCTATTATAAAAACAAGTTTATTTATTTACAATTAATTTAGAATTTAAAATTTTCTTGTTATTTCGATTACGATTCAAGTTTAAAATATTTGTGATGTCATTCCCATTCCGACGACTATACACACATATGTATATATAGTATATTATATAAAATGACGATCAATATTTCTTGTCTTCTTATTTAATTAATTTAAACATTTATAATTTATTCATCAATAACAAAATTAAAAATAAAAACGTGCACAAATATTTAGGTGTTAATAAATTATACAATACAAAAATTTATCGCCCGCAAACATACAAAATTTTCAAAATATTGATGAAATCTCAAGAATAGCAACATTTTGAACACCACCACTAAATCCAATCAATAATAATCGCACAAGAGAGCGCGGGACAGACATTAAGACGTCGCTTTATTTACTTTGTGTGAATGTAAATATTTTTTTTTATGTATATAATATATACGTCTGGTTTTATATTATAAGATTTCATATGGTCATTGTGCTTATGCGTTTTGTGTGATTTTTATGATTACCGACAGTTTTATTTTTAAATTTGATTTGAAATCTTGTTCAACAACAAACCCGCTAATGCTACACACAACAGAATTTATTTTTAATTAGATTATTGTTCAAATTTTTTTTTTAAATCATAGCACAATAGAATAAAACTGTTAAGTAATGGATTATAATAGGTTTATTGTTCTGGGTTATAATTTAGAATGTTGGATGGGTGCTTAATCAGAAAAAATCCCAAATTATTATCGAATAGCGGATTATATAGTCTCAAAGCTTTGATTTAATGTAGTTTTATTTTAAATTCTTCTTAAAATGTTTTATTATGTTTCTAGCATTGTTATTCCCGTGAACCGTCATTCTACTGGAAAGAAAGGATTGGAAGAGAAACTTTGCTACAAAAATTATTAGTGACCCAATGCAGTCTTCTTAATAGTTTGAGTGTATTGCGTTGAGAAATTAACTATGCAATAAAATACTCGCGGGGACAGTTTGCTGTTGCGGTGGTCTTAAATCATCACCTTATGGCCTAGGAAATAACTGCTTACCAACAATTATGATTCTTATAGATGGGTAGTGCTAATGGTACCCACTAAAGAATCTATATATTAATACGTGAAGAGAAAACTTTGTACCCCTTTTACGCCGAAACTACACAACTGATTTTTATAAAAATTACACCATTCGAAAGGTATTCTTTTGTATGTGTGTGCAATCTATTTTAAACGAAAATCGGTTGGATAGTTCAGGAAAAATAGCCTGAGGTAGTTTCCTTTACATTACATATACATGAAAGCCAAAAACGATCAAAGTAGTACAATAATACTTTAATTTTATTCTGTGAATGAATGAATGAAAATTATTTTGTTTGTCATGTAACTCCAACGTAATTTAAAAGTTTTCTTTATACAGAGAACCCCACTACAAAGGACTTCGACGGGACCAAAAATTGAGTCCGTTGTAGTGAGGTTCCTTGAACTGAGGATTTCTGATTTTTTTTTATAAGAATTTTATTTGTAGATAGGATTCTAAAATGATTTTAGATAAAGTTCTGGAGCACGACCAATTAGGAAGGAACTTGGCCATTTCTTACCCGATTTTGATGAAATTCAGCATGCACGATGGAAATGGGATTCTAAAATGATTTTTAGATAAAGTTCTGGAATATGGCCAATTAGGAGGAAACTTGGCCAATTTTAATCCGATTTTGATGAAATCCAACATTAACGAACGAAATGGAATTCTAAAATGATTTTTAGTAATGTTCTGGAATTTGGCCAATTATTAGGAAGGAATTTGGTCATTTCTTATCCGATTTTGAGAAATTCAGATACTTGGCCATTTCTTATCCGATTTTGATTAAATTCAGCTTTTACGACGGAAATAGGATTCTAAATTGATTTTTAAATAAAGTTCTGGAATTTAGCCAATTAGGAACGCTTTTGGACATTTCTAATCCGATTTTGATTAAATTCAGGAACTTGGCAATTTCTTATTCTTCATGAAATTTAGAATATACGATGGAAAAGGGATTCCAAACTGAATTCTAGATAAATTTCGGGAATAAGGCCAATTAGGAAGGAACTTGGCCATTTCTTATCCGATTTTGTGAAATTCTGCATGTACGATGGGAAGGGATTCTAAAATGATTTTTAGATAATGTTCTGAAATATGGCCAATTAGGCAAGAATTTGGCCATTTCTTATCCGATTTTGATGAAATTCAGGTACTTGGCCATTTCTTATCCGATTTTGATAAAATTTAGAATGTACGATGGAAATGGGATTCTGAAATGATTTGTAGGTATATAAAGTTCTGAAATATGGCCAGTAAGAAAGGAAGAGCTTGGCCGTTTTTTATCCGATTTTGATGAAATTCTGCATGGGATTCTACAATGATTTTTACATAAAGCTCTGGGATGTGGCCATAGGAGGAACTTGGCCATTCTTATCTGATTTTGATAAAATTCAGCATGTACGATGGAAATGGAATTCTAAAATGATTTTAAGATAATGTTCTGAAATATGGCCAATTAGGAAGAAATTTGGCCATTTCCTATCCGATTTTGATGGAATTCAGATTTTACGAAGGAACTGGGATTCTAACATGATTTTTAGATAAAGCTCTGGAATGTGGCCAATTAGGAAGGAACTTGGCCATTTCTTATTCTATTTTTATTCCGTATGTGCGATGGAAATAGGATTCTAAAACGATTTTCAGATAAAGTTCTTGAATAAGGGATTTGGCCATTTCTTATCCGATTTTAATGAAACTCTGCATGTACGATGGAAATGGAATTCTAAAATTATTTTTAGATAAAGTTCTGCAGTTTGATCAACTAGGAAGGCTTTTGGCCATTTCTTATCTGATTTTGATTAAATTCATGTCGAATTTTATCTAATCGTTTAAGGAATTGGCAAGAAATATGGTCAATTGTGCATCGCAGCAGGTACATTTCGATCATTCGATGGTTTGAGATTTTATATTTCCGAAAATAATCATCAAGGGCATTTAGCAAATGATGACAGGGTTTTTACAAAAAACATCGTTTACACAGAAGTTCTGAATCATTAAATTCATTTTCAAACTATTTTAAGTTCAATAGACAATATTTAATTTTTTAACTTCTCAGTTTTTTTTGATTTAATGAAAAATATATGAAAGAATATAAGGCACGTATTTTTTATTTAAATTTTATATCATTCGAATAAGATGGACAAAATAACTGTGAAGCCTTGGGGAAACCTGGTCAGTACGGCAATAAAAAACCCCAAGGATATTTGCGTTTATTTGATTGAATAATAACATGAAAAACTGACAAAGAATTATGTATATCAAAAAAGAAATACGAATACAAACTGTAATTGTGTTTTTTTTTCCAACTGTTAATAACTTTTAATTTTAAATTTCATACATATGTAGGTATTGCAAGGAATTAAGGCAAAGAATACACGCTAATGACGTATTTGTACACGCAAAATTCAAAACAATTATATGCAATGATTATAGTATTCTCTTTGACAAAAAAACCTCAATAACTCTCAAACTTAAAAATTTTATGAATAACGGTCGAATTTCGATCCACTGGACGACCACTAGTCTATATATTAATACGTGAAGAGAAAACTTTGTACCCCTTTTACGCCGAAACTACACAACTGATTTTTATAAAAATTACACCATTCGAAAGGTATTCTTTTGTATGTGTGTGCAATCTATTTTAAACGAAAATCGGTTGGATAGTTCAGGAAAACTCGACTGAGGTAGTTTCCTTTACAATACATACACATAAAAGCCAAAAACGATCAAAGTAGTACAATTACTTCAATTTTATTCTGTGAATGAATGAATGAAAATGATTTTGTTTGGATGTATGTAACTAAAATAGATTTTTTTTAATGGGGCATGCTTATAGTAACAATAATCGCCGCTATTTTTAAATGCAGCACCCTCGGTAAAGGTTAGAATGTCAAATGGTATTAGTGTTTTTATCGAAACTGTATTGTGAATTTAATAACACAAAAGATTTTTTATATTTTAAAATGTTTATAAGTCGTTTAGCGACGCGTAAACTTTATCACGACGGTAATGACATCTGATGTGCGGAAATAAAAACAAACTCTTTTTGCATGCCCCATTACACTCATCAACGAAAATGTTATACATGTAACTCCAATCGAAAATGTTATACATGTAATTCCAACGTAATATAAAAGTTTTCTTTATACAGAGAAACCCACTACATTACATAGGACTTCGACGGGACCAAAAATGGTGTCCGTTGTAATGAGGTTCCTTGAACTGAGGATTTGTGATTTTTTTTTTATAAGAATTTTGTTTGAAGATGGGATTCTAAAATGATTTTAGATAAAATTCTGAAGTTGTATGACCAATTAGGAAGGAACTTGGCAATTTCTTATCCGAGATGAAATTCCGCATGTACGATGAGAATGGGATTCTAAAGTGATTTTCAGATAAAGTTCTGAAATATGGCCAATAAGGAAGGAAGATATTGGCCATTTCTTATCCGATTTTGAAAAAATTCAGCTTTTACGATGGAAGTGGGATTCTAAACCGATTTTAAGATAAAGTTCTGGAATATAGCCTATTAGGAATGATTATGGCCATTTCATATCCGATTTTGATAAAATTCAGCATGCACGATGGAAAAGGGATTCTAAAATGAATTCTAGATATAATTCTGGAATATATGGCCAATTAGGAAGGAACTTGGCCATATCTTATCCGATGTTGATGAAATTCAGCTTTTACGATGGAAATGGGATTCTAAAATGATTTTTAAATAAAGTTCTGGAATTTGGCCAATGACAAAGGAATTTGGCCATTTCTTATCCGATTTTGATGAAATTTAGGTAGTTGGCCATTTCTAATCCGATTTTGATGAAATTCCGCATGATCGATGGAAATGGGATTCTAAAGTGATTTTCAGATAAAGTTCTGCAATGTGACCAATAAAGAAGGGAGAGCTTGGCCGTTTTTTATCCGATTTTGATGAAATTCTGCATGGGATCCTAAAATGATTTTTAGATAAAGTTCTGGAACATGGCCATAGGAGGAACTTGGCCAGTCTTATCCGATTTTGATAAAATTCAGCATGTACGATGGAAATGTGATTTTAAAATGATTTTTATATTAAGTCCTGGAATATGGCCAATTAGGAAGAAGCTTGGCCATTTCCTATCCGATTTTAACGAAATTCAGCTTTTACGAAGGAAATGGGATTCTAACATGATTTTTAGATAAAGTTCTGGAATGTGGCCAATTAGAAAGGAACTTGGCCATTTCTTATCCTATTTTGGTGAAATTCAGCATGTACGATGGAAATGGGATTCTAAAACGATTTTTAGAAAAAGTTCTGGAATTTGACTAATTAGGAAGGCTGTTGGCCATTTTTTATCCGATTTTGATGAAATTTAGAATGTATGTACGATGGGAATGGGATTTTAAAGCGATTTTTATATCAAGTTCTGGAACATGGCTAACTAGGAAGGAACTTGACCATTTCTTATCCGATTTGGATGAAATTCAGCTTTTACAATGGAAATGGAAATCGAAAATGATTTTTATATAAACTTCTGGAATTTGACCAATTAGGAAGGCTTTTGGCCATTTCTTATCTGGTTTTGATTAAAGTCATGTCGAATTTTATCTAATCGTTTAAGGAATTGCCAAGAAATATGGTCAATTGTTCATCGCAGCAAGTACATTTCGATCATTCTATGGTTTGACATTTTATATTTTCGAATATAATCGGCAAGGGCATTTAGCAAATGATGAAAGGGTTTTTACAAAAAACATCGTTTACACAGAAGTTTTGAATCATTAAATTCACTTTCAAACTATTTTAAGTTCAATAGACAATATTTAATTTTTTAATTTCCCATTTCTTTTAATTTAAGGGGACGTACCACCTTCAAATTTTCAAAAAATCGAAATTTTTTTTATGATAGAATATGTTAGAATGAACGTTTAAGAACATGATTTTAATAAATAATACGTTATTCTCTCACATAACAGCTGTAAAAATAGAGGGGAAATTTTTGAGAGGAAGGTATATTGTACGGTGCAGGCATCACAGATTAAATTTTGGTAAGGTTTATTACAAAAAAAAAAATTTTAACTTTACACGCGATTATCTCGAAATGACGTTTTTCAAGTTGGCGTGCAAGATTGAGAAAAAACTACTTATCCAATCATTCTAAAATTTTAACACGTTGATCTACATATATTTCTGCTCAGAATGAACTACGGAAGGAATAATCGGCTTTCAATTTTTTGAGTTACAACTAATTGGGGGGGGGGAC
Organism: Tipula helvola; assembly: GCA_963556165.1. Classification (NCBI taxonomy): domain Eukaryota; kingdom Metazoa; phylum Arthropoda; class Insecta; order Diptera; family Tipulidae; genus Tipula; species Tipula helvola. The sequence goes on along the minus strand of OY744482.1, from coordinate 168,518,996 downwards.
AAAAAAGCTGCATTTTCGAAAAAAATGCCGCCATTTTTTTATTTTTCAACCAATTTTTTTGTTTAGTTCATTCCAAGGGCGATTTAATGCTGAATAAAACCCCGTTTTTTTTTTTTTTCAAACGTTTCTGAGAGCAGTTATGATGCACGCCGCGAATTTTCAGTGTTTTTGGAAAACCGTTATAGCAGACGACAGTGGGCTAAAAAAAATCTAAAACAATTTTTTTTTTATACTTTCAGTTAAATAAAATCTCAATGGATAGTTTCATTAAGATATCTCTTTTTATTCCATTAAAAAAAATCTTTGAAAAACTTTTTGTTTTTCAATTTTGAAGGTGGTACGTCCCCTTAATGAAAAATATATGGAAGCATATGAGGCACGTATTTTTTATTTAAATTGTATATCATTCGCAAAAGATGAGCAAAATAACTGTGAAGCCTTCGCGAAACCTGGTCAGGATGGCAATAAAAAAACCCAAGGATATTTGCGTTAATTTGATTGAATAATAACATGAAAAACTGACAATGAATTATATCATATCAAAAAAAAAAAATACGAATACAAACTGTAATTGTGTTTTTTTCAATTGTTAATAATAATAACGTTTAATTTTAAATTTGATACATATGTAGGTATTGCAAGGAATTAAGGCAAAGAATACACGATAATGACGTATTTGTACACACAAAATTCAAAACAATTATATGCAATGATTATAGAGGTATACTCTTTGACAAAAGAACCTCAATAACGCTCAAACAAATTTTATGAATTACGGTCGAATTTCGACCTACTGGGCGACCACTAGTTAATCGTAAATCTACCACGTTGAAGGGAAGCTTCTGAAGTCTGGTCGAACTGCTGGTTTTAATTCAAACTTCCATCCAGGATCACGGCCGATTAGTATACCCTAAATTCTCGGCAGTCTCGTTTTCACACACAATCAGAAATTATGTGATGCTAACCTGCACCAATATAATCTAGCCCATTATAAAGAGCTTTTCTACTTTAAAAAAATAATGCTAATGTATGCAGATTTTCATGCCACAGTTCCATTATTAGTAAAAATAAAAAAAACTTGTCTTACTTTGTTTTTGTAACGATGTCCCGTATTTGAGTCCGTCAGATTTCCCTACATTTGATAATATTTGGGCTATGGCCGTATGCCAGTCGGAGTCGCCGCTTTTTCAATGTACAACATGGAAACAGCGCCAGTCGACTTATTTACGTTTGTCATCATCGAATTATGTTCACCCAGACGGCTGGTGTTAAGACATTGCCACAGCTATTTTTCGCGAGATGCGATTTTTTTCTATTTTCAAATTTTACTGGAAGTAAAACAAATTTGATTCTAAATGTTTGAAGACACTATCAAATTCAATCTCAATCTATAACATCTTTTAATAATTTTTTGGAAAATAATAATTTTTATTGAAAAATAATAATTATTCAAAATTCGCGTGCGAAATTTTAATATTCGCGCGACAAAATTCAAAATTTATAATTTATCAATAAAAATTATTAAGTTCCTAAAAAATTAATAAGAAGTTTTACAGAATGTAATTTAATTTGATAGTTTCTTCAAACATTTAGAATCAAATTTGTTTTAATTCCAGTAAAATTTGAAAATAGAAAAAAAATCGCATCGCGCGAAAAATAGCTGTGGCAATGCCTTTAGGCTGGGAGGTCCTTCGCAGAATCCACACTTATGATTGTTCAGGGTGTTACGGCTTTATAAAGGGGAGTATTCTACTGTGGATACTTTTTTAAAGATTTTGCCTAGAATAGGAAACAGATTGATAGGGTTGTAACTTAATGGTTCTGTGAAGGTTTGTTTGGTTTTTTGATCGCTAATACTTTTGTGTGTTTCCTTACCGTTGGGAAGACCAGACTGCGCTCCTTGGTGATTGATGTAGGCGGTTTTATCATGATTTTTGTTATAGCTGGTAATTGGTTTCCTGAGGATTTCAATTGTTTAACCAACTTCCAGACCAGACCGAGATGAGATTTGGTTTTCTGTTTGGACGTTTATTTTTCTATACGAATAGGTATTGGTGATTTCGGTTATTTTGGTTTTAATTTGTATTGTTACTTGGGTGACGGAATGACGAAGCAGACGATTTTGAAGTCTATTGTGTTGCGATACCACTGCGATCTTTCACTTTTTGGGAAAACGGATGCTTGCAGCTAAAGTTATTGGAAATTGATGGGAACGATGAATTTACTGTTTGTTTAGTACAATATTATGCTGAATGAAACTCCTGACTGTTCCTAATTCTAACTGACTCCACCTAAACAGCAAAAGATCTTTTTTTTTCATCACTGTCGGCGGACACTACCAAATCGGATGATGCTTTTTTGGTTGGTTTTGTATTTGAGGTTTGCGATTTATGCTCCTTACTTACAGTAAGAAACGCTTCGCCTTAACTGTTATTTTAATTTAATGACGACTGATTACTTTGGATTACGACTGTTTTATTATGGTCAGTTTTTGTTTATTGGGCATAATTTGAATTTATGTCGTTTTTAGTTATAGCATTGATATGTTCGTTAAATCTTATGGAAACAAATTCTACCTGTTTGGGCGATATAGAAGTTTTAACAGTCGTCGCATGTTAGTTTGTACATGCCTGAATTAATATTTTGAAAGTATTTTCTAAGATTTTACTTGAACTATTATATTCTATGCTGATGTACTTTCTATCTTTCTTGACATCCTTTTCTTAGCCAATGGTTCAAATTAATTAAAACTGCTAGTTAAAACCGCTAAGAGAAGCAGGTCTTTTATTCTATAGGTAATCAAAATCTTATTTGGATTTCATACGTCATTTTTGTAAATGCGATGTATTTCTTGGTCCATCTGGATTACGGGCTGATTTACGAATATGAATAAAATTAAAAATATACAAATTAGTTTTTTTGGCTGATTTATAGCGGCGTGGGAAATTTTTATGATTTTTCATGTTACTTACACACATAAAACAAATACAGTCAAACGCTACATAATTTCAATAAATATAAAGCAAATACTTTGTTTTTCAAGTTAATTGGTAAAAAACCTAGAATTATTTTGTTTGATGAAATGTATTTACCCTTTTCGTGTGGAATCGGCCAAAAACGTTTTATTATTGATGTTGAATTATTGATTTGACATAATTTTTTTTTCTTTTTCAATTATTAAATTCACAAACAAAAAGCTTTTTTATGATAAATCAATAAGTTAGCAATCAATTATTTATTGTGTTTTTTTTTTTAGTGAATGGCGTAATACCAATCCAGCAACTACTTTCTTATAGTTCTTAGAAAAATCGTACACGTACTTGTATAATGTTTTGCGCCACACGATAGATAAATAATCTGTGTATTTATACCCAAGGCCTTTCATTGACATATTGTCTCAGTATCAATTTATTGTGTTCTATCGATTATTCCAAATACAAACATTAAACAAAAATATGTAGATATTAGATATTAAATATATATAATACCGGCGAACAATATAAATAAGTAATGATCGCATGTAATATTTATGTAAACCTAACCGCACCGCGCCTCAAAATTTTGTACATTGTTTACTAACATGGAAACGGCTAACAAGAACAAAGTTAGTTCGGTTTGTGTTAACAATTAGATTACGCAATTAAAATACCTTTATGGAATAAATTTGTTCTACTGGATTTTTCTTTAGTATAACATTATAAATACCTTGCTAAACGTAGGCGTAATGTTCTAATTATATTAATTCGCTCTAAATTTGTTTACTTCGCTTATTAATCACTAATTTTTGCTCAATGTCGACTTGTCAAATCCTAGATTTCCTATAGTCTCCAAGTTTTACTTGCTGCAGTTGGTTTGAAAAGGTTGCAATTTCTTATTTTTGCAACTAATTTGCCTTGCGAATTCCATAGTTTTAAATTATTTGTCTTCAAATTTAGATCTGAGTAGTTGTTTGCATTTTTCTATCGGTAAAATTTTTCTATTTTTAGATTCTTACGAAAAACTACCAAAAAAGTGTTAGTCACCAATTTTCATGTGAAGATTTGTCATATTAGGTTAAACGGCAATGTTTCGTAAGAGCATCGTGAAGTCGTAGTTACTATATAGTAATTATTTTGCCTTTCCCTAAATCTCAGGCGATTTCGATCAATGTTGACCAGGGAGCGTATCGAAATCCCGGTTTTACAAAATTTCGGTTTTAATCTCGGTTTTTATATATTACTTCGGTCTAAAAAGACCAAAGTATTGAAATCCTGTCAAAAATGGCGAAAAATTTGGTTGGTCCAAAACCACTTTTCTCGACGTTTTGAAAGTCCCTGAGTCTGAAAATGCAAAAAAAAAAAATGTCCGTCCGTCTGTCTAGATGTCTGTGTGTCTGGACCCATGGTATCTCGAGAACGGCTTTTCAGATTTTGAATTTTTTTTCGCCAATCTGTTTCTATGGTCAAGGCGGAGATTTGAAAAGCTTTTGGAGACTGTACGTCAAGAGGGTGGGGTACCTGCCATACGAATTGACCCAAAATACCTGGTTTTATAAATATTTACGATTTTTTGTGTATGCTGGTTTGATTATTATTGAATTGGGCATTGAATTGGGAATTGATTTGAAGGTTAAGTTAGGGGTAAATTTGAGGGTTGAGTTGAAGTTGAGGTGGAGTTGAGTTGAGGTTGCATTAGGATGTAGTGAGTAAGTAGTTAACAAATTTTTTATATGATGGAACTTGCGCTTGCCTATTTATCATCCGATTATTATGAAATTTGACATGTGTGTCGGAAATGGGAATCTAAAATGATTTTTGGATAAAGTTCTGGAATATGGCCAAGTATGATGGAAGTTGCCTATTTTTCAACCGATTAAGATGAAATCCGATATGTGCGTTGGAAATGTGATTCTAAAATGATTTTTGGACGAAGTTTAGGAATATGGCCAAGTATGATGGAACTTGACTATTTCTCATCACATGTACGTTGAAAATGGGATTCTAAAATTGTTTTGGATTAAGTTCTGGAATATAGCCAAGTATGATGGAACTTGGCTATTTCTCAACCGATTTCGATGAAATTCGACATGTGTATTGGAAATGAGATTCTAAAATGTTTTTTGGATGAAGTTCTGGAATATGGCCAAGTATAATGGAACTTGCCCATTCCTCATCCGATTATGATGAAATTCGACATGTGCGTTGAAAATGGGATTCTAAAATGTTTTTTGGATGAAGTTCTGGAAAATGGCCAAGTAGGTGGCACTTACCCATTTCCCAACCGATTATGATGAAATTTGACATATTCGTTGAAAATGGGATTCAAAAATGGGAAAATGGGATTAAATGTCGCTTGGATGAAGTTCTGGAATATGGCCAAGTAGGTGGCACTTGCCTATTTCACAACCGATGTTTTTGAAATTCGACATGTGTGTTGGAAATGGGATTCTAAAATGTTGTTTGAATGAAGTTCTGGAATATGGCCAAGTAGGTGGCACTTGCCCATTTCTCAACCGATTATTATGAAATTTGATATGTGTGTTGGAAATGTGATTCTGAAACGAGTTTTGGGTGAAGTTCTGGAGTATGGCCAAGTAGGTGGAACATGCCCATTTCTCAACCGATTTTGATGAAATTCGACATGTGTGTTGGGAATGGGATTCTAACATGGTTTTTGGATGAAGTTCTGGAATAAGGCCAAGTATGATGAAACTGGCCCATTTCTCAACCGATTTTGATGAAATTCGATATGTGTATTGGAAATTGGATTCTAAAATGAGTTTTGGATGAAATTCTGGAGTAGGATGGAACTTGGCAATTCCTTAATGGGGTATCATCAAATTTGAGATAGGTGTTGGGAATGGAATTCTAAAAAAATTTTTTGGTAAAGCTCTGGAATAAGGCCAAGTAGGATGGAAATTAGTTATTCCTTACCCGATTATGATGAAATTTGACATGTGCGTTGTAAATGGGATTCTAAAATGATTTTTGGTTAAAGTTCTAGAAAATGGTCAGTTACACATAATTTTGTAAACTACTTTCGGTATAAAGTTCTAAAAAACGATTTTTCGTGTTATATTGGATTCCTGTACTCCTGCTACTAAAGCTTTTGACCTGTTTGGCTGTAGTTGTTGTATGTATAAATAAATTTACATAGAAGGCTATTCGCGAACGGTTATTTTTTCGAAAATAATTTTTCAACCAAAAAAAAAAAAATTCAAATTTGAATTAAATATTTAAATATATAAATAAGTATTGAGTGAAACGATGGCGGAGGAGTAAAGTGTACATTTGGTGTTGGTGATTAAAAATTTAAAAGCAAAAATATTATTATACATTTTCGAGACTTTGTGTATAATTAATAATTATTTTAATAAAAGTTAACATAATAATCACTAAAATTATTAACATAAAATACAGTTTGAACCATTTAAATACTATACTATTTGGCTCAGCTCAGTTACTGTGTCAGTCGGTGTTATAATTATCAATAATGCCCAACAATACGGATACTGCTAAAGCAGCAGGACCCACTACACGCAAGCAGTCTTCACGGGGGCCCATTTCATCTACTGAAAGCTTATTTAATTTAGAGAATCCTAGCAATAAGGATCTGCTAATCGCTATTTTATCAATTCATAAAAGTCATGCAGAAACAAATAAGAAACTTGATTCAGTCGTGGATGACATTAAATGTCTTATTCGTGACAATGATGCTAACAAAGGTCTAATTCAACAAAATACAATTGGATTAAATTCTGTCCAATCTGAGATGACGAAATTGAAGTGTGAACTTGAATATCTAAAACAAAAAGAATTTAATCATGACGTGATGATTTCTGGTATTCCATATCTAGCTAACACTACTGCTGAGGTGTTATTTGACTCCATTAAGAAGATTTATATGTTTGAACAACAAGATGTTATTTCATATTTTCTTCGGCAGATTGGTATTCAGCAACATTTCCAATTCATCATTAAATTTAAAGATTTGGGTTGTAAGTATAAATTCATTAAATTGTTTCGCACTAGCGGTCCGCTATTTCTACGTCAGTTACTACCACAATCCATTATTACGGCTGAGCATGGTAACCGTAAATTGTTTGTTAATGATCTCCTAACGAAGTACAACCTGGATTTATTACATCAGCTGCGGCAATTGCAAAAACAACAAGTGGTTAGCAATTACTGGTATCGTAACGGCACTTATCATGTTAAAATTAAAAAAGATGATACTACGTCGAAAATTATCAGCAGCATGGAGGATATTCATAAACTCAAAGCGTAGAAGTTATGCAATAACTAATTTTGTCTTCTTTATTATATTTTATTTTATTTTCGTTTTTTTTTCTCATCAATATCAAGTACACTAGTACATTTTGTGTTTTTTTTTGTGATTGTAGTTTTTTCTTTAGTATTTTTGTTAGTGATGAATACTGTTAATGATGAATATAATCTGGCCAATGAAATCAACATTTCGTTTGATAAATATAGTAGTTTTGATCACGTCCATGATAGTTATGAAAGAATTCTCTGCTTAAATGCAAGAAGTTTGCGTAATAAATTGGATGAAATAGAAATGACTGTTTCTTCATTTCAAAAGAAACCTAAAATTTTGGTCATTTCTGAAACTTGGATGTACAGCAATGAAACCCAGTATTTCAATTTACCAAATTTTACATCCTATAACTGCGTTAGGGATGATGATCGTGGCGGTGGTGTTTCTATCTTTGTTCATGACAGCATTTGTTCAACTGTAATTTTCTCTCACACCATAGATTATGCTAGCTACTTAATCGTTGAATTATTGCCGTCTAAAATCAAAATTTGTGGAATATATAGGTCTCAAAAATCGAATCTGGATACTTTCTTTCATAAATTAGATGATATATTTAATACTTACAAAAATTCTATTGTAATGGGTGATTTGAATATTAATTATTTATTGGCTAATGATTTATCAACACAAAAGCTTGAAAGTAGTGTTCTTTCGAATGGTTTTGTTATTTTGAATCCCCGACTTTCTGAATTTTATACAAGAATGTTCAATTCCCCTTCTATTTTAGATTATGTGATCACAGATTTAATTTCACACAGGTATAATTTTGACACCTTTGACGTATCTTATTCGGACCATAAAGCTATTGTGTTAGATTTCTATTTTCATTCTCAGCGGAATTTGAATTTGCGAGAAGCGACTAAAACGATAATTGATCATCAAAATATTTCGAAAATTTTAAGTGAGTTTGGTTTTCCGACTACCGTTGACTTTTGCAGTCTGATTGCTTATCTAACCGATTTAATACGTAGACATACAATCACTGTTCGAATAAAAAAGAAAAATAAACATTGGATCAACAGTGAATTACTTCAATTAATTTCTCGTAGGGACAAATTTTATCGTTTGCATAAAAAATTCCCTGATAACTCTTATTTCAAAGAGTAGTTTCTATCTTTCAGAAATTTGGTTTCCAATAAAAACAAATTCTTGAAGAAGCAATACTATGGTGATCAGTTTAGGCAGAATAATTTTGACTCTCGGAAAAATTGGGATTTGTTCAATCGTATTATTTTTAATCGTACCAAGACGATTAACCCTATTGGAATATCTGATCACTTTGGTAATTTATTGGAACCTTTTGCGGTAGCTAACATTTTCAATAGACACTTCATTGAAGTGTCTTTTAATTGCTTTGACCAACCCTCGACCACAAATCTTGAAATTATCCATAGTTTCAGACATTATGCTATATATAACTGCTCTGAACCCATTTCATTATCAAAGGTATGTTTATATAAAATTGACAAAATTATTAGTTCTCTTAATACTAAATCTGCTGACGGATATGATTTAATATCAGCAAAGTTTTTGCAAATCCATAAAGAGAATCTCATATATGTTATTATGCAAGTCACTAACGATTGTATAGATAATGGAATTTTCCCTAGTTCATTAAAAAAAAGCAGTGGTTTCACCTATTCACAAATCTGGAAGCAGGAAAATGTGTTCTAATTTCAGGCCTATTTCAGTCCTTAATTCTATGTCTAAGATTTTTGAGAAAATCATCTATGACAATATTAACGGTTTTTTCCTCAAGCATAAGGTTATTAATGAGAATCAGTTTGGATTTATTAAAAACTCGAATACCCAAGCAGCTGTGGCCAATCTCATGCACAATGTTTATTTAGGGACTCATGCGAAACTTCATGTTGGTATCTTATTCATTGATATTCGAAAGGCCTTTGACTGTGTTGATCATTTTATATTAATAGAAAAACTCAAGCTACTCAAACCCACTGAACAATTTCTATCAGTTCTAAAAGACTACCTAAGTGATCGCAGTCAACGCACAATTGTTAACAACATTTACAGTGATTATGCATCAATTTTTGCTGGTGTACCACAAGGATCAATTCTGGGTCCATTATTATTCATTTTTTATATTAACGATATTTTTAATTTGAACTTGGTTGGTAAAATGCAGCTTTACGCTGATGATGCAGCTTTAGTGTATAGCAGTAGCGATTTAAATGATGTCACAAAACATATGCAACATGATTTACACTTGATCAACAATTATCTATTGCCTAATCGTTTGTCCTTGAACCTCAGCAAAACCAACTACATTATTTTTGAAAACAAACCAAAGGACAACTTCCCATCATATTTTAGTTTCGGCAATTTTAACATTCAAGAAGTATCTTTTTTCAAGTATCTGGGATTGGTAATTGATTCAAAACTAAATTGGTCGATGCATATTAACAAACTATTCAAAACTATTTCCCCAATGTTATTTGTGTCGCGACGCATTTGCAACTATATTAATACTGAATCTGCGTGGTTAATTTATTTTGCATACGTCAAATCGCATCTTAATTATATGTCCATGATCTGGAGTGCTGCACCTGCTTATTTGTTGCGACCTTTATCAATTCTGCAGAATAGGATTATACAAATTATTAAACACCTACCCAGACTTACCACCTCATATTTACTATGCAGCGAAAAGATCTTACCTATTGCTGTTTTAGGTGATTTAGATTTACTGATTTTCATTTTTAAGGCAATTAACAACTTAACTAAATGTAATTACAATTTCCAAAGGGCTAGTGACATCCATAATTATAATACACGGTCAAATCAAAACTACTATATGTCATCTCTTCGAACCAATAGAGACTCGAATAATGTTTTTTATAGAGGCTTGATTTTGTTCAATGAATTGCCTGATGAAGTTAAACAGGAAACGCGCATTGGCCACTTTAAATCATCTGTTAAGACTTTTATTTACAACAAATGGCTAAATTTGATTACTATAAGAATAGGAACTTGAGACTTGAATTAATTTAAGTATTTTTTGTGTTTGTTTTTTATTTTCTTTTTTATTCTATGTTTATTTTGTATATTTTTCTCCCTCTTTCGTTTCATACACATGTATACTTATGTACTTTTCTATTTGTTATAGTTTTTGTAACTTTTTAAATGGAATTAAATAAATTATAACGAAAAAAAAAAAATATATGTTAGTTAATATAGAAATCAGTACTATCAAAACTGTCACACCAACTTTATAACACAGGTGACAGGTGAACGCAATCCTCATTGAAAAAACCAAAGACCGAAGTTCTGATCACCTCGTGAGGTTTCAGCCCTTTATATTTTTCAGTTTAAAATTAAATTCCTTCGCTCTTTTCCAGAATTTATAAAAAGCAAAATTTTGTAAAATCAGGATTTTGAAAATCAGTCTTATGTAGCCAATCAGGAAGAAAATTTAGTGATGTACGTACTACAAGTTTACTCCTGCGAGAATGCCCCTATATGAGTTTGAATACCATTTTGAGTCATTGTGGCCCACAGCAAAGTGTGAAGGGATCCGACGAGAATAGTTGTTATACGTTTTCTTGAAAATTTGCATTCAAATCCAAAAAAGGGCTAGAAAAGACATTTCAAATTCCGGTTAGAACTTTAGCTATAGTTTGGGCAATATTGATGACCAGCTTATTATCGGTTACAAGTTAACCCAAGGTTCATAATAAATCAGTTTCAATGGTCAAGATTAGGTTGAAGGCTCAGCAAGAAAAAAAGTTTAGTGTGTTTTGGTCCCAAAAAAAAAGTTAAAGCTGTTAAGTTAATGCTCGGGAGGTCTAAGCCAATTTGAATATAGTTCACCGGGGGAGAGAAACAAAATCCCAAGAGTAAAATTCCGAGAGTTAAAATCCCGAGCATACATAATCCCGAGGATACAAAATCCCGAGGGCACAAAATCCCGAGGATATAAAATTCCGAGGATACTAAATCCCGAAGGTACAAAATCGGTAGGGTACAAAATCCCGAAAGCTTATGAAAATTCCAAAATCTAGTTGTTGCACAATTGGTGGAGTTTTTCCTTGATTTAAAGATGTTTACACAGAAAAATCGAACATTGAAAACAGTGATGATTATAATGGGATACCATCATATTCCTGAATGAAAAAATCCCGAAAAAAATACCGAAAAATACAAAGTAAACTGCCCCATTGAAAAGGAAGACCCCATTAAATTTTTATTAACTACAGTATGAAAACAAAAGGAAGCTACATAATTTCATGTCACTCTTGTGCGGAAAGGACCAATGCTAAGCGGCTTTGGGTAGTTCTCTATTTTAGTATGTCAATAATTATTATAAAAAAAACATAAATTTTTCAAAAATGCTCTAATCTCTATGAATGTAAAATTTCGAAAAATCATCAAAGCCGGGGTTTTGAAGCGGAAGCCCCATCCTCTTAGCTAAGGTATAAAACGTATTAAAATAATATTTCCAAAATTTATTATATTTAAAAAGCTAGATTTTTTGGGATTTTTTGTTTTTTCGGGATTATGTTATTCTGGATAACGATACCAAGCCGGTTATAACGGGGTCGTAATGATATCCCGCCTTTCAAAATCGCGCTTTATCAAAATTCTGGCCAAAAAAATTCTGCTTTTCAAAATCCCGGTTTTCTGAAAGTTCCGATTTTAATTTTTATTTTACTTTAAAATTCTCCTTCACCAGGAGGGGCGGCCCGAATTAAAACAAATATGTCTTTCAAAACCAAGATTTTGAAAACCGACATTTTGAAGGCGGAATTTTGAAAAGCGAGCAAACCTAGCCTCTCCTGTTACAAACTATCACCCTTCGGGGTTTCCTTGGGATTACAGGATTTTGTACCTTCGGGATTTTGTCCCCTAGGGATTTTGTACCCTCAGGATTTTGTACTCTTGAGATTATGTATCCCCGGGATTTTTTACCCTCGGAATTGTGTACCGTCGGGATTTTGATTTGCGTGATTTTGTCCCTCGGGATTTTGTCCTTCGGGAATACGTCACCAACCCTTCACCACTACTTTGCTTTCCACTACAACACAGTTGTTACATGGCACTTACGGAAAAGCAGCAAAGTTAAAAAAGCCTGGAAAGTGGAAAGGCGAATTCAAGAAAAAATCTTGAAGATTCAATGCACTATACCACAAATCGACGACATAAATTACAAAATTGCATGAATTGGGATTCGCATTGGTTTCTCAACCTCCTCATCCTAAAATACAATTTTTTTATCAAATAAACTAAAAAAAGAAAGAAATACTATCACTGTGCTTTATTTTCTGGAATTTATTGCCCTGCACCGTAATATAAGATTTTATTTGCCACAAATTGCAATTACTCTGTTTGAATTTGGTTTGTTGGCCTTAATTTTGTATTGAAACCGATATTTGTGGTGAAATGCCAATTGGCTCTATATATAAACAAATCCGATTAGCGATTACGAGAAACTTCAATTTCGGGTTAACCTGTAGAGATGTTATTCTGATAACGGAAACATTGACACATTTAATTTCCTTCTCTTTATGACACGTTTCAAACATAAAAGACGGTTTTCCAATAAAATAACAACTGTACCCAGGTTTACTCTTCGCATCCAACTGGTTTGACTGTACATTTGTCTCAGGACTGTTCATTTGTAGTGGTTTATCCAAGTTGTATCAACAGTTAAAATCAACATCAAAATTTGACTTGTCTTGTGAACTTTTGTGATGTTATCGGTGGTGATCGGGCAATCCCGAGGGCTGATCCTCAGCCAAGCTGGTAAGACCGGTTAATTTCAGCTTCCCATCTTTTTCACAGTAACAAATAAAGAGACTGGACTCACGTAAACAGTGTCTAATTTAGCTTTAATTTGCGCAGGCGAATTGTTTTTCAAAAGCAAATTTTAATCACGGCAAGATATAGGGAGCGCATTGAAATCTTAATTCTCAAAATCTTACTTTTATCAAAATCTTACTTTTTGACGAATCTTACTTTCTTGAAACCTAAGACTTCGATACGCTCCCACTTCCCGTATCCCAGTTTTACTTTAAATTAAAATTCTCCTTCACCAAAGGGGGCGGCCCTTCGTTTTCCCCATGAAAATAGCCATTTTTGAAGAAAGTAAGATTCGTCGTAAAGTAAAATTTAGTACCCAACCCCAAGATGTGTGTTCAAAATGCCTGAAATTTTAACTGGTATTTTCAAAGCATATACCACTGTAGTAAAGGGAGGGCCAATAGGGTTTCACCATACAAATTTATTGCGTTAGAATAATTTCTTTATTGAATCTTGCTTATTGATCGATAACAATTATGGGGCGGCCCATATCAATCCATTTGTCTAAATTTAGGATGATAACCTGGCATAACTGCTCCTCTATTCCACAAACATGCCTTTTTTATCTCGTCCTTTACCTCTTGAATTGTTGCTAACTTAGCTTTGGGATATACCTTAATTATGAAATAACCTGAAATAAAAAAGTCCAAGGATATTAAATCACACAGTCTCGGTGGCCAATTGACCTCGATGTTTCGCGATAAAGAATAAAGCCTTTATTGCATTGACTATATATGTACAATAGCATGTGGCATCGTCTTGTTGAAACCACATATCGTTCACATCTATAACACTCCCAAGCAATTATGCCAGGATGTCGTCCTAAATTTAAGCAAACGGATTGACATGTGCCGCCGACACCGTGGTGAATATTTGGTCGATATAATTGTTATCGATCAATAAGCATGATTCAATAAAGAATTCAAAATCATTCCAACGCAATAGTTTTTTATTTACTATTCACATGGTGAAACTTTTATTGGCCCAACCTTTAAAATGATTTCGATGAGGTATCAGTCAAAACATACCTATAAAACCTTCTGAAGGCTTATGTCAAAGAAAATAAAAATCTATCATTCCATTAGCGACACTTCTAAAATGAGGTCGAACTGCAAATAGCCGATTTCAAATACCTGTTCCAGTATTCAAAGATTCTTTGTGGAGATAGCTTCCTGACATTCCCATAAGCAAGAGTTGTATGATGCATAATGGCTGTTGTAAGACGAAGCATCCATTGTCTTCATACATACCTTTCATGTAGTTGCCAGACTGCTGCGAGACATAATGCGAGACTCAACTCTTTTTGGTGGGAAAGTATTGTTGATGGGAGGAGATTTCCGTCAAAATCTTCCTGCTGTACATCACGGTAATGAAACCGTCATAACTGAGGAGTGCCTAAAGATGTCTAGAGTATTTCAAACTAATTTTGAAACATTTAAGTTAAGCACCAACATGCGAACAGGTGAAAATGGAGAACTAACTAATAACTGTAGTCTTCCCGATGACACAATTGAAATACCATCTGAATGTGTTCTAAATTGTGAAAACAATTGCACGCCTGTATGTCATTGTTTAAAAAATCTATATTTGGCGACGAAATCAACAACTACTACAATGTCCTTCAAGAGATATACTAAGCCCTACAAATGAAGTGGTTTTAGTTATAATGCTCATAAAAAATCTAAAAAGAGGTTTGTGTAATGGCACCCAATTAATTGTCAAAAAGCTACAAGACAACGTAATTAGGGATGCAGTATTAGCAAACCCCAAAGAAGATGTATTTATTCCCGGTTTTACAATAAGCCCCTCAGGTAACGCTCTTGGTTTAGGCTTAAAAGAACACAGTATCCTGTCCGTCTTAGTTATGCAATGACAATTAACAGATCCCAGGGACAGTCTTTTGACAAAGTTGGTATTAGCTTGACTAAATGTGAACAATGAACTTTACTTCCCGACAGCGACGGAGTGTTCGCAAAGAACATTGTCTACAAAAGAGTACTTCAATAAACACTACACATCTTCAAGGTCAGATACGCCTGTCACTTCGTGACTCGTCAGTTGCCTTTTAAGACGATTTCAAAATTATTAGTTGCTTTCCAATCGACCATCCGAACTGCTTGACTATAACGTATAAGACAGGAGATTAAAACTGCAAAAGTATTGGAAATTAGAACTTTGGCCTTAGGACAGATTGCATTTACCACTCAAGTTGATTCTACTGAACCTATTTACGTCAAAATTGCTGCAAACCATTGTTTGGTTTGAAAACGTTAATAAAACTACATAAAGTTTCATTTTTTAGTTATCGGTCATTTTCAAGGTCATTTGAAGGTCAAATTGGTATTGTTTTTTTATGTAGGAACCTATATTTTATTCCGTACTATTTCTGTTTGACGTTAAATTTGTGGCGGTTCACGCATTTTTATCTTGCGCCTAAGTTATGCGTTCGCCACCACATAGTCCATTCCAACGCGAACAAAAACAATACACCTATTCGCACGCAATAAACAAACGCACCTATTTGTTTACGCAAGCATACCAACAGACAAACACAACAAAATTAAAACGATGATGACAAAACAAAATAAATAAAATAAAAAATTGGAAAACAGTCTCGTCTCGGATTTAGTGCGGAGCGCACGCGCGCTCAGTAATTAAGTACATATGTACATACGCATAAATACTATGCACAAAATGGTGGTGTACAAAAATAATTAATTATATAAATAAAATAAATAAATAAATTGTTATACAATAATAATTTAAATTGAAATAAATTAACTAACAAATTAAAATTAATTAAATAATAAATTTTTGTAAAATAAATAATGAACACACGATTTTACATTTGCACCCCTATTCCCATAGTCGCATCACTTCATGTGATGTGATAACTATCACATCACTTCAATTTTGGTATTCTCTTAGTCGATTGAAGTGACGTTTATCGTTTGAAGTGACAACTATCACTTGAAGCCATATTCTCTTAGTCGTATAAAAAGTTAAACATCACTTGAAATGATACATTCATCACCTGAAAATTGTAAGTGACAGATCAAAATGAAAAAAAACGTAAGTTTTTAATTTTCAGTTACGTTAATATTGAAAATAGGTAGTTTCTGTCATTTGTCGTATCACATCACATGAATCGACTAAGAGAATACCAATCATCACTTGAAGTGATGTGATAGTTGTCACATCACCTGAAGTGATGCGACTATGGGAATAGGGCTGTTGGTGACCACCGACGTCCGTTTTTACGGAACACGAACACGCCACGCATATACATATAAAAATCGGCGCAACCATTTTGGTATATTTTTTTTTTTTTGGTGTCAACATTTTGTTTTGTACAAATTACACACACATATATACCAGAAAATATGGAGTCAGCATCACCGCAATCAGCATAAATTCAACATATACACATAAAATAGACATCTAAAAACACACGAAACAAGAACTCACACCATCAACTACCACCACCATCGCATCATGATTGCTAATACACCAGTAGCATGACTAATAACAACGGGACTAGCAACGGCGACATCAACGCTATCACAGCCATCGCCTATTAACAACAAAGGCGACGAAGTCAACATTATTTTTATCACCGACGGGATCAACTACAACACCGCCATCATTTTACGGCGTGCACTTTCGTCATCACGGCTATTATCGTGGCCACCAGTGCCAGCAACCACGTTGTCATTAACACCATCATCGTCGTTATCACACCATCATCATCACGCAGCGTGATCATCACCGCGATCACTGCAGCCGCCATCATTTCACGAGGCACATGTTCCTCGCCTTCATCATTGCGATCATCATTACCATTGCCGTTATCGCGCCAACTGGCAGATGTTGGATCACTGTTGTTGTACATTGTATCATTGTTGTGGTACCAACAATCAGACGAAACAATAGCAGAAACACAAGCCGGAAGTCATATCGTCGCCATCATCACATCAGGCAGCATAATTATATCGGTTATATCGTCATCGCCGTCGTCATCATGGCTACCATCGACACCAACAACAATAACAGCAGAAGCACAACATCATCACATCACCTCAACATTTTTTTTTTCTTATTAATGTAAATTGTTCACCACCACATTTTATTGTTATTTTTTCCGGTTTTCTCTCATTTTTAGAATCAATAAATTTCTTTTGATTTTGTTTTATTCAAATGGCTACACAAAATGTCGCACGGCAAAGCGACCACCCAGCCATTCCCCACCACACCCCCCAGACGGACACGACACAACAGAAACTGACCTCACAACAGGTTACGTAGATTACAGAATATCCTTCTGGTCTACGCATGTTGTGAGGCCAGGCAGGGACCAAAAAAACAAAAAAAACTTAAGCAAGAAAACGCCATACATAAAAATGGCAAGCTGCGGTTTTTTTTTGTTTACGGTCGACAAACACGCGAGCATCACAAACACTTGCACACACACGCAAGAATCACACACACACCCACGCGAGCATCACGCACACACTTGCACACGCACGCAAGCATCATACACACACTCGCACATCATACACACACTTGCACACACGCAAGCATCATACACACACTCGCAAACCACACTTGCATACGCACGCAAGCAACACACACTCGCACATAGCAAACAACACATACACACATTTACAGAGGGGGAAAACTAACTCGTGGGGGAGTCATGTGGCGGTTCACGCATTTTTATCTTGCGCCTAAGTTATGCGTTCGCCACCACATAGTCCATTCCAACGCGAACAAAAACAATACACCTAGGGCCCTATTATGAAATAAATGCGATTTCGCATTTCCATGCGATATCGCATTTTGGTATTATGAAACACCCTTTTCGCTTTTAATCCGATCTTAGTCGAACGATGCGCCATATTATAAAATAATAAGGCGGATTTTTGCGAAAATACAAGTGACAAATGCGAATGCTCAATAGCAGTCGAATATCGCATTTACAAGTAAAAAATTTAATTTACGCTTACGTTAAAATGTAAGTAAACACGATAGTTTAATATTTTTATTATAAATATCGACATAACCAATAATTTTACAAATAAATTAAAATATTTATTATTTTGTATCTATTCACAATGTAATTAATAATTATATACATATGTATATAATTTATAATATCAATTTAGGGGAAGCACAACAAATAACAATCAATTTGAGGTACTAATGGAGCCACAGAAACGCCACAGAATCCATTATATAATTATTTTTTTAAATAAATCACAGCGTTTCTTACTCACACATAATTTTTATTGACAAAAAACAAAAACAAACAGCAAATTATATTTTAACAATTTGACAGATGGAAATTTCCCAATAAGGGAAATGCGATATGCGATAATGTAATTTCACAATTCAACTGACGAAGCCGATCGCATTTGTTGAATCGCAAAAAATGCGAAATGCGATCCGCTTCGCATCGGTTTCATAATAGGGCCCCTATTCGCACGCAATAAACAAACGCACCTATTTGTTTACGCAAGCATACCAACAGACAAACACAACAAAATTAAAACGATGATGACAAAACAAAATAAATAAAATAAAAAATTGGAAAACAGTCTCGTCTCGGATTTAGTGCGGAGCGCACGCGCGCTCAGTAATTAAGTACATATTTACATTTCCTGTGGCGACTCGCTCATTTTCCGTAAATTCATTTTTCACTCACTCGCCACCACAAATTGATTTACACGCGAACAGGGCCCCTATTTGTGAATCCGTTTCGTTTGGTCATTCGAAACGAATGATGTATTCGTTTCGAATAAGAATTGGTATTTTTGAATTCGATCGAAAATAAAAACCTACTGTATCAATAATAATGAAAAGGGAAATTCTGTTTTTTTGGGTAAACCTATACGAAAAATACAAACCTTGACCAATTTTGAAGTTTGATTGTTTTGTCTATAGTCTCGCAGTTTGAAAATTTTTAATTTGTGTTGTGGTTGTGGATATGTCTTCTGTTAAATAATTATTAAAAATAATTCTGTTAAATAATTATTAGAATTATTTATTATTTGTTTCTTCTATGGGGAGTTTAAATTTATTGATTATGATAAATTGCTTCACACAGTCGTGTTTTGGTGTACATCGTAAAAATTAATGTGTCCAAAATGAGCTAAATCATAAATACAAATTTCTGAAAATAAATTTTTTATTTTATTAAACAGAAAAAATAGTTTTATTTCGATTGTGTGTATTATTTTTCATTGGTGCATAAAATTTCAAAATACATAATATTTTTGTACGTACATATGTGTCTATTTATTATTTGCTGAACTTTTCATGTTCCGTCGGTGGTTACGATATTTCTTCCACTATAATTTTTATAAAAAAATAGTATTTCTTGTAAAATTATTTATTTAGTGGTTACATTTGTAATTAAAAATGATCCCGTCCTAAAATGGCATCTTAATTATTAAATTACTGCTGTGCGTAAAGAATTATTCTCCATTTGTATATGGATTCGTCAACAATTCTTTCAACGAACAGAAATCCGTTCATGAACGTACAAATGTTTGTCGAAAACGGATTGCTCGATAAGGGAAATTTTCGTTCGTTTGACGTTTGAACGTTTTCGTTTCATAGTTATTCGTTTTCGTTGATTTATTATACGTTTTCGAATTCACAAATACCAATCGTTCGAAAACGCCATTCGTTTATTCGAATTCGGATTCACAAATAGGGGCCCTGATTATACAAGCAAAACAATGCACCTATTCGCTCATGCGGTAATACCAACGGAGCGACAAAAAAAAAATTTAAAAAAAAACGAAAACACAAAATAAATAAATTTCAAAATATCAGTCTGCTACTCTGCTCTCAATCGTCAGTGCGGTGACATAGCGCCCACCTCGCGCGGCCAAAATGGTGGTGCAAAATATTAATTTACTTTTTGTTTATAATAAAATTAAATTGAAGTTCATAATATATGTATTATATAAATTAAAATTTAATAAATAATAAAAATTAAATAAACAAAACATTAATATAAATTAAATTGGCGTGCATTTATTTGATTAGTGTGGAAAATTAACAGATAATACAAAAACGTTATAAATTCTTGTTATTCACTTGAATGATTCACTAACATATACAAACGATAAAAGAGATTTAATTAAAATTGCTTATATTATATTCTAACGCCGCAAGTGTTTACTTTTCCTAAATAACCCGATTCAAAGCGTTTGCTTATTTTTTTATAGCCAATTCACAAAATAACCTGTTACTTTCCACTTCCGAGATGTAGAGCCTACTTTTTGGGATTAATAATTAAATTGGGATTTGGATTGTTTGACCGCATCAACAGTCTCATTTTGAGCCAATTGGGGATAATCTCGACTAGATCTACTGGATTTTATTCATTACTTGATACTGGCTTTGGAAGCTAAAATAATATTTGAACTTTCAGGATTTCTGCTCTCGGATTCTCTTACTTTCCATCACCATTGGCTCTGGCGACTCGATGCAAAACTGTATGTAGGCGCTCTTTTCAGAAATAGCCCTGGAAGGTCAGTAGCGTAATTACAAATTGCAGTGCAGGCTAAAGCAAAATGTGCCTAAATGTCGTTTATTTTTCACATCAGACGTCCAGGGAATTTTCGTTGCAGAAACTGAATTGTTTGATTTGCAACGTGGCATAGCGGACCGTCTTGTTGAAACCAGTAACCGTCAAGACCTTTTTCACGCATTTGCGGGCAGACATAATGAGCTAACATCCACCAATATCGATTTCCATCGACTGTTTCATTTTCTCTGAAAAAAATATGGCCCAATGATGGTTTTAGCGCAAACGCCGGCCCAAACAGTCACTTTTTGGTCATGCAATGGCGTTTCAGCCGCCCCGGTGGCACAGTTGTTAGCATGCTTGCTTTAAGCCCCGGAGGTCCCGGGTTCGATTCCCGGCGGGTGATGAAAAAATCACGGCTGGGTTATGTAGGATCAATGAATTAATCACTCATTATCCATTAAAATAATGATTACGAAACTTCAATACGAAGCGGCCAAATCCCTCCATGGGATATAGCGCCAGCGAAAAAAAAAAAAAAAAAAAAAAAATGGCGTTTCAGGGATCGTTGATTCTCCGGTCCATTCGAGCGACTGTTTGGCCATATTTCAAACGACGTGGACGGTCTGTCGGCAATATTCTTTGTGTTAATTGCACTTTATATGGAAACAAATACAAATCATCCTTCAAAATGCGCCGCAAAGTGGTACCATTGATGCCAAAATGCTGAGCGCGGCGGCGATACGACACTTTTGGTTTCTGGGCAACACTCTCTATGACCGCTTCAACCAGTTCATTGGAACGTCTTGGTCGTTGATGAAGGGCATGTTGACGATCTCCCACTGTCCTGTGCTCAACAAAATTCGACACCGAACGACGAATAGTGTTGTGAGACGGTGCCTGTTGGCCTCGATATTTTCGACGATATGTACGTTGAGTTAACAAAACTTAACGACTATTTTAAATGTAGCGTCACTATTTCGACGCGTTATTCCGGTGTGAAGCGATTCATGGTTAAAATTATCTGAATTAACGTTTCAAAACATGTTTAATCAAGTCAATCGATTGTCAAATGTCACAGTTATTCAATGTTTACATAACGACATAAAAGATGGCGCACCCTGTACACTATGTATTTATTGAGGAAAGATGTAAACCACAAATTTATGTTTGATTTTCTTGCCGTACATATTTTAATCACATTAAAATAAATTTTAATGTTTTGAAATTATGTTTATGCAATGCATTCGACTATGAAAATTAAGTTTTTCCCCATAAAACTTTTCCAAATTTTTTTAGGGGATTTTATGGCTCTTATTTTTGTGCGAAGCTATTTCACGAAATCTGAAGTATCTGTGTTGGGGTCCCAATTTGATCGTTGATGAAAAATTCATCTGGTATACCTTGCTGTTTTCACCCCTAAGCGAGCTTTGCTGAAGTTTGTGCTTGAAGGGGCCCGGGACTTTAGTTTGAGGCCCTTTGTAATGAACTAGAACTATATACATTCCGTTTTAATTTTAACAAAATCAATTTTTCATGACATTAATTATGGAACGCATTGTTAGTCATGCCTGTTCATGAATCCGACTTTCCAGTTTTCCACTACAGAGTTTTCCACTCATCAGAAACAAAGACATGTCGATATCTGTTCTTTTTCTCTTCTTTTGAATATTAATCCAAAGTGTTAAACTATCAAATTTTACTTGTTTACACATTTATTGAACAAAAATAGGCCCCATCGCTAAAATTACTTCCAAACTTGCAAATAGCCCTTGCAACTGCCGCGGAATCAATACATAGACTTGGACACTGCTTGTTGAATTACAAGGTATCTTTAAACTTATGCACAATTCGGCAAATTTTTTCTCAGAAGTTCCCTTCGATTATTCAGAAAAATTTTCACCAGGTTCAAAACATTTCTTCGGGTTGGTAAACTGCAAAGAGTTCCATGAAAATTTGTCTATATTTTTAAATTTTGTTTAGTTTGCAAATACTTTGTATTATGAAAATTATTTGGTTGCTAGACGATTGAATAATATTTGCCCCGGTGTCAGTGAAAAATTAATAATACGTAAAATTTGGAATTTCGATTAAGCCAATCAATTCAAACATCAATAGGTATAACATTTTGGAGCCTGCGGAAATTACCTCTCTTGCTCCTCTTTCCTCTAATAGGGCCCGTTCAACGTATCTATGAATTATTGTACAATCGGCTTTGGAAAGTTTCACGTGGCTCCAACTCTGGCTCGTCTATTTTCGAGAAAGTAGTGGCGCAGACGAGTTTCCGAAAACCAAGCTAGAATATTTTCAGACAGCTTCACCATGAATGTAGCCTAAACTAGTCGAAATTTTTAACTTTTACTTTTGATTTTGTGCCTGGTGAAATTTGTTGTTGTAATTTATTATTAAAGGTCGGTTATTATTTAAGTTTTGAAATTGTTGGGGTTGTTCTGGATTATGCTTTTATTCAGAATTTATTAGCCACCGGAAATATGTACATAGTTCCTCTATTAGTTACCATGAAGAAGTGTGAAAATTTGTTTCAATTCTCGGTATCAGGTATTGATAGTTAATGTTTCGATATTAAATTACTTTTTTTTCTGTATAATTGTGCATTTGTCATGCTCACTTAAGCTATTGAATGTGGCAATAAAATCACCAAATTTATTCATATTTGCCTACGTCAATTCTCAATGCTAATTGATTTATTTGATGCTAATGGCATTTTTAGAATAGATGCTCATACATTATATATCACTTTTAATTTCTGTTATGGTTTGAAAGCTATTAGCGTTGTTAAGTTCGGAATGGTGTATTCTACTTGAATATAGGAAGCTTATGTTTTTAAATTGGGTCAAATTTAATTATACGAGTTCAATAACTTGCAACGCACGAAACCTATGTTACATCAAGTCAAACACCTTTAACAACAATAATTCCTACCCTCACACGTGTATTATGCCGCCAGCATAATAAATGAGTTAACATATGGGAAAATCTAATTTCACTTTTCTTCTTATCAAATTCTAGCATGAAATATGTATGTACTCTACTAGAAACTATTTATAAATACATAATATAGTTTAAGCGCGTCGAACACAAAAAAAAAATTAAAAATATTGAAATACATAATTAATGATATGAAGGTTTCGAATTGCATGACAATTTCCAGACATAAATATACCAACAACAAACAATTCGAATAATAAATAGATTTCCGTATACAGGCACACTCTTACCGATATAAGTTGGTCTCCGATAAATAACAGCCCGTACACATAATACGATACGCAGGTTTTAAAAATAAAAATGTATGATCAAATTCAATAAAAACCAAATATTATTTTGTACAAAATATTCTAAATTATGTATTTATGAAAAATGAAACGGATATGATTTTATGTATTAGAGATGTGTTATATCCGGTTTACGGAAATGTATACATACGATGATGGATTATTGAAAAACTAACCGCACACAAAATGATATTAGATGACAAGCACATTTCGTGCTCATTAGAAATTTTCTATTTTTGTTTATTTAGATTTGGTGTCGCCATGCTAATTTTAATTATGTGTCGCCCAAACAAATTAACTTCAATATTTGTGTATAGGTAATTACTAATTAGTTTAATTAACTTGATATATTCAATTTATTGCCATACGGTCAGATTAATTAACCTGAAACGTCGTTAATTTTAATATTTTGTTTATTGTAGTTGTTATACATGTATATTATGTTAATGTTATTTTGTTTATGTTGTTTTGATGTTATGACTAAAATGCAATAAAATTCGATTTTTCTTACCCCTAACACAATAATTTTCTTGTATATACGTACAACATGTACTTCCATAACAAATCAAAATATATAAAGGGGGGCGACAATATGACGCCAATTTCCACTATGAAGCCAGCAATAAAATGATACATACATTGTGTGATAAAATATTATTGGTCTAGCCGGAATGGAAATTTTTTGTTATTTTGAGTGGATAAGATCAATGTTTATGGTATCATTTCAATTATTGATTTAATTTAATTATGAAATTTATTTTCTTTACACTATTTGCTTGGGTTAAAATTAATGGGAAAATTCGAAAATTTATTATCTGTAATATTATAAGCAAAAAAGCTGTGATTACATTATGGATTTGCATCTTCATCAAGTATGAATTAACTTATGAATAGACTACAATTATTTTATAATGCGGTCGATTAATTTAAAAAGCATTTAAATAAAATGATTTGTTTCGGTTTGCCATCTGTCCGTCCCCGTGTCCATCATAACGTGAGAATGAATGTTTGTATCGACTTAATTTCTACACTAAATGTTCTAGCAATCCAAGGGGATGAACCCTATTGATTTGATTGACTTTATTCTGTTGAGGGTGTTCGGAATACATATTTCAAATTTTCAAATAGACTTATTAATGAAATTCAACATGTGCGATGTAAACGTGATTTTATGGATGTGGTTATTTCTTAACTGGTTATGATGAAATCCGACTCGTACGATAGAAATAGAATTCTAAAATTATTTTTAGGCGAATTTCTGAAATATGGCCAGTCAGGTCGAAAGTTGGCTATTTCTTAACTGATTTTGATGATCATTTTTGTTTCATTTTATTAACATTTACTTCTTTCCTTGGTATCAAGATTATTTGTTTTTTTCTGCTTAGCATGCGTTTAGTTCTATAGACAACAAAAATGGCTGTAGAATTCGGGGCCGAATCTGTTCAATCTTTTTTATATTTAATTCAAAAGCTAATTTCCTAATTAATAAAAATGCATGCTTCAATAATTTCTCCATTTTTACTTGAGTGATCTCATCATTTCATTTAGCTCTGCACCATTATTAAACCTTTAAATAATTTCATTAATTTTATCATTGCTTATCAAGGAGAATATAATTGACATTATAAGTAATTATAATCTGAATTATTAAACTAATTTTTAAATAAATTATTAATACAAAATGACTCATCAATCAACATTAATGTTTGCACCGTACCTTGCTTGTTAATAATACGGTTTTATAGGCATCTGAATTCTAAATTAATTAATAAATGACGGCCCACATGTTTTTGGTGTTACTAAAAGAATTATTAATTTGTTTGTCGTTATACATAAGTATGTAGTCTTATCACTTTCTCTTACTCATGTATGTACACTTTGTGTAATGAAGACTTTTTTATTTCAAATGACTCGCTGAACGAGAAAAATTTAGAGAGTGGAGCAAATAAGTTGTTCCAGACCTTTTTACGTTGAAAATAGAATAAGTAATATATCCAGAGATTAGCAGATTGCATAGTATTTATACTTTATTCAAATTTAAGAATAAAGGCCGAAGATCACACTCTCTTCGACTTTTTCTTTTCCTTGTTCTACTTCATCGCAAAGCAGCTTTCTCCCAGATAGAATTGATATTAAAAGCTCTTCTTGAGCATGACCTCATTCAATTCTGAAATCGGATGAGGCAAACAGCCGTATATTTTCACCTGCAGAAACGACAAATATGTACCTTCGTCCTTCATTTGAGATTGGTGGCTCCAGAGTGGGCACATCTGAATCTGTTGGCATGCTCAGTTTAACCATAAATAATACGGTCCATTGGTGCAGCTAGATTTGCCTTAGTTATTTACAAAAATGTAAATTTTACGACTCAAAGTGGAATATAAGTCACATATTTGCGAGCTGGCGCACATTCGATCGAATCCAGAACTGAGCATTCTCTTTTACACAGGCGGAATTTGCCTTCTACAAATATTTCAAAGCTTTTTGAACTTGTGCCTGGCCTGTCCAAGCCAACACGCATATCGGGACCATAGATACAACCTTGAACTAAAATGGGCCAATACTAATAAGTTCCAAAATAATTTTTCCTTTGGAGCACGCATTGTGGGATAAATTGGACGACGAGGCTTTCTCGATGGCGTATATCTTGCAGAAGTTCTTAATCAATATCAAAAATAATATTCTAGAAGATTTAACTCCCAACACTTTATAACAAGTAAAGACACATTAAGAATGAAATTCCTAAGCGAAAACCCAAAAATTAATAAAAAGAAGGAAATTTAACAGTAACCAATTTAAATTAATAGAATTTAAAATTACGGATATCGCTTTTTTAAGTTTTTTTAGAATTTTGGGAAACAAACGGAAACTTCTGAAATTTTTTATAAATTCCAAAAATCGATAAATTACCCCAAAAATTCAAAATTACAAGGCAAGGAAATATGTGTGTAGTAATTTAAAGGTTTAAAATTCGGATTAGAATTTTCAAAATTTATAAATTTTCAAAAGTTTTGTATTTTTTAAAAACGTTTAAATCTTAGAAATTTTGAAAAATGATCGTTCTCAACATTATCTTTAATTTATTTGGGCGCAGCTGGACATTTTTTCTCGGAATCAAATTTGAGTTTTTCACACTACAAATTTAGGAATAATAAATATAGGTCCAATACAATTTTTTTAGTTTTTTACGATACAAGGGCGGTAAATGAGTTACTAGTTGCTACAGTGCGAATTCGATGTTTATTTCGAAACGGGACTTTTGACGATTCGTTTATATTAATAATTTTTTTTTTTTTTTTGCAAAATGTATGTTTAATTTGTGCAGAAAGGGCACCATTGCAAAACGAGTATGAAAATTGGAGCACAAGCGATAGCGAGGGTATTGTAAAAAAAAAAAATTTTTGAAAACGGACTATAAAAACAAATCGTGCAGTTCTACTAAAATCAACATAAAAGTTATTATTTCCATGGCAATGAAAGTGCAATGTAGAAATCGCTTAGGAGTAGTATGGCAACACGATTTCTCGAAATGAATCATTAACCGCCTTATTTTCCTCAAAAAATCGATAATTCGATCATTATCGAAATCAGTAAAATATTATTAGATTTTCCAATTTCCTTTAATCAACCGTTGATTGATTTAATCCTTTTTTTTACTCGGCTCTTCGGCCCAAAAAATATTTCTTATTATAAGTGGATACAATGTTGTTTTATTTATAATAACAAATATTTTTTGAGCCGAAAAGCCGAGTAAAGAAAACGGATTATTAGATTTTATTTAAGGCAGTGCAAGTTTCGGAACTTTTTCGAATTTAAATTGCTCATCTTTAAAATCTTCATTTTTAATTTGGGTTTCGTGTAATCTTCATATCTAACAGGTCTGTAATTTTCAACACTTGCTGGGTCACCATCCTTATATCCACCTTGTTGAAGAGCAGAATGAATTTAAAGATATGTTGTATTGTAGTCTATTTAATCGGAAACACAATTACATCTTTCGTAATTTGAAACAATATGGTGGGTAGTGAATCTGAACCTTCACTCATAGCGAGTCATAGACTCATTCAATATATAATGTCACAAACAAAATATATTTTCATTTAAAATTTATTTTTCTAAGAGTGGGTCTTGAAATAATCTCTTTCGGAACTAGGATACTTCCAACGAAAACGTGATTTTCGTCTCTTATGAATGAAAATCTCATAATGTTAACTTTCGTCTCTAGTAACGAGGGTAACTTCATGAATATTATGAAAATTAATAGTTTAAAATTTTAAACATCCCACATCTAGTTATATGGTTCTCGTTGTTATTTGTTTAAATTGCCTGCTCTATTAAAAAATATACATATCAACTCAAGGAATACCAACTAAACTAATTCCTAGACCTACACATATACAGTGTATATCTAACACACACAACTTCACGTATGTGCTCAAATATAACAAAATAAAATTCATTTTCGATATGATTTTATTAATCCGCTTAAAATTGGGCAGGCACGTTTTGAATTTCGTAAAATGTGCATACAAATTTACATACGCCGGGGATTGGTGAGCGTAGCAGACAGAGGACACATGCGATGTTGAAATGTAAAACGCAAGCTGTCACCCTACAAACAAATTTCAATAACTCCATTTATTTTAAACAAATCGTATTCCTATTTATGGGTTGTTTATTGTTCTTATTATATCGCTATTCGCTTTTAAACGCAAAGTAGCTGATATCTGGTGGACGGTATTGAAACTAGAGTTAAAGGTGAACAGCAATCAAAAATATATATATTTGAACAATTTTGTTTTTGATTTCGGTTCAAAACAACCTTTTATTGCACATGAAAGATATATTTCTGTATTCAGCGGCAAAATAATTCAAAAATAGCACACAGAAAAATAAACGATGAATTGCTGTTCACCTTTAAGTAGTGGCGATCGTGGCACCTCTTGCGGTGCTTAAAAGGCGAATATGTGCATGTTATTATACTTGTTCACAGAAATATACAACTAAAAACGAAAAAGTATGAATGGTTATGCTTGTATAAAATATTGCGGATTTTGAAAACAAAATTCAATTGATTTATGTCATACTACACCGAAAATCAATGTTTACGTGATTGATTTCAGTCCGGAAAACAACTCATTACGGTACAGAAAAAAGTGTCCGGAAAACGAGCTATTATACAGTACAGAAAAATATAAAATCAAACAAAAAAAAATAACTAGGGTAACATGATAATTTGAAAATCATTTGGATTGATTTTCTTTCAATTTCAAACTCATGTTTTTACTTTAAAATTTAATTTTAAATGAAAAAATCGAACTAATGGCCCATGTAGTATGAAATAAAACGTTTTACGTTACACGTACGTTAAATGATCGTTACAGTAGATACTCGTTCAAAATTCTCGACTCGGCTTCTCCGTCGCCTCGTCCATAAACGTCGAACTCGTACTGTAACAACTCATTTACCGCCCTTGTGACGTAAATAACTATGTATTACATCAAAGCAACCTTGATTATACAAGCCATAATCTAAAAAACGAAGCTTTTATAAAGGAATTAGAAACGAGAAAAAAAGCAAATCACTTTTTTTCCGAAGACAAATTTGTAAATGAAAACGTTCCAAATTCTTAATTATGATTTCTGAAATATTTTCATAAATGTTTGAATTTCAACATATATAAATCTCGTTTAAGTAAATCGTTTTCATTTTCTTGTAATAATTGGTTTATTTAAACCAAAATATAAAAAAAAGTTCATAACAACAGCATTCTGGTCAAATTAAAAAGAAAAGCTTACTACAAATCGTGTGCATTAAGCCAATATACATAGATGGCAGTGGGCAGTAAACATTTTGAAAACCCGTACCAAAAATCGCCACTTGGGGAAATTTAAGTTCAAAAATTGTAGGAAAAGCAAAACAAATTCTCAAAATATTAAGAACGTGTCATAATTGTGTGATTAAACAATTTTTTTTCGTATTTTTCTGTATAAATCTGAGACATCTAACGTACACTAGTAAAACTAAACATAAATGTAGCAAGTATTATTTTAATTCGTCAGAGCCAACTTTGATGTATTTTTCAAAATGAAAGTTCGAAAAATATATTTTAGAAATAATTTAATTTTAATATTACTGCAATTAATATTTACTTAATACCAATAAATCCTTCCTGAATATTGTTGCTAAAGATATGTAGAACACTTTTGTATAAAAATTTTGTAACATTTTTGCTTTTTCAATGAAAAACTTGAAGCTGAAAAACACCATTTTTACTATGGATTCCTATGGAAATTAGTGAAAAGTTATACCACTAAAAAAGCTTCTAAAAAATACGTCATAATGATTATGGCTCTATACTCTAGAAGGCTCTGATTACATACATACTATATAGGACATAAATATAAAAAATTTCAAAAGCTAATGAAAACCTAAATCTAATTTTGATTTTGCAAAGTGGTTTATTGAGCTATCAGGCGAAACCCATAATTTATCTGAAATCAAAATTGTTAATGAATTAGGTATCAGAAATGAGCACAGACATTGTTAATATTATTAGTCTATGGTATCAGATCTGTTGGTGCATTAAGCCTTCCAAAGTCACTTTCGTCATTATAGTAGTTTTTATGATAAATGAGATATTCTGAGGGTGCTTCCATTATATCAATCAGTTTTAGAAAATTTTGTTCGCACTGAAGGCAATTTAGTTTTTTAATCATTTTGTATGCCACATATCGAACAAAATATCTCATTGAAACATCTTTAAGAGATAATACATCTAAACTGAGAAAATTGTCAGATATATCTGAGACGTCTTTCATAACAAACTCAAAATCATCGGTTGCGAGCACCTCACAAATTCCAATAGGGACACAATTTATCTCCTATTTTCGATAGGATCCTGATTGAATCTTGAAGTTAATAAGTAATCGATTCCAATGTTTTCTGACTGGATTTGTAAGGCTACCTCTCTAATTCCATTTATTGTTTGGATTAGCCCATTAAAACAGTAAACAGTTGCCTTTTTTGTGTTTTTAGATAATTTTTGACACGCAATCAGCCGTATAGTCTGTAAATGTTGCTATTTCACTATTTACCGTAAAAGCATTTCCAAATTTATTTTTACTATATTTTGATTTTGAATTTAAACAATCAAAAAGTTTGTCCATCTTTTCTACAAAATTAAAAGTAGCGATGGCGACTGATACGTTATTATTGCTTATCTTTTTAAATTCAATTGCAGTTTTGATTCCAGCTGCTACGCTTCTGCTTAGAACCTGGACCGCTAATTTCACCCTTATTTTTTCAAATTGATTAGGATAAATATGTTTTTTTGTAATTCGGGGACAGCATTTGGTAACTAACAAAACTGTTCTAACTCGTACAGTTCTTTAATAACATGCCAACTCAACCCTGTTGGACATTGCAAATCTGAAGTCAACAGGGTATCCCTTACTGATTTTATCAGATGAGACGGGTCGTAAATCCCAATAATTGTTTGGTCATCGTATTCAAAAAAAGGTCTGTGAATTGATATACCAAATATTTTATAGCACTTGCGTTAGGCTAAGTCTTTGCATGTATCTACATTTTGGTTTATAAGCAAGAACAACTTACCGGACTTTATTGGTTCGCTAGACACAAAATAACTAATTACAAATTTTCAGTTCGATATTATGCTTCTTATCATGAAGCAACAAACTATTTTTCTCATTTTGTCTACCCTCTCTGTACTATAATCTACAAAACTATCAATTTGATCGGAATAAATGTTATACACAAGCTCGCTTTTGATGTAAATTTCGTCAAATATTAATACGACTTGCTTTGAATCGTAGCACATGTCGCAGATTTTTGCTTTAATCCCGGAAAATATAATTTCATTAAACCCAGGGCTCAAATGTTTTATTGGTTGCCACCTCACTAAAAAAAGTCTTGTATGGAAGGTTGAAATTTCAATATTCTCGTAAATATTTATAACCTCCAGACGAACGGTAATAAATGTTTTGAGCTATATAGAAGTTTCTGTTCATTAGGCCATTTTTTATTCTTGGTCCTTGTGTTCATTAACAATTTGCAAAAAATTTTAGGGTTTTTATGAATAATTGGTCGACAATTGTATTTATTTGCTTTTAAAATATTTTGGTTTTCGAGTACGTGCAGTTGGTGGCCTGTGTTGATATCTCTTAATCTTTTCTTTATAAATATTTCTAATCCTTTTTAACTATTTTATTTCTTTAATATGTTGCTGTAATATTTTTAAGGATTCGTAGTATTTTAAGCAGTAGTAACTTTAATTTTTTATGGTTTTTAGGCAATTTTTACAGTTGGTTGGTTGGATAGTAATATGGTTCTTCGAAAGTCAAAATATCGTTTTCCCTATTTTCCTTAATCTCAGTTGGCAAACTGTAAGTTTTTTTTTTGTATTTTTGGAAAAGTCTGTGCAAAGTATGTCGCTGTCATTATTATAATTTTCGTCCATTTCAGAATTATAATCAATCGGCAAAATTGTAATCATTGACAGATTGTCTTCAGAAATATTGTCCGCCAGCGGCTGCAATTGCAACTCTTCCGATGAAATGGTATCATACCTGTCCGGCAAATTAAGTGTAGGGAGAGCATATTTCTTCAAACCTTTTTTTGTAAAGTATTTGGTTTCGAAATGTTTTTCGCAAACCCTAATAATTTTATGTGACTCCGAATTTTTTATGTTACAATTTTTCAGCCAAGTTTAGTAAAATACATGACTTTTATTTCATTTAAAATGTCGAATATTAAGCCGATTTGTAGAATTGCAAGTATTTACCACACACTTCATTCCACTTTTTCTTATATCTCGCCGGGGTGCC
This sequence comes from Tipula helvola, assembly GCA_963556165.1. Classification (NCBI taxonomy): domain Eukaryota; kingdom Metazoa; phylum Arthropoda; class Insecta; order Diptera; family Tipulidae; genus Tipula; species Tipula helvola. Next base: position 168,486,174 of record OY744482.1, on the reverse strand, counting down.
ATTTTACGTATAGTTATTAAGGATTCCTCTTTTGATAAAAACGTCACTTATATTTACATTTTTCGTTGCAATTTAACCGTTTTTGATCAACGATGTTATCACAATCACTTTTAAACTTTCTGTCGACAATTATTTCATTTCGAAAATGTTTAGGATTTACCTAGCATGTTACAAAAATTAGAGGCAAGGAACAAAATTATTATAGTAAGGAAAATGTAAAAATCTAAAAATACCGAAACGTTAACGTTTCAAGCTAAAACTAATTTTACCGAAATGAATGTCTGCTGTGCCTGTGGAATAATTGAGTTTTAAAGTTCATTTCATTCAAATAATTCAGTTTTTCTCCCAACGTCTTAAAAGCCTCTTGTTTTAATACTGTTTTTGGGTATTAAAGTTGGCCTTTTTCTTACTATTTTAAAAAATGTGTGTGTTGCTAAGCGACACTTTTAATCCTTGGAGTAAAAGTAGGTACTTTTAATACTAGGAGAAAAATATTATGCGTAACCGAGCAAAAGCAAAGATTGCGAGTCAAACAAAGTCACTTTTAATTCGAATAACACATACTATTTTTTCTCCAACGAAGAGTTCATGTCGTGTCGGTTGTATATTACTAATTATACGAGTAAGTACAAATAATGTAATTAAAACTTCAAAATTGAAACTAATTTTGTTGAAATATTTTGTGAAACTAAGGAGATCATGACTGACTTTTGTTTGGTTTGACTATTGTACGCGACAAATACAATGCAATAGTCAAACCAAACAAAAGTCATGGTCTCCTTAGTTTCAAAAAATGTTTTAACAAAATTAGTTTCAATTTTGAAGTTTTAATTACATAATTTGTACGTACTCGTATAATTAGTAATATACAACCGACACGACATGAACTCTTCGTTGGAGAAAAAATAGTATGTCTTATCCGGATTAAAAGTGACTTTGTTTGACTCGCAATCTTTGCTTTTGCTCGGCTACGCTGCGCTTCGCCTCGCATGCAAATATAATTGCTCGTCAAACAAAGTATCACTTTTAATCCTAATGACACAATGTACTATTGTTTTTTGTAGTATAGTAAAGCATTGACCAGTCAGTCTTTAAGAATCCGTAATAAAACCTTACAGAATCTAACGAAAGTGTATTATTACGGAAATTTTGACAGATCGCCCAGCGAATCTTTAACACGATTTGACAACAAAAAAATTCAAAATATTTGTATTTTATTATTTTTAATACATATTACACTACAAAATATTCTATGTACATGTTTAAAATGCATTTAAATTATTATTTTAATTAATAAAACATAAATACATAATATTAATTCACAAATATCACAAAACTGAATACATTGACGTTTCTTCCTTCAGTTTGGGCGATAGTTTTCGCTCTTGTTAAAGATTGTTAAATGACAATTCAAATTTAACGAAACTGAACGAAAAGTTCTTAAAGTTTCGCTGGTTGCATGTTCCTATGGTCGCATTCTTACTTAAATTTTTTAAAGACTGACTGGTCAATGCTTAAGTCCGTTTCAATGTAAATCTTCTATTTATGTTTTCTTTTATTCTGCTGTTATTTCTATGAAAACTCGATTTAATTTAAAAAATGTCTCGCCAAATTTATGTATTGGTTGAAAATCATAACTAGTTTGCGAGATATACAATTTTGTTTACGTTTTTGTGCATGTTTATTTAAAAATACGCATCGGGTGAAAAACATTTGTTTACATTTTGTGTAGATGGATCTGTTTTAGAATTAGAATAGTCGGTTTGTGTGGGTGCCAGCAGAAACTTATTAAAAATATTACACATGGTAAAGTGGAGCCACCAATTTTTTTCAAAACATTGTTCTTATAGGTTCGTTTGTATTGTCTGTGGTTAAAACAATAAATTAAGAACAAACCAAACGTAAAATTAAAATACATATCTCAATAGTTTACTGATCATTCTTTAACGACCCGGAGTCCTTCTAGAAAAGCACATTTTGTGATTGATGTTTTTATTCATTTACGTTTATCAAAACTGAAATAATCTACGTCCAGTGAGTGCCATTTATCTGATTAATCCAAAATTTGAATATGTATGTAAAGGAATTCTTCGAAACATAAATCGACCTACAAAGCGTAAAATATAAAAACATCTCAATCGCTACGATGTTCTTTCGAATTTGGTACCGTTTCGAGAATACAGATTTAAGTGTATGGAACCATTTTAGGACTACCTCTGAGCCTGTAACCAATATAAGTACGTTAGTCGGTACAATTTCAAATTATTGAAAAATTGAGCGACCTGCAGCAAAAATATCAACAATGGAAAACAAGGGACGCCATGTAAAAAAAAAAGCAAAATCGGATAGAAAAAATTAGCAGAAGGGACGGACAAGAAAAAACGTGATATAAAATTTTTGGTGGTTCAAATAAAATACATTTAATTAACATAAATATTGTTTTATTTAATCCCAAAAGCTTTTATAAGCCAGTGGAGTTGGTTTGTCTAACTTTCCCCCAAAATCTCAGATAATTTGCTGTTAATGAGTGAATTGGCATCCTCTTTTGATCAGTTCTAATTTTGGCTTTCTTTTCAAATGTCATTTTAATCACATATTTTACCAACTATTTTGTAATTTTAGGTACATATTTTTGATTTTTTAGAATTCAGAAATCCCAAGCCTAGTTGTCAGTTTCCATGTTCTGAAGAGTTTTTTTGGTATCATATTACGGTTGTTTGTTAAAAGAGGAAAAATGTTCCACGATAAAAATTTTACATTGGTACCTTATGGTACGGTTTGTGGTTTCAGGTTTCCAGTCATGCTAAGACTAAGAATGCAGACTCAAGTGTTTTTTTAATTGATGCGCGAGCCGAATTTACTTAGTTAGATAACTGTTTTTGCTAAATCGTCGACTTTCGACAACTAATATGTGCCTCTGTTGCCAAAGCCTCGTTAGTTAACTAGCAAAGTACACCACACATTAGCAACACATGTTGTATTGTGTTATATAATTTTAAACTTTTTGCGGTCTCTTAATTCATTTTTTTATTACGAACGTTCATTTTTAAATTTCTTAGCACTGTGAAATGATTGTGAGAGGCAGCCCAATAGCTATTCCATTTTGCACCGGTTTCTGTTTTTACAAATTCCAACATTCGCTTCAAGTTGTTTTGGTTGGCTTAATATTCTTGAAAATTAAGATTAAGATTTAGATATTTTACCAATTTGTGAAAGTCCTTTTACAAAAATGGATATACATAGGAGCTGAAATTACATCATGTAATGCAATATTTTACATGAATATTAACTATTAACAGAAGTATAAGACACACATTACCTATTATAATACCACCTGAAAATAAACACCTTAGTATTTAAATGGTGAACATAAGCTTCAAGCAAGTAAGAATAGTAATTACAAGTTGCGGGAGTTGATGGGCGAGTACAGAAGGTAACAATTAAATCACGATTAAAGTATTTTCATGTTGCAAATGGAATATTACTTTTGAACCCAAAATTAACATTTTAGATTAATGAGTTCAACCTAATCAAGGTTACCAAATAATAGAGGTCTGTCTCCACACCCTTGGCATCCAATAATAAATGCAGCAAGCGCGCAATCTCAATCAATTGTTTCGTTTAGTAAAAGTCAAATTCAAATCTAATTGAAATTCATTTGACAACTTTGGTGCTGCATAACAGGCATATATACATACATACTCGTAAAATATACAAAAAAAAATCGTTAATTTGATCGATTCTGAAATTGAAACTTAATAGCTTGCGTTCAATTGAATATGTATATCGCAATTATTAAATTACTATTGTTACTTATTTTTGTTATTGTTTTCAGTTTTCTTCTTCACGTATAATAGTTTTAGTTCGCACGTGTATGTACATAAGTATGTATATATTGTAATACCATTGAGTGTGATACAAACAACATTATATTTGGTGTAACTAATGTGAATTTAATTCTAAACATGATGATGAATATTATTTATGACGTGTTTGTGTGTACAGAAAATGAATTAGGCTATGAAATGATATAGAATATTTATGCTGAAAGTGATAGTGCAAGTAATGGAAAATATTATGCGGTTTAATTAAATTTATAACGGTCGGTCGTTAGCTAAACGTTTAATAAGCATAATAAACCTTCAGCGACAAAAGATGTTATTTATACAAAAATTATTTTGAAACCTTGAATTCGCTATTAAATATCAACGTGTAGTACTATTAAATCATCTTCACAATGTCTTATACAACACACAATAACAATAGTATGGATGCTTTGATGACCTTTGATTAATAAAAGTGTTTATTAATTAATTTGCGTACGCTTAATTAGCATGCAAACCGCAACATCAAAGTATCGAATTTTAGTTTAATTGGAACATATGATTTAAATCTGATTTTATCTATAAACAGACCTTTTAATTAATAACTGGCAATTATTTTTTATGTACATATGCAATTGAAACGCGGCTGTAAAAAGTAATTTTTTACGACCGATCGTGTATTTGTGTATATATGGTACAAAAAATAAAATATTCAAAAGTGAATTAAAGCGCACATAACTTTCGCTAAATAACAACTATTTGTATACCTTCTCCACATTATTAATGTCAATGGAGTTTATTGTTTTGTTATAAAATGTCATTAAAATGGTAATTATTGATTTAAAAATAAATTAAATATTATGTAAGTCCGCAAAAAAATAAGCAGCAGGAAATTGAATAATTTATGTATGCATGTAAGATGATACTTTACGGTATTTTTATGATGGTCGATAAAATTATTTACAAGCCAAGACAGACGTCTTAGAATAATGTTTTGGAATATACGAGTACTTAATTGAGATTAAGGATAAAAGATATTTACACATTTTCTGATTGCAGAAATTTAGGTGTGTTGATATGATTTATTCGTCTACATTCACATTAAAATTTTAACCAGAAGAGAAAGACCTCTCTTGTACTATATGAATTAGAATTTATTACTTGTTGCCTCAATTTATTATAAAATGTAACTGGTACTCAAATTCAACCAAGAAAAGTTAACCGGAAATAAGTAAATGAAAAAAATTGTAATAAGTATTCATGGGAAAAATATGGAGAAATAGAAACAGAGAAAATCGTTTAATTAAATTTGCATAACTAAATGGAATTTTCTAAAAATTACCTATTTAATGTAACCGACCCAAGTTTAGTAGAACAAAATCGATTCGATCAAGAAACGTTTTTTTTGGAAAATGGACTTACCGCATTCAAAATAAATGACTCACATCAATTAGAGATTTTCGCAAGCACGATTTCAATTGAAAAGTCGGTCCAACATACTTAACATATTATTCCACCTTGCTTTACAATCTAGTAGGAGCTTTAGCTCTTTTCCAAATTCTTGTTTTGTATGTTTCTGTAAAAACTGATAATTTTTTGTTGGATTTTATCAATTAATGGGCCGATATTTTCATTAAGGCATAGCTCGTTATCAATCAAGTTTTCTCTAACGGCAATTTTGAAACTTATTAAACCACTTATATCATCATCTTTAGTATCAGAGTCCAGATAATTATCATTTTTTAAGGGAACACTGATTTAACTTCAGGAATATCTACTTCAATTTGTGCCTTTTTGTAAAATTATTCTACTACATCCAATCGGATGCCGTGGGCCAAACAAATTTGTTGGAAATATTAATCGTCCTACTTTCCGCATTACAGAGGTACCATCTGTGGTGATGGCAACAATATCAGCGTTCAGCGATAAACCAAATAAATTCAGCTTTTGTTGAACTATATCGAAGCATTTTTCAACAGGCATTGTACACGATACAAACCAACATTCCAGAAGCTTTCATCTGAGTGAACATTTAAATTTAAATACCTCGAAATTGCAGATGATTTTTGTTTCTCGCTTGCTGCATGCGTGGGAATTTTTTCCTAAACCTTTCCTAAAAAGCAAAAACAAATAGTTAGGAAACGATTAGTAAATAATTCACGACCCTATTTTAAAACGTGAAATTTTTACTAAATCTAATAATGTGAATATGTATTAGTGTGCGTATGTTGAAAAAGAGATATTAAACATCACATTAATAAGATAACATTCAATTTTGAATGTAAAAGGCCACAGGTTTAAATTGAACGGCTAACTTTCAATATTTGAATTTACTAAACCATCAAATCATTTACTAAACTATCAAAGATGGTTTAGTAAATTCAAATTTTGAAGGTTAGCCGTTCAATTTAAACTTGGGTTGATTTTCATCATGTCTAACCTCCTTAGCTCCAAGGGAATGTCTCCAATATTTGCATACGCCAAGAATGGACCATGGTCTACATTTTGAGCTTAGTTTTATTTCCGGACAAGGTATCAAAGACGGTTTAGTAAATTCAAATGTTGAAGGTTAGCCGTTCAATTTAAACTTGGGTTGATTTTCATCATATCTAACCCCCTTAGCTCCAAGCGAATGTCTTCAATATTTACATAAGTCAAGAATGGACCATGTTCTACGTTTTGGCATAGTTTTATTTCCAGACAAGATTTTGCACTTATAATATTAATATTTTAACAATAAATTATTATCTCTGATTTATTTTCAATTTTCCATTTGAGTGTTTCAATAAAAAATTATTGATTACAATTAATTGATTGGTTTACTAATACACTAAAATATTTTTAAAATTTAGGAATGTTTTAGGAAATAATTCACTATCGTGCTTGCTGCAGTATTGTAAAGCGTATTGATCACGTTGCTTAAATTGCTCACGTTTATGTGATAACTCATTTCTTTTAGTACATACATTTATATAAATCCTCTTGGTGTGGAAAATATATACTGTTACGTCTCACCTAAATAATTATTAAAAATTGATTGGAACCAATCGAGGGTCCGCCGCACTCAATGCCACGAAGGGCCCATAGTGCAAAAACCTACTGACACAAAAAAACATCTAAAGGCCGGTATTCACGTACAATTAAATTGCGCAATATAATTGTGTGACGTCAGAACATTGCACAATATTCTCAAATTTTATTCAAGATTTTGGAATTTTATTGTGCAATATTGACGTCACACAATTATATTGCGTAATTTAATTGTACGTGAATACCGGCCTTAAAGCGAACATATAAAACTTTATTGTAGCAAAATGCATTGTTGCCGTTACTCGTATAACAAACATTCGAATATCGAAATATCGATATTTGTCATTCGATTTTCCGAAACTATATAAACTAATTTTTGGCCGATAGTATCGATATTTCGATACTATCGATATCGGTATTGGGAACCCTACCTACAGGGAACTCGAAAATTATAATAAAATATTTTGCAAGATATCACTTCCTGCAGAAACTGTTACGATATGGCTGGTTTGGTGTGTTTATCAATGCATATTAATCGCACAAATTTCTCCAGAATCACTGACGCATTGTATATTAACACACAATGTGGTACCTTTCAAAGTCGATCAGTTTCGTCTTCGGAATACCAATAATAATGGTGTGAATACTTGACGCAAATCAAGTTCATCCAATTTGTTAATCTTGAGTTCATATCACAAAGGAAGTTCTCAAATTCGTTGTTTCAGCTGTGTTAAATTGGTGTAGCTTGAATTTATGGAAACGGTTGCAAACAGCATCAATCAATTTTTTGGATTGTTTGAAACTACAATATAACACGTTCTGACTTTGCTCCAAAAGTTGAGGAAAAAACGGTATTGCCCTATTGTTCTCAAATATTATTGCAAATCCTTGTATAAACCATCAACTTACTTATCATAAAGCATTTTCCCCTGCCAAAAAAGAGCTTCGATTTATTATTCAATCATTATTGCCACTCCAAGGTACGAGAGACGTTAATCAATTTCCACATGATGAAATATTTGGAAGAACATCACTTACACCCTTATTTCCTTAGTCGTCTCACCATTCGACGTGACAATTGTCATCACTTCACATGTAAATTGGTATTCTTCAAGTAAATCGAAGTGACGTGTCACGACAAAACGAGAAACGTTAATTATCTGCTTAAAAAAATCAATTGAAATCCAAGAAATGTTTTATGATTCATATTACTTCGGTCTAAAAAGACCAAGGTATTGAAATCCTGTTGTTCGTCAAATTTGACGAAAAATTTGGTTGGCCCAAAACCACTTTTCTCGAAGTTTTGAAAGTCACTGAGTCTGAAAAAGCAAAAAAAAAAAAAAATGTCCGTCCATTTGTCTGGACGTCTGGATGTCTATACCCATGGTATCTAGAGAACGGCTTGTCCGATTTGAGTTTTTTTTCGCCAACCTGTTTCAAGGCGGAGGTTTGAAAACCTTTGTGAGATTCTACGTCAAGAGGGTGGGCTACCTGCCATACGAAGTGACTCATAACACTTCGTTATATGATTTTTATATGCTGGATTGATTATTGAATTGGGTATTAAGTTTGGAGTTGATTTGAAGGTTTAGTTAGGAGCCAATTTGCGGGTTGTGTTGAAGCTCAGTTGGAGTTGAGTTGGAGTTGGATTAGGATGTAATGAGCAGTTAACCAATTTATTATATATGCTGGTTTAAGGATTGTGTTTGGCGAAGAGTTTGCGGTTGAGTTGGGTTCCGTTTGCGGGTTGAACAAGGACTGAGTTGGGGTTAAATTAAGGTTTAGTGAGCAGTTCAACTTGATTTGTGATTTTTTTATAAAAATTGTATGCGATTTTATAACTTATCCGATTTTGATGAAACCCAGTATTTCCAATGGAAATGGGATTCTCAAATTATTTTTGCATAAAGTTTTGGAATATTGCCAACTAGGATGTAACTTGGCCATTTCTTAACGGATTTTAGTGAAATTTGACATCTGGGATGGAAATCTAATTTTAAAATAATATTTGGAAAAAGTTTTGGAATATGGCCAAGTATAATGGAACTGACAAATTTTGCATGGGATTGATTCTAAACTGATTTTTAGATGAAGTTCTAGAATATGTTCAATTAGGAGGGAACTTTTGGCTATTTCTTAACTGATTTGAGTGAAATTGGACATCTGCGAGGGAGATAAGTTTCTAAAATGATTTTTGGATTTAGTTCTTGAATATGGCCATCTAAAATGGAACTTGGCTATTTTTCAACCGATTATGATGAACTTTGACATGTCACATGTGCATTGAAAATGGGGTTCTAAAATGATTTTTAGATGAAGTTTTGGAGTATGGACAATTAGGACGGAACTTGGATATTTCTTAACCGATTTTAGTGAAATTTGACATCTGATGGACATGGAATTCTAAAATGATTTTTGGATAAAATTCTAAAATATGATGATATGATTATATGATGATACGATAGTATGATATTATTATGATATGATGGTATGACGGTACCATGGTAGATGTTATGGTAGTGTGATGGTGTGATGATATGACGATATGGTGGTTCAATGATATCATAGAAAATAGAATAATGATACGATGGAATGATTGTTTAAGTTTAAGATGGTACGAGGGTACGTATGCCGAGGGTAGAGTGTTGAGTTTTGGTTCGAGCTAAGTTGAGTTGAAGTGAGTTAGGATTTAGTTAGCTTATATGGTTAAGTGTGTTGCTCGGTTGAGGGATTATTTAATGTTTTGTTTGTTTGTTTTTATTTGATTTCCATCTCAGAACAAAATTACAAATGGTGATATATTGTATAATAAATAAATTGTTTAAAAATATTAAAAATTGAAATGAAAAGAGAAGAATTCAATGTCGCAAATCGACAGTTTTGAATTCTCGTTTTTATAATACAAAAATATATAGAAATATAAATAAAGATAAAAATAAAAAAACATAAAATCATAAAAATATTAATAATACAAATACGGAGCAGTTATCCAATATAAAACTTCTGTTACGTTTACTTGCTATACATCGTAGATAAATTCAATCAAATTGTAATATGTGACAACACGAAACAAATATATGACATCAGGCGTTTCAAAGAGCCAATCCTAATCAAGTCAGGTAGATTATTGAAAAATGTTGGTGAGGCAACAAGTATGTAGCGGCGGAAGTGATCATTATAAAATCTAGGAATACTGTACAGGAATTGATGATTTGCATGAAAGTTGTACCGTTCATCGAATCTTATTATCTGCTGACCGCTTTTCTTCCGCAATATGGTGCGCAAGATCATTTTTTGTTGCACATGCAACGGTTTTAAAATAGTAGGAAAACAACCACCCCAGCAAGGTAAAGCGTATTCAATTTTAGCCATTACCAACGCATGATACGTCATTTTAAGGTAAAAAATTCTGGATGCGGACGCAAGATAATGTTTTAGTTTAGTGATGTGAGTTTTCCAATATAGGTTAGAGTCCAGATGAATTCCAAGATACTTAAATGAGTTTACCAATTCAATATTCAAACAATTAGTATGACAATTAGTGGGAGAACATTTAGAAATACTGTGATATGTTACTAGATTGCTATTATGTGGAGTTATTCCAGAAATTCTGAAAAACATAAACTTGGTTTTACCACTTAGAATTAAGTAATGCTAATCAAGAATTAATCATGGATGGTAGTACATTTAGCAGTATAAGCTAAAGCTAAATCGTCAGCAAAAGCAGTACTGCTGCCATTTAATTTAAGCTTGAAAATAGAATTAGTGTAAATCAAAAACAGCAAAGGATCTAGCACTGATCCTTGGGGAACGCCAACATCGACAAGTACGAGGCAAACCACTTGTTTGCTACCCCTCTAAAACCAATGTTATGCAGAATAGACAACAAAAGTCTTTGTTCAACCATGTCAAAAGCCTTAGAAGCATCAACAAACAACCCAACACATACATTACCACAGTTCAGTCCATTATGAATAGTAGGTATCCAGAAACTCTAGCAAAGCCGATTGAGTGCTCATACCTTGACGGAAACCATGTTGATGTGCACTAAGTACCTTAAATCGATTTAAAAAGCTAGTAACTCTGCTTTTAACAACTTTCTCCAATACTTTCAAAATAACTGGCTGAAGTGCGATCGGCCTATAGTTCCCTTTAACCGATCGATCGCCTTTTTTAAAAACAGGAATAATAGTTGCCGATTTCAGTCTCTCAGGTACTAATCCCTGAACGAAGGAAAGATTGAAAATATGAGATAGAACCGGACTGATAATTACAGAAATAGCTTTCAAAATGCAACTACTGAATCCATCATTGTCAAGTGAATGCTTAGATTCTAAAGACTCAATAACAGATAATATTTCATTGCCAGAAGCTGGAGCCATAAAAAAAGTTTTAGGACAATAATCAGAAGGAAGATTGTAATTTCCTGCTGTGTTAATCGAAAAAAATTTAGCTCATAAGTCGTTGGCAATATTTGTAAAATAACAATTCAGATCATTGGCAATATCGATATCATTTGTAACAAGTGTACCATTGTCTGCCAATATGGTTTTAACCGAGGATACTTTAGGGTTTTTGGTTAAAATTTCATTGACAAGGTTCCAATTTTTTTTAACATCACTGCGGGTGCCTAAGAAACGATTGACATAATATGCTTCTTTTTCTCTTTTAATATCCATATTAATTTGTTTGCAAGTACGCTCATAGGTTTCACGAAGATTTAAATTATTGGGATGCTTTTTCAGTTTTGTAAGTTTTTGTTTCACTTTTTCAAGTGTATATGATGATTGATTTGGAGTTATGTTAAGAGTTAATTTGAAAGTTGATTTGGGGTTGATTTGGTGATTTAGATGAGGGTTGGTTTGGCGGTTAATTTGGTAATTGCGTTTAGGATTGTATTGCAATTGAGATGCAGGTTGAGATGGTGGTTGAGCTGAAGATTGACTTAAGAGGTTACTCCGGGATTGATTTGGGAGTTGAATTAATCTAGACCGAAGTTCTGATCACCTCATGAAGTTTCAGCCCTTTACAATTTTTGGTTTAAATTTCGTTTTTGTGTAAACAGAAAACGAAATTTTGGTTTGACATCTGCATCTGCGAAAATCTTTGAATGTAAATCAGTAATTTAGTCAACACTATTAATTCACTATTATTTGATGGAATTTTGATATTTTAAAATGTAAATTGTGTTGTGTTAAAAAATCGAAAATATTGTTAACTCTTAACGGTCCCAAGTCATCTCTGACGTGACAACAGTAATTGGTCGTTGCAGTCGTAAAGCACGTGTGAGGTGACAAGGCCGTTCATGTCGAAATTGGTTGTCTATGGTATGTGAGCACAATCTCCTTGTCAATTGAACATTACTAAAGGAGCGATTAACATCTCACGTGATATAACAGTGCCTTTTTTAAACAAATTTCAATATTTTGGCCCCAAAAAATTAGTAAAGGACATTTTATCGCATGTCCTCAATTTTCTGTCGTCTCATGGACGAGAACCGTTAAAATTAAACAAATACTTTTTAAAAATTTGCATTACAATATTTTTTGTGTGTTTCGGTGACAATAAAAAAATGGAGGTGTGGCCAACACACGACTTTCTTTTACGAACAGCGAATTTTAAGAAACTATTATAATACAAATTTCTTGCAAACTTAATTAAGATTGTTTCTATTTTTTAACCCCAAATTTGTAACCCCAAATATTATGTAAAGCATTAATGAAGATATATCTGTTTTGAGGTCCCCTGAGTCCGAAAAAGTATGTTTCGAAATGATGTCTGTCTGTCAGTCTGTCCGTTGTCCGTCCGTCTATCAGTCTGTGTCTTCTCTATAGCCCAGATGGCTTAAACAATCGAACAAAAACTTTAGATTTAAGCTTTACTTATGTAAAAGAAAGTAATAAAAAATAATAAATTTGTAAGAAGTTTGCGTAATTGGTTTCTCAAAATTCCCTGTTCGTAGAAGAAATGTGTTGGCCACACATCAATTTTATTTTTTTTATAAAATTTTTTAATTTTTCTTTTAATTTTTTTTTTTTTTTAATTTATTTTTTTTTTTATTTTTTTTTACTTTTATATTTTGGAAACCTTATATTTTTTGAGATATTTGCAAAACAGATTTTCTGGCCCAAGGGAGTGGCCACTTCCGGTTCCCGATTTGGACTAAAATTCACTGGGGCCTTCCAATTTATCAAAAAAGCTTAAGTCTGAAGTTTCAGTTCGATTGGTTAAGCCATCTGAGCTGCAGAGCGGACACAGACGGACAGACATACAGACTGACAGACAGACATCATTTCAAAACCCACTTTTTCGGACTCAGGGGACCTCAAAACAGATAAATCTTCAATAATCTCAAGGTCAAAAATTTTCATGATTACTATACTTTATTTTACTTCGTAAAAGAAAGTAAAAGGGGAACGGTGGCTTTTTAATTCCTTTGCGTATTTGAGCGTGTTGATGATACCCATTTTGGCAGAAATATAAATTTTATTTGCAACATACAATATATAATTATTACCAATTATAATATTTATAAATTTATAATATAAAGGGTGTTCTAAGTTGAGATTAATTTTTAAATTCAGAAAGGTTCCGGTTTATTAATGGAAAATTATGTCTTCTAAGTGACCTCCTGCCTCCTTCTGGCATAACTGCGGCTCAATTTCTTAAATACAATTAATAACATTTTCCTTTAGGTATTAAATGTTTCTCGATCATTGGCATAGACTTTTTCCTTCAAATAGCTTCATAGAAAAAAATCTAGGGGTATTAGATCGCAAGATCTAGGCGGCCAATTAATATTCACTCTTCGAAAAATTATTCGATTACCAAAGCGTTCACGGAAAAAACAGCGTCCTGCTGAAACGACATATTCTGAACATTTACATAACTTCCAATTCGTCGAACAAAAAATTCGTAATCATATTAATAGCAATCCCAGCTCAAAAGCCACAACAGACAATCACTTTCGGTTTTTCCTTTATTTCTCATGGATTTTCTTCACTCCAGATTCGATAATTTTGTTTGTTTATAAAATGACCCAGTTCAATAAAGAAGACTTTGTTGAAAAAAAATTCGCATTTTCAAGTTTTTTTGTATGGCCCAATTAGCGAATTGACGAAATCATTCAAGGTCTGGTGGCTTTATTTTTTTAGTTACCTGAATCTTGTGTACCTTCAAATGAAGATCGTTGTGCGAAATTCTGAATAAAGTGGTTGGTGGAATGCGTAATTGATGGAGTTGATGTTTCGAACTCACGATCACTACGATGGAATATTTTCCTTTTTTTATCCTTTACCGAACCAGTTTCTACAAAGTTTGCAACAGTTTTTCGAATAGCTATAATTGGCGGATAATTTTCTCTTCCATATTCTGTACGAAATTTTCTTACAACTTCTGCATAACTGTAACCAAATTTAAAATAATTTTTAATAATAAATACGTGTTGTTCAATCGTGTATATCTCCATTTTTAATAACCGAAATGTTTTTAAATATGTATCATCTGTCAAATAATGGCGCTTTAGTGCAAAATTTAAAAAATTGGAATGCTCTTTATTTAAAAATGTACTAAAAATAATCAAAATAAATGTTAATGAAACTTTTATCGAGAATAAGTTAAAAAATTCTTGAAAATGGTTTCTTTCTTGTTCTAATGTATTTTATTCTTTCTTTGAATCTATACGATTGTTTAGTAATCAATACTTATTTTATGATCGATCCATCATTTCAATTTGAGAAAATTTATTATCAAATCCATAATCTAAGTTTTGGATTTAAGTACACGAATTCATAAAAACCAAGAATACTTATATTTGTTACAGTTTGTTACAGTATTTAGTTAGAAGATTTTCTTAAAACGTGAATTATGTATGCTACAGTTAAGAAGAGGGGTTCTTTGCGTAAGAAATTATAATTCTTAATTTGTATTTGAAATTATTATGTGTACATGTGATATATAAATGAATTAGTGCCATATTTTAATGCCCTTAACGTGAGAGGCTTGATACAAGTTTTACTTTTTAATTTAATAAATTCACAGAGATCTAATTCGTTTCGAATTACGTAAACATTATAATGAGACTATAAGATAATTTTCTTTGGTTTTTTAGCTTAATATTTCATTTTTCATTATTAATTATTTAATAAAAACCCGACGTTTCGACGGTACATTCCGTCATTCTCAAGGGTACAATTTTTTGTTACAACTAATTTTTCCGATTCAAATGGATATTTGATATTACGACCGAAATTCGTTTTAAAGCATGTATCTACAACTATTAGTAAATCACTAAAAATGTTTAAATTGTAACCGTGTGTCACAGCATATTTAAAATTGCAATCAGTGGCTGTAAATTTATATTATTTTCAACGGTTTTAGCTTTTAAATCGTCTAGCTTAGGCTTAGTTAGTGCTAAACTGGTCAAGTGTATAGAAAGCATGAACTAACCGCACATTCATTGAGGCCTTCCAAAACGATTTTTTTTTTTGGAAATTCGTGCGGTTCGCGGCAAACAATAATGTATAACTTTATAGAATTTCTAACATAAGAGAAATCGCCATTATTTAAAAATATATCACCTTTTACAATAAAATTTTATCCTTTTCTAATTTTCCCAGCTTTGCCACCCGAATCTTGGGAAGCAAGCAAATTGCAAATTTACACGTCGGCTCCTGGAAACACCTTAATCAAGCCTTATTTCGGCTGAAGTCGCGATCTTCTAAGAACGGTCGACTGAGAGAAGGTTACTTGTTCTTACTTGATGATTTGAAACAGGTTCTATTCCTACAATTGTAGATCCTCGATTTGCCCAATCGGCTGGAACAGTTTCTAATTTCTATACCTCAACTTCAACGAGTTGTTGTTCACTACACTATTCCGTAACCAACTTGTTAAAAAATTGATAACTATTACGTAAAGTATTATATTAAGTAAAATCTTATAAATTTCTAAATTTGAGCAATTATATATATTTTCGCTTAGCAGCAGGTACATTGCCCTTAAGGTGGCAAATACATTTAGAAATCAAATGTTTGTTCATTTTTGGAACTATTGTAAAATAAGCCTGTAAAGTTTCAGACCTCAATTTGGTTCCGTTTTGAAGATACCGCTTTAAATGCACATGAGCATCGAGTACTACTTTCTACCGAACAGACTTTTTTGACATTTCAATCACTTTTACTTAAAAATCTATTCAGGCAATCCCTTTCATTCAAAATTCATTTGTCCTGTTATCGATGTACCATGTCGGTAAATGTAGGATGGTTGCAGCGAAGGCGTTTCGTCGAAAAGACGCTAAGTTAAACGTCATGTAATGTACATGGATTAATATGTAACTAAAATAATGTAAAATAAATGTTTCTATATGTCTGAGTACTTAATAACTCCTGAATATTTGAGACCGATTGCTTGTGTAGTTTTATTTTTTAAAGTCACAAAATTATACCCCTATTGTGATTCTCACCTCACCGAGCGACTCACGTTACCTCTTGAGTCGAGTGACTCATATTTTCGTATTATGGTTGTCGCTTTTATTTGAGTGAGCGCCGTGCATCATTTCATGTATTTTGGTGTTGTACAATTGGTAAAATTGGTTTTTGTCACCGGGTGACTCAAATGTGACAACCATAACAAATACTAATATTTAATATCGGTGAGCTGAAGTCACGACTAAAATGTGAGAACCGTAATAGAGGCATTAAGCTTGAAATCGTTGTTCTAAATGTATTTCTCTTCTTAAGTGCTATAGGATCATTAATGGAGCATTAGCTCGGACCTTATATTTCGCATAATCCGAAAGAAAAAATCCAGAGCCGGTTACTCACGATCTATAAACAGCCAAGCCAATAACTACATTTTTTGAGGCTTGCGCGGCACGTAGCCTCGTTATAGAAAGAAATTTCAATTAACCTATAATGTTTACGAAGGGTTTTCGCGAAATTTTAACCATGTTCGTTGTAAATAATATCGCCACATTTTTACATAGTTTTATAACGTTTAGCCTTATTTACGTATATGTGTCTATTTATCACATGTATTTGAATAATTTGTAACTCGCGTTTATTTGTTTTAATTTAATTTTAATTGTAAATTTAATTTATTTATTTAATTTATAATAATCACAAATTTAATTATTAATTTTTTTACATGTACAGAAATGGCGGCATGTTGTCAGATTTGAAAAAACAAAATCTAAAAATTCGTGGAGATATCGAGCGCACGTGCGCCCACCGCAATATCCGAGACGAGACTAATTTGGTTTTTTATTTTGGTTTGTGTTTGTGTCCTTCGTGTATTTGAATTCTCATTTCTCGTGCTGTGCCTGTGATTGGTACAGCAGATTTGTAAGGGGAAATCAACCCAATACACCAGAGCTATTTATTATGTAGTGAATGTGAAGCGGCAACGTTGATCGGCGTGAAAACGTTGTGGTGATTGGGTGAGCTCGGACGCTAGTGTATATATTTGACACATTGTAGCGGAGAACGAATGAGTGAGCCGCTACAGTTTCTAGGTGTCAGATCTCAAAATATGAAATGACTTAATCTTCAGAATTTTATTACTTTTGAGATTAATTTCTTAGCCTTTACGATATACATATATCAACTATTCCATAAAATATATTTAAATTTGAAATTAATTAATTTTATTAAGCCATACTCTAAATTATTTCGATCCTAAAGGACCAAAGAATTGAAATCCTGTCAAAAATGATCAAAAATAATATTGATCCTAAACTCTGGACATCTGGATACCTATGGATACCACCTGTCTATACCCACGATATTTCAAGAACGGCTTATGGAACCTGTGAGTGAAGAAAGTCAGCTAACTGCTATATGAATTGGCCTATAGACACCTGTGGCCCTATTCTGGTAATTCCCAGGGAATAGGGAATATTTTGTTTTTAAAGCAGTTATTCCCCAGATAAATTGTTCCAACTTTTTATTCCCCATTTCCAAAAGTGCATTCTGGCAATTGGGGAATAAATATACAGGGCAAATATATTTAGTTTTACGACGTTCTCCATGGAATCATATTAAAATAAGTAAACATCCGCGAAGGACCCTTACAAACAATATTAATATGATTAATTTTTAATATCAACTAGAGATAGACAAACATTTTTGTTAAGAAATTGATTCCCCATCAATTCGTTCATAAAATAGGTATGGAAGGACAAACGTCAAAACTGCTGTAATTGGGAATAATTTTTTCCCAATAATTTTTTTTTCCCAAACACCAGAATACACTTTGGGGAAAAGGGAATAAAACTGCTACAAACTTTAAAATTTCTATTCCCCGGGAATTACCAGAATAGGGCCACTGTTTATATAAATATTTACCAATTTTTTATAAATGTTGGTTTGAGAATTTAGTTGGGCGTTGAGTTTAGGGTTGAATTGAAGGATAATTTAGGGTGCAATTTGCAGGTTGAGTTGGAGTTGAGGTGGGGTTAGATTAGGGTTTAGTGAGCCATTAACCATTTTTTTTTTTTTTTTGTATTTACTGGTTTGAGGATTGAGTTGGGCGTTGAGTTTGCGGTTGAACTGAGGGTTGAGATGGGTTCCATTTGTGGGTTGAATTGGAGTTTAGTTGGGGTTGAATTCAGGTTTTGTGAGTGGTTGACCAATTTTTCTATGTACCCTGGTTTGAGGCTTGAGTTGTTGGTTGAGTTGAGGGTTGAGTTTGGTTCCATTTGCTAGTTGAATTGGGCAACCCCCAGTTGGAGTTGCTTTGGGGTTGGGTCATTGTTTAGTGAATAGTTTAGCTGGGGATTTATTTGTGTATTGAATAGATGGTTGAATTAGAGTTAGGCTAAGTTGAGTTCATGTACGCATGTAGTATTTAAGACCATGTTGATTTGAGAGTCGGGTTGGGCGTGCGTTTGGGGTTGGTTTAAGAGCTAAGTTGCAGGTTGAGTTAAGAATAAGTTGGGGTGGGAATAGGGCTGAGTTGAATTTGTATTGGAATTGAGTTGAGTAGTCAGCGGTTAAGTTGAGGATTTATTTGGGGTTGTTTTGTGGGTTGAGTTGGAAGTTAGCTTGAGTGGTTTTGAGTTGGGTTCATGTACGAATAGTACAAGTTGGACGTTGAATTTTGGATTAAGTTGAGGGTTGAGTTGGTGGTTGAGTTAGGGTTAAGTTGTGGTTTTCTTTGGGGAGGGTTGTGGGTTGAGTTGGAAGTTAGCTTGAATTGAGCTTATTTACGCTTGTATTTTTTCAGATAATGTTGATTTGGGAATAGAGTAGTGCGTGGGGTTTGCAGTTGAGTTGAGGGTTGAATTTGTGACCGAGTTGGGGTTAATTAGGGTTGGGGTTTATTCTGCCGTTCAGTTGGGATTTATTTAAGGGTTGAGTTCAGATTTGAATTGGAAGTTGAATTGAGAGTTGAGTTCGGTAGAGGATTGAAATTTTGTTCTTGGGTGTTTATGGTTGAGGAGTTTATGGTTTATAGGTTAAAAGTTGATTTGGGGTTGCAGAAGATTTGGTGATTGCGTTTGGGATTGCGTTGCTATTGAGTTGGAGGTTGAGTTGTAAATTGACGTTGACGGTTGACCTGAAGGTTGAGCTTAGAGGTTCAGTAGGGATTGTTTTGGGAGCTCAGTTAATTTTCAAGAATGAAGTTCTGATCACCTCGTGAAATTTCAGCCCTTTACATTTGTATCTTTGAGTTTCTCCGCGGATGTCGTCCGTGCAACTGGCTGATAAGATTATTTCGGATTTGTAGCGGGCTGCGGCTTCCCCACAATTTTTTACTCGGAAATCTGCGGTTTTGAACTTTTTTGTCAAATTTCCAAGACATTAGCATACATATAAGGCTCAATGTTATAAACAAGTTGACGGATTTTGTTCTTCAGTTAAGAAATCTTACATGGCCGGACAGATGAAGGAAATAATGAACTTGTTAAATGTTTGGCGTAGATTACCGAATTTTTAATTTTAAACATGAACTTTACGAAGGAAATTCGATTATAAATTTGTTTTTATGTTTTCTTACTACATATTTGTGTTTGTGACATACATAATTGAAAATTTTGAAACCAAATCCTCATTCTGAGTTTTTTGAATTTAGAATATAAAACCTATAAATTCTGAAATTTGAATTTAAATCATTTCTCTGCTTGAAGATACTTTCAGCTCATTTACAGCTCATACTGGATTCTGGTTAAAAATTTCTATAAAATCCTCGCCTAGAACCATGCAAAAGCTCATTAACCAAGTCAGTTGGTGTTATGATGTCAAACTAAATTTTACATTTCAGTATAAATTTTAGCCAGTTTTGTATGTGTTATACATAAGCTCTCAGGTCACTGTAACGTTACTAATTAACAGATTTTGTGTGTGTGTATTTATTGTAAACAAACAAACATAAGCCACATATTATTTATTTCTAACTTACTATTTTTTTGTAGGCTATAAATTATTCTATGTCAACAAAACTAACATATTTTTTTTGTAGTTCTCTGTTAGTCTGTTGTGTTTGTTTTCGTCTATTAAATTTTATCAGATGACATATTCGACTGTGCCGCGGTACACCTTTATCGTTACCCAAATAATATATGGATCAAGTGTATGTTGTATTAAGCGGATGTTGAAACCAAAATGAATTATTTTGCTTATTATGACTTGTGTATGTGTTAGTGTGTGTGGAACCATTAAATTTATTTTGCGCTCCCAAAAAATTACACAAAAAAAACACAAAATTGTGTGTCATAAAATAAATTTTATTTATTTAGTGTTATCTCTCGTTTGTTGATAAGAACAAGTGACGCAAAGAGATTAGAAAATTATACAGTTTAGAATCTATAATTTGAACAAGTGTGAATGCTTTTAATTTGTTTTAAATTTAAACTTGAGCTTGAAAAAATTTGTTAAGCCTTCTTTCAATTCGTGATTTCTTTTCTTTTCTTTTAAAGTAAATTAGTAAGAATGCTTCTTCGGCTATGACTGAAGGATACCACATAGCCTTAGAATGGCATCCACATACATAGTTCTTGCCATTATATTGAGATTTTAATTTAAAAAAAGCAGAAAATCATAAGGCCCAAAGTCACCAAAAACTAAATAACAGCTATATAAACTAAACCTCGAGCTTTACCAAGAACAATTAAGACTATGAAAGCTAAACCTCCACTTCTTTATAAAATGTAAGGGAAATTTACTCATTGGTTAATACAGTTCGTGTTAAGGATGAATTATGCCCATGGATGGAGTAGCACCAGAACTTTACAATCAAATATCCGATATACAATCAAAACCCGATACATTTGATTCATTGTGGTCTGCTTTAAGAAAACATTACGAAATCCAAAGAATCATTATCGAGAAACATTGAAATGAGTTATTCAATATTAAACCGATGATGAAGGAGTCAGCAGCCGATTTGAGAAAATTGGTAGATGGCGTTGTCAAACTTGTTTGAGTACTCACATCACTGTACCTAGAAATGAACGCAGTGCCAGAAATGTTTTTGATCAATACAATCATGGAGTGATCTCGAAACCCGAAAAAGCTACGAGGATACGTTGAAGCCAGGTTTCCAGAATATAACGATTTGATGCTTTTCTTACCAAATCAAGTTTTATTGTCAACGGTCATATTATTAGTATATGATAAAAATGGAACACCGCATTACGTCAGAGCATTTCTCGATAACGGTTCACATGCAAATTACATGACCGAACAAAATGTGCAATTAATAGGGGCTTCAAAAAGAAATGTAAACGTATTAATCAAGGGCATTGGTAATCAAACTTCAAATTCTAAAATTTAAAGTTTCCGCAGTAATCCAATCACGAACAACTGATTTTAGGGCCAAGTTAGATTTCTTGGTTCTTAAAAACATAGATGATTTACCAACAAGCAAATTGAATGATGAGGAATGGAGCATACCAAGCAACATCCGATTGACTGATTAATATTTTAATGTTCCTCAACGCATCGATATGCTAATAGGAGCTGAAATCTTCCAAAATATTTGGATCGGATATCAGAGAAAGCTAGGTCAAAGTTTACCATCGTTAAGCGAAAAACAATTTGGATGGGTGGTCGGAGGGAAGGCGATTCATAGAGAGTCAAGTAACCCAATACCGAACTGCTACAGAATGTCTACTGAGGCTGAGGTTGATCTAATGGATCGGATCAAGAGATTTTGGGAAATCAAAAATTGTGATTCTGCCGGAGTGTTGACATCGGGGAGAAACAAATGGAAACCCATTTTCGCCAACTCGCTGCTAATGAGCAAACCGATTTTCCAATAGCAGCTGAAATCACAAAAAATAATTTATACATATGTGAACGATGTCCTGTCTGGGTCTGATAAACTGTCGAATGCTGTTGAATTACAACAATAATTGATCGAAATGCTGAATAGAGGGGGGCTTTTATCTAAATGGTGTTCTAACAGAACCGAGCTGTTAGAAAGAATTCCTGTGAATGATCGTAATCAAGAAACAACTATTCCCGAAGATAGTACAGTGAAGACGTTGGGGTTAACTTGGCAACCTAAATCCGATAGCCTTGTGTTTTCAGTCGACAAATTGCTGCTTGCTGAACGAGAAGTGACAAAGCGAACAATTTTGTCTGATATCGCAAGATTCTACGATCCATTAGGGTTTGTTTATTGGTCCGATAATACTGACCAGCTTAAGTCGTATTACAACAGTTGAGGCAAATAAATGTGGAGTGAGATCAACTGTTACCGGAAAAGAACGAAACTGAGTGGCTGGAGTTTCGCAACCAATTGAAAGAGATGCCGAATCTGGAAGTTAATCGATGAGTTAATCGATAAATCAGTACAACTGCATGGGTTTTGTGATGCAAACAGTCTATGGTGCGTGTTTTTACATATGTAAATTGTGTCGATGAACAAGAAGAGCGATCCAAGACATTACTCTGTTCCAAATCTCGAGTAGCACCTCTTACAACAATCAGAATACCGTAGCTTGAACAATGCAGTGCTGTTTTGTTGTCTGAACTTACCAACAAGGTTCAAAGGGCAATGAAATTGCCATTCGACAGAGTCCTTTTATGGACGGACTCCACAATTGTGTTGGGTTGGATCAATTCCCAATCATCCCAGATGAAACCCATATTAATTTATAAATTTAATTTATCAATAGGTTTCCCAATTCTTGTACCTCTTCGCACTTCATAATTGCTTTCATTATTTTGTTTTAGTATTTTGGATTCATTGAACTGACTTCTTGAAAACTCAAATACTGGTTCAATTGGTGATTAATTTGTAGTTTCAATTTCATTGAAATTTGGTAAAGTACCATTTCTGAATTCTGTCCCATTATCACTACCCCGTTTTAAATTTTGCGAACATTTTGATGAGCTTTGAACAGCTTGGTCATTGACTGGTAATTGATCTTCTTCATCCGTCACTTCATTTCCTATTCCTCTTATTTGATCCGAATGTCTTTTCCAATTTTTACCATTGTCTTGTTTTATTTGATAATGTAATTTCCCTTCTTGTCTTTCAACATTACCGAATTTCCATTTCGTTTTACCCAAGTAATTTCTAGCGGCTACTCTATCATTTTCTTGATATTTCACAATGTTAGTTGCATCTTTTAAATGTTCATCCGATTTCATTAATGAAAATCTTTAACGCATAGGATAGTTGAAAATTACATCAGCCGGAGAAATATGCGTTACTGGATGTGGTGTAATACGGTAATGTGTTAATATTTGAAGTAAATTAAATTGAAAATCTTTTTTATTTGGATTTAATGATCTTAGCTTGTTTTGTAATGTTTGTATATATCTTTCAACTTGACCGTTTGTTGCGGAATGATATGGTGCTGTTCTCTTGATAATGATTCCATTTGCCTCCATTATATGTTTAAATTTTTAATTTACAAATTGAGAACCATTATCACTGCAAATTACCTTCGGTAAACCAAAAGTAGCGAAATTTCGAAGTATTTCAATGGTGTAAAGAAATACACCCCGTAAAATGGTCCTGCGAAATTTATGTGCAACCGTTCAAACGCTTGTGCTGGATACTCCCAATGATGTTTTCTGGAAACTGATACCAGATTATTTTTGTTTTTGCAACACGATTCACAATTTTTTACCAAATTTTCTACGTCCTTGTCGAAACCCCCCATTCTTGTCACTCCGAAATGTGCTTCATGTAAATCATTCAGCACTTTTATTTTTCAAGTTTTCTGGAATCACTACTCTTATTCCACGAATTATACAACGTGCTTGATACGAAAACTCTTCCAATTGTACATTAAAACGATCCTCCGCTGAGATATTTTCACCAGTTGTTAAATTGTCCAGTAATTTCTTTAATTTTGAATCTCAAGCTGTCTCTTGCACAATTTCTTGCATAATTACTGGTAACGTTTGAATTTAGTTTATTTCAAAAATGTTGGAGTCTTTATATTTTATTTTGTAATTAAAACCGTGAAGAAATATTGCATAGTGTTGCATACGTGTGGCAGATAAATATGGAATACTTTTACAAGGTGAAAATATTTGTACTAATGGCTTATGATCTGTAAACAATATAAATTCTCTGCCATACAAAAATTGAAAGAATTTCTTTACTCCAAACATAATTAAGTACGCTTCTTTATCTATTTGCGACCAGTTCCTCTGCGAGGCATTCAATGTTTGTGATGCAAACTGTATTGGTTTCTCTGTACCATCATCATAATGCCGATGTGAGATAACACTCCATCTACTCCTATTAGTGTGCATCGGTAGCTAGACAAATTGATAGTTTGTCATGTATATTGAATGAATTTTCACAACATTTATCCCAATTCCATTTAATATGTTTACGTAGTAATCTGTGAAAAGGTTCTAATACCTCACTTAAATTTTGAAAAAGCCGATGGTAATAATTTATCAGTCCTAAGAATGGCTGTAACACGTGGTGCCCTTTGTATTGCTTCAATTTTAGTATCCGCCTTAAAAATTCCTAATTTGTTTAATTTGAATCCACAATATTCAATTTCATGCTTTAAAAATTCTGTCTTATTCAGATTTATTTTTTTTCCATATTCGGAGAGTCGTTTGAAAATTTCTTCTAATCTCTAAAGATGAATCTCGTCATTTGGAGCTGTCACTCGAATGTCGTCTATGAACACGCAAGTTCCTTTAATACCTTGAAGAATGGACTCTATTTTCCTTTGCCACTTTGTTGGGGCACAATTTAAACCATACGAGTACACCTATACAATCCTTTGTACGTTCTCAACGTTAGTAAGTGTTGGCCATCCTCATGTACTTTCCATTGTAAGAATGCATTACGAAGGTCTAACTTTGAAAATTTACCGCCCGCCGCCAAGTTCTAAAATAATTCATCGTTTGACGGAAGTGGATGTACTTCGGTTGCAAGAAGCGGGTTGATTGTGACCTTAAAATCACCACAGATTCGAACGCTGCCATCTGGTTTCATGACAGGTACTATTGGAGTTGCATATTCGCTATTTTCTACTTTAATGAAAACTCCTTTATCTTCTAAACATTTAATTTCCTGTTCTCCCCTTTGTCTTATGAAAAATGGAATTTGGCGAGCTTTGACCAATATAATGGAGTAAATACGGCTTTTTTCTCATCTGCGCTTTCGTAATTGAAAATTTTTAATGCTCCTTCAAATCGAATTAACCAACTATCGAATTTATTTTTAATCGGATCGAAAAATTCGATGAAATTTGGTGGTATTAATTTCTTGCCCGTTATTTTCCCAGCCAATACACACGTGAATTTTTTTTTTTTTTTTTTTTCTAAGATCTCATGAGAATATGTTGCCAGAGGTAAAATCAACATCAACCTGTGCTCAATTAAAAAAACTGAGCTCCATTCCATACCACCGAAGGCGCGACATATGGCCGGAGTATGTGAGGCGGCAGTCAAGTCAGCTAAACATCACTTAATTCAGATTGTGGGCAGTGTTTGTTTAACCTTCGGGGAACTCACGACTGTTCTTACCAAAGTAGAAGCAATATTCAACTCAATATTCATTGTATATTGAGTCCCCAACGATACTGAGGATTTTACCGCGATCACTCCAGGTCATTTATTAATAGGGCGACCATTGTTAGCGCTGACTGAACCCAACTACTCTGATGTCCAAGTTAATCGTTTCCAAAGGTGGCAATTACTACAAAAGGTCTCCCAGCATTTTTGGAAAAAGTGGTCATCCTATTATTTAACAAATTTGCAACAACGTTTCAAGAAAGCGGGCATTACCAACATCATAATTGGAATGGTAGTACTTATCCAAGAAGAAAATCTACTCTATTCTACAACATGTAATGCAAAGGTACCCTATATAAAGAAATAGGGGGGATGGAGGGGGGGGGGGGGGTCCTAGTCTTTTTTTATTTGTGCTGAAATTCTCATCTCTAATATACTATGCTCTTTGATACAACTACATATTTTAGCTGTTGCTCAAAATATTTTCAATATTTTTTGATGACGAATTTTCAAGCATAATATAAACGGCTCAATATTTTGTGCAAACCGAAATTTTAATTTTATCTGTGACAACAGTAATTCGCAAAAAAGTTGCGACTTGTTTCTTCAGAAGTTCGTGCAATGAATATCAAAATGTACTATATAACAACCTCGAATTTCTAGCGTAAAATATTCCATTGCGGGTCAAACGGATGAAAAACTTATGTAATACTTTATTCATTGTGTCATAAAAGAACAGCTCAGTTGTATGAATCAGTTATTTTAAACTGTTGCTCAAAATTATTTGTGAGCACATATTTATAATAAACTATAAGACAATAGCTCAATTTGTTAGAATCGAAATTTTTGAAATTTTCTCATAATTATTAATAATAAACTGTATAATGGTGTATAGTAGCTCAATTTGTTCTAAAGTCCTGATATTTTTGAAATTGTAAGTCTAAATGAAGAATATCATTTTGAATTATTCGACTAACTAGATATGTGTATGGGTATCTCAAAATCAAGGAGTTTACATTTAATATTAGCAATGTAATTTTATAGCTCAATATTAAATTTTCGAAAAATTATATTACATAATTCTGAAAATTGATAAAAATTCAATAAATTTTTTTTTTTGAACTTTAGTCTTTAGTTTTAATTTTCGCAAAATAAATATTGCAATGTATTTAAATTGTCCGATAATTCTTAAAACTTTTTTTATGCAAATAAAGGGCTCAATATTTTAAAGTTATATTCTGAAAGTATCCCAAATTTTTTAATTTTACTATTTTTTTAAGCAATATATTTGAGCAAAATATTTGCTCAGAACTGCAAAGGCAAAATTATTAGGTAATGCTGAATGTTCACAGCCAATAACAAGAGGAGAATGTAGAATCTACAAATATAGCTCAAATGGCAACTGAATTTCAAATTAAAATATGCAATAATTTTGAGCAATATTTTGACTGAAAATTTGATTCCAAAGATCTGAATTCTGGGAATTATTTGAAAGATTTGCATTTCTGGGAATTATTTGAAAGTTATTTGTTAAATTATTAAGATCTGATTGTATCTTTAAATAATTAATTTTATTAACCGTAAATTGTGATCCGAATAATTTAAGTATTTCTAAATCGTATCTAAATTTCGATCATATAAAAAATAGTTTTCAAACTTAAAATGCTAATAATTGTTTGTTTCATTTTTTTTTTATTTTACAGGATTCGACCGCAAATATCACGCGAATTAATTGACATGTGCCGCTTATGCACGCAAGTGACTCCCGGCGAACCACAAGTAGTTTTAGGCACAGACAAAGCATTTACATTTGACTATGTATTTGATATGCTATCCGCACAGGTCGATATTTATTCGACGTGTGTCGAAAATTTAGTTGACGGCGCATTAAAAGGATACAATGGCACAGTATTAGCATATGGTCAAACCGGTTCGGGTAAAACATATACAATGGGCACCGGTTTTGATCGTGATTTAATAGAATCTCAAGAGGGTATTATTCCAAGAGCTGTACGACATTTATTTTCGGGTATTGAAATTTGTCAAAGCGAACACTATAGTGAAACGGGTATGGGTGCAAATACATTAGAATTTACAGTGGCAGTACAATTTATGGAATTATATAATGAGGAGTTAATTGATCTGTTGGATCCATTCAATAAGGGGAAACTATATAAAATACATGAGGATCCGAGTGGTGGTATATCAGTTTCGGGTGCAACAATAAAACCGATTACAGGACCTCAAGAAGCGCTGCGACTATTGCAACAGGGTGCATTGGCCAGGACAACTGCATCAACCCAAATGAATGTCCAATCATCACGAAGTCATGCCCTATTCACAATATTGATAAAAAGGCAACGTGTTATGTCGCCCGAGGAGAGCGGAATGGCTGACGGAGATTTAGAAACTCTAACGTCAAAATTTCATTTTGTCGATTTAGCTGGATCTGAAAGACTTAAAAGGACTGGGGCGACTGGGGAACGAGCTCGTGAAGGTATTTCAATTAATTGTGGCCTCTTAGCATTAGGTAATGTAATCTCAGCCTTGGGTGATGTATCTAAGCGAGCATCCCACGTTCCATATCGAGATTCCAAATTGACGCGGCTACTTCAAGATTCGTTGGGTGGTAATAGCCAAACCATTATGATTGCATGTGTTTCGCCAAGTGATCGGGACTTTATGGAGACATTAAATACGCTAAAATATGCTAATCGAGCACGTAATATTAAGAACAGAGTTCTACTCAATCAAGATCAGTCATCGCGCACAATAAGTCAACTGCGACGGGAAATAGCCGCGTTACAATTAGAAGTTCTGGAATTTAAACAAGGAAAGCGAAACGTAGATTCTGACGGTAATGCCAGTATAACAGATACATTCCATGAAAATGCAATGTTACTAGACGACAATAAAAGACTACAACAAAGACTTAAAGCAATGCAAGAGACAATAAATTCACTAACCGATCGTAATGCATCTTTATGTTCGGAACAAGCGCTCGCCGGTTGGAATTCAGCTGATTCCGATAAGTCTGTGAGTGACCTGATCTCGGGCTATATGTCTGAAATCGAAAAACTGAAGGCCAAATTAATCGAATCCGATCAACTGTATCAGCAGCTCAAGAAACAAATGGCCACTCAACGAAACTTAATGAAGACAAATATGTCGTTCAACGACATAATCTCAGACAATAGTATAGATGTTATAACGCTAGCCAAAAAGGAAGTCGAAAAGGAACGAGAAATCCTTATGTCAAAATCACTATCTGGAATTGAGGAAAATCATAATTTGGAGAATGACTCAGAATCCGACAGTGATACCGAATCCGATGATAAAAGTGAAATGCAGGCCGAACTCTGTGACTTAAATTCTGACATTGAATTGAAAACAAAACTGATCGAGCAACTCGAATTATCACAACAACGAATGCAAGTAATGCAACAGCACTATGAAGATAAATTGACGGTGCTAAATGAGAAGATACACACAACACAGAGAGAACGGGATAAGGTGATTGCCAATATGAGTGGAATGGGTGCCTCACAAATTGTGCCCAACGATAAAGTGAAAAAGGTGCGCGACGAATACGAGAAGAAACTCAATGAGATGACACGGGAACTTCGGAAATTACAATCTGCGCAAAAGGAGCATGCTCGCCAGCAGCGAGAACTACAAGCACAAGAGACACAATTACGTAATTTACGTAACGAACTAGGTGAGCTTAAATCATCGAAAATCAAATTGATGCGAAAAATTAACGACGAGAATAGCCGTCACAAAGAATTGGAAAGTCGAAAGGCACGGGAAATTGCTCAGCTTCGAAAAGAAGCACGTAAACAATTGAATCAAATTAAATCGCTACAAGCACAAGGCATGGCTAAAGATCAAGTTTTAAAACGAAAAACTGAACAAATCACAGCGTTGCGCAAGGGACAGCAGCGTAATATGAGCCTAAAAGTAGCGGGACGCGTTCCACCAAAAAAATTATCAAACTCATTGTTGTTCAGTCCGAGACAAGCGAAAATCAAATGGGATACACTTTCGCGGAGTATTGGTAGAGCGGCCCGAAGTAAACAAGCGGTTGTTGAATTGGAACGAGAATTAGAACGGTTACTGGAGGAACGTGAAATTCTCAGTCGAGAATTATTAACCATTCAAAAACGTCAAAAATTCCAAGAAAATCCTGATTTAGCATCAGAAGAGGATTCGATTACGGCCAATATGAATTACATTCAAGAAAATATCGAACAAATACAACACTCCATTATGGAGCTAGAGGACAGTAAAGAGTCAACCGGTGGCGCATCATCGCTTCAAACCATTTTCGAAAATATCAAGTCAATCGATGAGGCTAAATTTTTATTAGAAAAATTATGTGGCGCCACCATCAATCAAACATGTGATGCAGCGCTAACCTCGACCCGGCTAATGGAGCGTGAAGCTCTACTTCAAGAGGTGCAACAGGATAGTAGTATGCAACAGCAATTATTACAACATGTTCTTGCTCAAACACCGGCCGCCTTTGGTGACACAAACGGACAACAATCGTTGATGAGCTCAAATAATTTAACAAATTCGACATCGTCCGTGGCTAGTGGAAATACTGTGATTGTACCATTTGAGAATTCGATTTTGGCACATCATGACGTTGATCGCGAATTTATAGTCAATAGCCTACAAAGTTCGGGTTCAAGTCGAAGTCGTAGCCCATCTCCATCGTCCGTTAGCAATATTGCTGAAAGGTAAATATATTTATTCGGGTAATTAATTAGAGTTTTGCACGGTTACATTTTGAAAGTGGCACACAGTATGTTAGGTTAGTAAATTACTTAGAATTTAATTTTACATCATGCACACGTAATAAGTTTACGAGGTTTATAAAGTGCGTCCGGATGATAATTTACTGTTTCAAATTATAACTTGCAATTCAATTAGTACTAAAATTCTGCCTCAAAAATCACTGTTCCTAGAAAACTATGTTAAAGCAGAAATAGTAATTTCAACGATTTCCTTCTCATCTTCTTGTACTAAACCTTTGCACTCAATTTTAGATTAAAATTTCAATATAAACTGACCTTTATATAAATTCGGATTTTATCCCCATATTTTGCTTTAAAAGTCGTTGTTCCAAATTAGAGAAGAGCTCTCTGACCATTTTTCTAGTACTAAACTTGTGTACTAAAATTACAAATCCATTGTTTGTAATACAAAGTCTAACCTTTTAAATTTTAACGTTGGATAGTGACTTTCATTAATGAGAAAAAACTTTTAACCCGGAAAAATCTTATTGGGAATTTTGTTACAGTGACACGCTTAGTAATTCATCTCGTACATCTAAAATAAGACGGCGCACAGCCCTACCTCAAGATCTACTCTTTGGTGATAGTACATCGGCAAATACATGTAATTTAGATGATTCCATGACACGATCATTTACACAGCAACCGAATGAAAACAATAAAAGCTTTATCCCATTGTCACGGGTGCCAAGTGCTCCAGGAAGTTTAAAGTAAGTATATTTTGTGAGTTTCAGTTTTTTTTTTTAACAAATATTAAACGTTATGTAGTTAATTTTATACTATCATATTTTCTAACTGTTCTAATAAATGTGTTCTAAATTTTGTATACATCTAAATTGTGATTGTTGTAGAGGTTTGTTACCTGTGCCAAATTCACGACAAAGTTTAAATAGCACATCATCACCGCTATTTTCAAGAAAACAAATTGAAGCAATTCCAACTGTACCACTATCACCGCGAGTCCAAAGACGGCCATTCCCATCAAAAGCATCACCTGGATTGTAAGTATCAGTGTTTTGTTGTTCTAAATATTTTTGTTATGTGAAGAAAAATTTTGGTTTGGTGTACGAAAAATTAAAAAAAAAATGTTGTTCAAAATTTTATCTGAGGCGCCGACGGCGGCGGCGGTGGGGTAGCATGTATCGTATGAATTGGAATATAATTTCGTTTGATTTGGTTCGTTTAAAATAAAAACTATTTGACTATTATTGTTATTAACAACATGCTACACACGTATAAAGTATTGTAAATATTTTCATGTTTATAGTTATATGGTTTTCTTTATCTAATTTTCATATTTTAACCAGATACAAATCACATTCGGGAATTCGTGTGCGATCGGCGCGATCGAAGCGAGCAATTTTTTTTGCTAAGAAACGAAGACTAAGATTTAGGTTGATTTTTTTTATGTTGAATTTTGATTAGTAGTGTGTTTGATTTTTTTGTTTTTTTATTTTCAATTAAATTTTGTTAAACCAACTGGATGATATACGTGAATCTCTAAAATTTAAGTACCAACAGGATAACTATTAGGAATCCTTTTAAATTTAGTCGTGTTTCAGTTAGTTTAAAACCTCGCACAAAAGTTCTAAAGGCTTGCAGTGTAACTTGCGTATCATCTTGATGCATAGGCAACTTTCACCTTGTCTTGAAATTTGTCGTTAGTAAAATTACCTTAAACGGAAATAACAAATAAAATATTCCATTGGTTTTTAAGGTATGCCTAATCTATTGATTTTAATGCTGGTTTTAACAATGGCAATTCTTGCGCCTTGCGGTACCACCGGAAGGATTTGTCGCCAATCTCAATCGAGTAAAAACAAGTTCCTACCAAACGGCAGATTAATCTTGGTCAAATCGTTCAATTCAGTTTATCCACATCATCTAGTGTTACACTAAGACCAAGGGAAACTAATCTCAAATTAAAAGATTTTCTCTACAAATTTTCAACACATTCTGCATCTGCCGAAGCTTGATGGTTACTTGATTTCCGCGAACATTAATATACAAAGTAAATTCGCCTAATGAATGATAAAACATCACCTGTTTGGCATGGTTTCTATATTCGAACCTTGCTACACCCTTTTGTTG
The DNA here is from genome assembly GCA_963556165.1 of Tipula helvola. Taxonomy (NCBI): domain Eukaryota; kingdom Metazoa; phylum Arthropoda; class Insecta; order Diptera; family Tipulidae; genus Tipula; species Tipula helvola. The sequence continues at coordinate 168,453,483 of OY744482.1, read as the reverse complement.
GTGCATAATTGTGTGCAGAGGTAAAACGGGTCTATAGTTCTAGTTCATGCGTCTTCGATTAGGCTTAAAAAGCTTGATAAAAGTTAACTGCAATAAGAGAGTTTGGGTTGTTAAATTCGAAATGTCTAGTAGCCATTTCTAGTAGATTAAGGATAACCTACCCTAATTGTAAACATTACGCTGATGTTTAGATTTCGCAGCAAAACGACCGGTGAGCCAACCTTCAGTTTAAGACAATACAACGGCATTTCAGGCACTTTCAACGATTTCAAAAATTCGGTGGGAAAATTTACACTTTGGTTTTCATCGGTCATAGTGTCGATTGAAATGTAAATTTTTTTTTCGCCAGGAATCATGTCTAAGGATGGTGTTGTTGATGGTTTCGGCTCGTTCGCTTAGCCATTCTGAGTCGGTGTAATTTTCGACAATGCCCGGGTATATTTGGCTAATAAGCTGGTGTTCCGACGATGTTGGCCCAACTGATTCGTCAATACGATTTGATCGGAATTTTCGTCTTCTGGATAATTTTCGTCTTCTTTCTTCGCCTTCTCCTATTTTCAGAAGTTCTCGGCAAATACTTGCACTCTTTCGCCTCCCATGATTCAGCTCTCAGTTCTTCGATGGACTTTCTATGGACCATTGTAGATTCGTCCCATATTATGGGAGAGTGTGTTGTTCGTCCGCCATCCATAAGTGTAGCCATTATTCCCGATGATGCCAAGGCGAGTGCTACTTCCTTGTTTGCAGCGAATTTCGGCCAGAATTAGGTTGATTAAAAATGTGTACCACTGGGTGCATCCAGAACGACGTAGTCCATTATTATGTCACAGGCCTGTTTTTGACTCTGAATTTGTAAGGGTTTATTATGTTGGATGTAGCATCGCAACTCGTCAACATTGTAATTTTTCTCCCTTAATAGTTCAATGTTCGTGGCGAAATCCAATTCGTCGTAGTGGCTGGACTTCCAAATCCGGGTTTTGTCATCATAGTTCAGCCAAGATATCGTCGCTCATACTTTCCCGATATTTCAGCCACAGATGATTAGGATTTTATGGATTACATGTTATTAATTAATCACAAATAGTTCCCATATTTGATCTGCTGTTGCCATATACACTTCCTCTTTCATAGGAAATTCCCAGTGGTTGTCGTTCTCTAAGATTCTCGATATGTTTCACAAATATTAAAGCCGTCGACTGTTCTTAGATCTGAAGCAGTAAACGCAAGTGAAGCAGTAAACTCAAATAGAAACATTCAGCATTTCTTCTCTCGTTCTTAAACCCTTCTTTGTTTCCTTGCACAAATGTTGGTCGCCAACATTTTCTTCAATTGAATCTTTTCCTCAAAAAATCCCATGTAAAGTAACTAAGCACCTCCGGGTAGAGCAAAGTCCTGGCAAATGGGTTACCTTGTCATAGCTCAAACAAGTCAGTCAAAATTGTTCGTGCTAGTAGTTCCGTTACAAATGTTTTATAGGGACGGTTAAATGGACAATCGCTGGATCTCGGTCGTATATTGAGAAACTTAAAATTCGCCAAATCGCTTCATTGCTGTTAATGTAATGACTTATTTGATACTGTACTATTTCGTCGTGCCAGTCTCTTGTCTGGTCACTGCAGACGGAGATATCGCTGATCTCGTTGCAGATATATTTAATCGATTTTACAGAACTGCGCTATTCGGCGTTTTACAGGCCTTGAACATTTTTGATAAGAGCGAATTGAATGGAACCACCCATTGATTGTCAATTTCGGCTCTGTTCCGGTGTCGGTGTCTATATTTTAGATAGTTATCTTCGCCAATTTAAGTCTTGTTTAAACATGATTTCGAATAACGTTTCGTGCATTTGTTGCCGTCCGTCATGTACGGTGAATCAGCGTGTAGAGTTCGGAATCTTCTTTCGTACTTGAAAATTCAAACTTGATTATGTCGTCTATTTGATTCGGTCGAATTTTTTATTCAAGCCAATTGAAGTCGTGGTAATGTAGCAGTCCTCGTTTTTGCCACTCAATCGAACACACCCCGAATATTCGATTTTGGATGATCGTTTCGACAAATTTAATTTGTTTTTGACGAAAGGCTCGGGCAATTATGTTATATCGGTCAATAGTTGCCTGTCTATATTGTAGTTCTTCTTTGGTTTCCGGTCAAGAGAAAAAAATCGGGTGAACCATGTTTTGTGATGTATGCCATTGCAGCCTGTGCATATTTATGCATATGACGTGGGCTTCTGATGACCGTTGATAGCAAGGTGACCAATTTTCTCATGTTGTCGGAGTTGCCATCAATCATTATTGCGTCTCTTTTATTCGTTCGAACACAATTTTCGTTGATTATGGCGAATAAACTGCAACCGTTCTTCCTCGTTTTTGGCGTACACATCTAGAATGAATTTTTGGAATAACTGCCGACAATTCAAAATATAATTATATTCACCATTTCTAACCGCTCACCGAATTGAACATAGAATCGCATCGGCGTTACTTTCTTGTAGGTTTCGATATCCGTGCTTGGATTGACTTGATGGATGTTGAAGTGGTAACCGCCTTTGAATTGTTAAGATATCAGTGGATACTATAGTGCATCGTAACTGCGATATGTTTCAGCAATACGTTTCAATGTATTGCTTTGGCTTTGAATAATAATGTCACGCCGGCTATATTCTTTGTCTACGATTACCACTGCGACTTCGTTGACTTGAGGAACCTTTCATTCTTGAAAACCTTCAGCTCTCCGGCTGGTCTTTTGTCGGTCTGAAATACGCTATTATAGTTGTTCGAGACCATTGTTTGTCATCGCATGGGCTGGGATCATCAAAAATTGTCGTCTTCTTAGGATGAATGACAAGTTAGTGCCTGATGGAGCCAATTCAAGCTTCGCAACAGCATTATGATGACTCCTTCCTTCAACAGCAACACATTTGGTGGAATGCCCGATTGTGTTTGCTCATTAAGAAATTCTGCTGGAAAGTTCATTGCATCGCTGGAATCTTCTGAGCCAACAGAATTTGCGCCTGAGTAGAAGGACGTATGTCCTGGCATCATAACAATGATTATTCTGTTAATTTCCAGCGAATGAGCATGTGTTAGAAAAGTATTGGTTACTCTAACTCCTCAACGGATATTTGCTGAATGTTGCATCGATGCAATGAGGTTACCAACATTAACCATTGCATGGAGGATTTTAATTATGGCATCATCGTTTAGTCCACGAATTGGGGAAAGGTGTCCTTTTCCAACATCTAAGAGCCAATTGTTGTGCTTATCTTGTCGTTCGCTACGCACGTTGATTGTGAGTGATATTGCCGTGAAATGCTGACACAATTGATTTGATGCTACTTTCGATAATGTCCCAACGCGTTCCTCTGGTAACAACTGGTAGAGTTTGTCAAAAATCGCCTCCAACAACTACCACTTTTATTCCAAATGGTAGCTCATTTGTGAAAATTTCTTGCAAAACCTTGTTGATGCATCTGAGTTCGTACTTTAAAAGCATTGCTATCTCATTATTGATGATAAGAGATGCCTGTTTCAAAACTTCAGCTTCAGGTGAATTAAAACACATCGATGAAACGGAAGTATCAAGAAGCGGAACTCGAAGTTTAAATCCACTGTGTACTCTTGGTTCGCCTTATATCAGAATAGCGGCTATTTCTGTCGTTGCAAAAGGAAGCACTGTAAAGGTACGTCTTTCCAGAACCAACTGGACCATTCAAATAGAAGCATCTTTGCCCTATTGTGTCGTCATCAACAGCACCGATAATTTTGCCGAAGGCATCAAGCTGCTTCTGATTCAATTTTTCGGTTAGTTTCACAGCATCTATTTCTTCTTGAATAGGATCGTAACTTGTTTGGTTGGCGAGTTTCCAATTGGTGTTGGTAAACCAATTCGATCGCATGATAATCCAATTGACGTAAAGTAGCGTTGAGGCAACGTGTCCACTCGTTATTTGAATCCAAGAATCCACGTTGAGATGGTGCTTCTTTAAACATGTTACAAATAGCTACATTGACAGTTCTAATTGCTTGAAACTTGTGGCTCAAGAAACATGTAGCAGAAATAGCCGAAGATAAACGCGTTCTTCATGTGTACTTCCACGCCACGATTTTATTTCCGCCTCGCTGTCGTTTCTGCCAGTTTTCTCCCACATACACGTAGTGAAAGGGGGTGTCAACATATAGCAAATTCCGTGAATTAACATCATTTCTGTTGAGCTCAAACCATGATCCCAGTTTCGTTCGTTCTGTTTGAGCTGCCAGCAAAGCTTCTTCCTCAGTCCTGCTTCAAACTTGATACACTGTTGAATTGGAAAACAAACGTTATAAGTCTCATAACTGCATGTGAGCGGTTGCACATTGGAGTTTCATGCAAACGATACATTGCTTCAGAAGCACTGATGTATCTAGCATCGATGAAGTTCTGAATTTCGTTGTGTCAAAATTCTCGTTCAAAGCCATAAGTATGGACTGTAAGGAACAACATTTCGATTGTCCATGCGTGCTCTCTCAGCTCTCACAAATGCAAAGACTTCTTCTCGGCAACGATACAGTGGATATTCGTCTTTGTTTGTCACTATATTTGTGTTAAACAATTTCGGGAACTTTTTCGTGCTTTCTCCGCTGTTCATGCAAGGAGCTGTTGGATTATTCAATCCGGAAGGCCCATGCCTCACGTCATTTAATGACGATTACATAAAGTCGACGATTTTCTGTTTGTAGTGAGATTTCGGCACTCATGAACTGATCGATCCTTTCACCGGTTGTAAATGTTTCTTCCGCTCGGAGTGTCACCAAGTTGTTCACATGCAGTAGGTAAGCCTCTGTTTCGAAATTTGATGATTAAACGTAAGCTATCGATTCTCCAAACTCCATGAACTGTTAGGTTCATCTATCAACGATTTTAACTTTAACATGAAAACTCATGCGACTAAATCGGCCAGTTGGGATTGTTGATAAATGTGACGAACAGATCAGGTGCACCCCACTTTGCGAAAATAGAGATTGAGTTGTTAACAGCTTTCAGGCATATTTCGCGATGAGCCCTCAAATGTCGAAGGTAGAATTACACAGACGCCTGTTTGAACCGCCAATTTTTCATATAACTCGACTTGCTGATGTTGTCAGCTAAGACCTATAAGGTACGAATCTACTAACCACTGCTGTGTCGGCTTTCCAGAGCTCATGACTGGGCTGAATTAGTCATAAATTGCTGTTTGTGCTGCTTTGCATTGTTGCATGCAGACGCTATTCCGAACTCGGTTCTGCTGTGCTCCATCGTAAGCGTCGCATCGCCAATTTGATTGCCATCCAGATTCTCCGTATGGATAAAAGAGTAGATACGACATCAGATCTAAGTTAATACTTAAAATATTTATGTTGACGAATTGTTGATTTGGATCTTCAGAATATCGTGTATAGATTATGACGTCACGATGGAAAGGTGGCACGCCAGCCTCGTTTACGAACACTATCGCGATTTCGTTTGAAGTTGCTGTGTTGTATCGTCGCTGACCAGATTGACGGTGTCGCTTGGAAACTATGTTTACAATTGGGAGCTCCTCTCCAGCTTGAACAGCTGTATCTACGGCATGTGCTTCAATTTTACGCATTATTGTGAAGTTTCTACAAGCCGATTGTTGTTTCTAAAATAACGGTCCAGGAGTTCAGGAGTTGTGGATAAGATTGCATATTTTCTGGGTGACTAGTCGATAGGCTGCAAATGTGGAATTCGGTAATAGGTTTGGCCATGCACTTTGAAGACATACAGACCTCTTGCAGGGAAATGGGTTACCCACGAAATCCATTACATCATAATCCATTTCTCTAAAATCCACCTTGACAAAATCCAGTTTGGTCAATAATCACTTTTGACAAAATCCACCTTTTTCCGTATCCATTATAATAAAATCTATTATTCACAAAATCCATTTATGTCAAAATCCTTTCTAGTCAAAATCCATTGTTTGAAAATCCATAAAAAATCGAAAGAATCCATCGTTTTTATTAATTTTGCAAGCCCGGCTTGCAAAAGTAATAAAAACTATGGATTCTTTCGATTTTTTATGGATTTCGAGAACTAATTAAAAATGAATTCGAAACAAACAAAATTATGGACTTGAATCGGTAATAGATGGCCGCCATTTTGGTTTAGATGACAGTAGTCTGTTGGCATTTGAGAGTGATCGATAACAATTTATTATGGAGCATCTAACGCCTTAAAATGCTAGAGCAATGCTGAAACAGTTACTGGTAACGCTATCGGGACATGTTGGGAAAATTTTCTTGTGCCCGAATTAAATCAATTAGCCCTACAGAGCATGTGGTTCCAACAAGACGGTGCCACATCACACACAGCTCGTTCTACTCAAAAAGTGGTGATATCGACTGACCCCATAATCCCCTGATTTAACCCCTCCAGATTTCATCCTTTGGGATACTTGACAGAAAAGGTGTATACCAATAAACCAACCACAACCTCGATGTTTAAGGACAACGCGAGAATGTTATGAAAAATGTGCTTAGAAGAGTGCTTAGAAGGATTGGCATTATTAACTCTTAACTAACGAAAGGCCTCGCTAAGGGGACATAACAATTATGCCAAAGAAAACGAAATGCCCCAATTAGAGGACATGTGAAGTAGGGCATGGAGATTAACCGGTTTCCTAAAAAACGGACATGCAATTTGACATGTACCTTGGAAAAGGGATCCTGAAATGGTTTTGGAATTATGAAACTCGACATGGACTACGGAAATGAGATTTTTAAATGATTTGTCTACTGTTGAGACCTACATTATACCATTAGAAGTTTCGCTCAAGCTGCGTGTGCTGTCATCCACTTTTTCTTATATTTCTTTAATTGTGATTAAATTTGTGAGCATGTCCATATTAGAAACCTTAACCGATGTCAGATTCACAAAAATTTCAATAGGCAGTATCATAAAAACTATAGTTTGAATTACGGATGGCAAACCGGTTTTCGGTTAACCGATTAACCGGGTAATTTTGGCAAAATTTGACTATTCGAATAACCAGGTAATCAACTCGAATATCATTATATTATAAACTCATAAATAACAAAATTAAGAAAAGAAATAAACATTTTATTTTCCTGTTAAATCATCTATGCTATTATTACAAGACGCAGCCGTTTTCAATTATCTAAACAAAACTAAAAATACATCATGTGAGTGAAACAAAACAAATTATACGTTCCAGAACCAATCGTATTGATTTAAAATCTGCGGAAAAAGATTTCCACGAGTTGCGGAATTTACCGAATTGTGTTGGTGCCTTTGACGGCAAACATATAGCTATACAATGCCCACCGGATTCTGGCAGTATGTTTTTTAATTATAAAAAACATTTCAGAATCATTTTAATGGCAGCTTGTGACACACGTTATGAATTTACCTACATAGATGTCTTGCATACGTCACAGAGAGAAGTACTGTTAAGTTAAATATTTTAAGGAGGGAGCATAAGCCCTTTAAAGATGGCGCTAAAACGCTCAATATTCTGGAATTATTTTGAGAAGTTAGGGAGGGACTAAGCCAAATGTTTGAAATGTGGATCCACGTTATGCTGTTAAGGATCATTGACTTATGCTCTTATTAACCATTTGCAGCTGCGCCATCACATTATGTTAAATAAAGTTACGAATAATGCTTCGGAATCGGAATCTACGCCAAGTTGCGATGAAAAGAAAGACGAACTCAAAAAATATTTCAGCAAGATGAAGCAACATAAAAAGAAGTTTAGAAGTACGGAAGATGATTTTGACGAACACCCTTATGTTTTAGAACTCGTACCAATTGCAAGTTTCTGTGATGCTGCAGGATAACAGTTGCTGGTTGAGCAAAAATTAAAGAAATTAGATCTTGATACGTACTGTTAATGCCAGGATAAGAAATGCAATATTAGAAGCAAGAGAAATCATAGAAATATTTCGAAGATCTGTAGTTAAAAATAACATTTTACAACAATATGTCATCGTACTAAAAGGTAAAAGCTGCATTTAATTTTAGATTGCAAGACCCGTTGGAATTCTTTATTCCAATGCTAGAGAGGTTTCTACTTTTAAGTATTAGATAGAAAGTTCTTTACAAGATCTTGGCCAGAATTTTTTATCAGAAGAAAACATATTACAATTAGACTTGAGGTTAAAATTAGAAAAATAGTAGAAGTGGCGGTAAAAGGATTAAACAAAAATACGGCTACACTATAAATTGCTGAGGGTGTTTGCAAACAATTTTTTTTCCTGTGAACTTCAGGAAATTAGTACGTCTAGCAATGAGATTGGTAGAAAATTATTTGAAAACTTAAAGGAAAGAAAAATCGAACGCAGGAACAAAACCTTAATGACCCTCATCATTTACCTGCACACAGGTAGGTAGTTTATCTAAACCGAAAAAAATCAATATTTCGGATATTCGAACAAAATCGTAACAATTGCATATGCTACTGATTTAATTAATCGAATGTTTTCTAATGGTAGTGGAACTTTAAATAGTAGATAGTAGATAACAACGAAAATTTGAATTCATCTGATTCGGACAACGATGTCGATCTAAATGTAAATTTCAGCGTGCACCATGATCGGCTAGATCAAGAATTGCACAGAACAATTAGTTCAATTGGAGATGTTCCTAATCGCTCAGAGATTTTTTTTCCTGTTAATTAACCGGTTAACCGATTATTTTGAAAACTTACTATTCGATACCCGGATAGTAAAAAAGTCGAATAATTGCCATCCCTAAGTCTGATGAAGTTTCTGTAAACCAGGTAGCTGTTGAGGTTTATCTACTGTGAGGTAGATCGAAAATCGGTGAAGAAATAATCCCAAGTTTCATCCTAGTTGGCCATATTCCAGAACTTCGTATAATCCAGTGGTTTATCTAATTTTTACAGAAATTGGCATTAGTGACTAGTGTCACATACTGAATTGGTTCACAAAACTTTCTGAATTTAAAACGAATTATTCAGACAATTATTCTAAATTTTCCAAATTATCCATCACTATCGATTCAGTTGTGAATGTTTGATGAATCTTTTGAATCTCATGAACCTTATGAAATCTTATGGATCTCATAAGTTTGAAGAATCTTATGAATCTCATCAATCTTATTAATCTTACGATTTTTTAAATTCCATGAATATAAACAAATTTTATAAATCTATTGAATATCGCGAGTCTTAACGAATCTTATGAATCTTATTTATCTTCAAATCTTATTAATCTTGTAAGTCCGACGAATCTTATAAGTCCTATGTATCTTAAAAATCTTATGAATCTTATTAAGCTCATGAATCTTGCCAATCTTATCAATCTTACAAACCTTATGAATCTTATGAGGCATTTGAACCAAGGGAATTTACTAATTTTATTAATTTGATTAATTTTATGAATCTCATGAATATCTTATGGATCTCGCTAATCTCATGAATCTTCTGAATCTTGTGTGTCTAACGAATCTTAAGAATCTCGTAAATTTTATGAATCTCGTGAGTCTTATCGATCTAACGAATCCTGTAAACCTTGTCTTTCAAATAAATCTTATTAACTTTGGAATCTCACGAATATTTTGAATTTTAAGATTTTTGAAATTTTTAATAGTGAATTTCGTAAATAATTGATTTTGTCAATAGTGGATTTTACCAAAATTGATGGATTTGCTTAAAAGCGGTTTTCTTCTAAAAAGATGGATTTTAACAACAGTGGATTATGAAATGATGGATAAAGTGGAGCTCCCCAGGAAAATCAATCACTTTAGCACCCACGGAAGCAAATGACAATGCACTGTTGTATCAACGGCTGGATCACTCTGATCGCTCTAAAGCCTTTAAAGCTTGGTTTATCTTTGCGGCAGCAGTTTGTGGATTTTCCATCAGTTAGACGTTATGCAATGAAATTTTTCGAACCGCGGAACTGGCAAATGATGTTCATCGGACAGCAGTTTTGTTGGGGAACCTGAACTTTTCCGAAATTGATTGCTTCGTCACGAATTGCTTGACCTTGACACTCTTGGGGTAAGCGCTGTCTTGAAGCATGTCGATCAGCATCTCCCTCTAGCCTTTCCTGAGACTGCTCAAGTGTTTCGTTTGCTCGATTTATTGCATGCCGAGCAGCATATTCTTTGGGATCGGTATATAATTCTGTTTTACAAAATTCTGTTTTGACAAAATTCTGTTTTTTCGAAATTTTATTTTTTTCAAAAATTCTGTTTTACAAAATTCTGTTTTTACAAAATTCTGTTTTGAAAAAATTCTGTTTCTTTAAATTCTGTTTTATAAAATCAACATACACATTCCCACAGGCACAGCATTATACTTGCCCACATACCTTCATACACAAACAAATACGCACACCTATATACCTATGTACGAGTATATAAACACTTTGTATTTATATAAGAATTATATATATGTATTTCATATAATTCTGCTAAAAATTAATTTTGCAATTAATTTTTTTGCCACACACACACCCACACACACACACACACACACACACACACACACACACACACACACACACACACACACACACACACACACACACACACACACACACACACACACACACACACATACACAGCCACACAGAGTAAATAAAAATTATAATACATGTTTCATAAAATTCTGCTAAAAATTAATCCTGCAATTAATTTTTTTGCCGCAAAAAAATTAATTGCAGAATTAATTTTTAGCAGAATTTTATGAAACAGAATTTTGTGAACCAGAATTTTGTGAAACAGAATTATGTAAAAACAGAATTACGTAAAACAGAATTTTGTAAAAACAGAATTATGTAAAGCAGAATTTTGTAAAACAGAATTTTGTAAAACAGAATTATAAAAAACAGAATTTCGTACCCAACCCATATTCTTTGTAAAGCCGGTCAAAAGTCTCCTTGCTTTGACGTTCTCTCCATCTCTGTTGTCGTTCTCTAGCTAATCGGCATTTCTTTGCTGTTGGGTCTATCAATTCATCCATATGAGCTAAAGAATTAAAATTTTAACTTTTTAGTATCAATTTATTCACTTTTGAAAGTGAATCAATTTTTTCACTTTGGCTGACATGCGTCAACACGCCATTGTTTCTCTTTTTAATTTTGTCAAATTCTGAAGAAATCGAAAGAAAATTAGAAACTTTGTACTAGTTGCCACTTCACTCTACTCCCGGTCTGCTGACCGGGCTGAAATGCAATTAGTTTGCCAATTTCTTGCTCACTTTGGTAATAAATGCTAGTTTTGTTTAGTCACTGATGAAGTCGAAAACAAATTGGAAACTTCATTGTTTTGTTGTTTCAAACATAGCATGCTTTAAACTTACTATACAACTCGTAATATTAGGTTGGGGAAAAAGTATTGAGAGTTGTTTGTCTTTAAATGGTGTTTGGTATCATATATCAGGCAACACTAATCAGATTAGGTCATACTGACGCGCTTTTGAAAGGTAACATTTCATTCTACAATTTTCATGCAACAGCATTTAGAATAGCTGGTTTGCTCGCTTCCGTTCTGGAAATTTTCGATGCACTTCGCTCTGGCCGACCAATCACTGAAAAAAATCGATGAAATTTTACAAAAATTCGAAGAAAACCGACACATTAGCAGTTATGACATTGATAAGGAATTAAATATCGATCATAAAACAGTTTTAAACGTTTTACGTAAGGCTGGAAACACAAAGAAGCTCGATGTTTGGGTGCCGCATGAATGGTCGATGACAAATTTTATAACCGAATTTCCATCAGCGAATCGCTACTGAAACGCAACGAAATCGGCCCATTTTTGAAACACCACCTGGCTCCAAATTGGGAACGATACAAATATCGGTTCGACGCTCTGGTTTCTTGTGGCAACTAGCTAACCTTGTGCTGCTTCTGTGTACTTACTAATGTTGCTGTCCTAGAAATGTCTTAGATCGTGTTACCGTCCTGTCTTATTTCACATTTATTTATCTATTCTCTTTAAGCTTCCGCATGTGAACAGAGTAAATAGTTACGTATACTCCTTTAACCCGAGGTGATCGGTATTACTGCCCAAGGTCAATAAATTGTTGTTTTTGATAAGCGTAGAGGACGCATATCAATTTTATTAATTCGGTGTCGTTCCACTGTTCATAAGAACTTTATTAATTTCCTTTTATTGGTCGCGTGTCGGCCATACCCCTCAATATCTTGCTTTTCTGGTGTGAATTGTAGGCTGAAATGAATAAAAGTTCAGCGAGGTCTACCATAATTGTTTTCTTTTGCTTTTATAATTTCATTAAATTTTTTTAGTTAGAGTTCCTTTACTAGGAACGCTCTGAAATTTGTTACTCAATCAGTAACAAATTTGTTACCCGCCCAACTTATATTTTTCGGTATTTGAGTAATTCTTTAATCTCGTTAACAAGAAATATAAAACCCATTACGAATTTTCGTAAAAAAGCTTGAGAAACCGGAAACTTTATAGTTCAAATTACACTGTTGGTACTAAAATTGGTAAAAAAAATATTTACAGAGATTTACACCGAGAATATCTCGTCCAGTTGTTTTGTGTTATGAAGTTTTGTCACACAAAAATGCACTAGAATGATCTGAGCCTAGACTATAGTGAACTCACTAAAATAGAATTGTGTTTTCTACAATTATTAGATCACATACATAGATGAAATACAATTTGTTTTGTTTGATTTTTTTATCGATTCATTTTCGAAGCAAGTTGCGACCTCGACGGCATTGTTCTTAATCAGGCTCGCACCCACACAATATAAAAGATGGTGCAGCTTATCTCGTCTAATCCATAAATCGATAATACATATTTTGTTTTTTGAGTACATGCAATTCATTTAATAATCTTTTTTTTTCTTTATGTGTTTTGTCGTATGTCTTATAATTTTTTTTATTTCCAGTTTTCTAAAATAAACCAAACAGATCTATAATCTATATAAAATAAGTTTCTAATAAATAATTTGTATAAAATATGTTAGACATGCAATTTATTAATGTTTCCTCTAATGCATACATGTAATTTATATAATAATCGTCTAAATGTTTTTTTTGTTTAACCTCCCGCCCGACTGATGGTCTATGTATATTTGTTTGAAGCTTATAACCGTAACGAATTAATAATTTTTTTTTTTGGATTAATAATTCAATTTTTTTTTTTTGTGGTCTGGTTTTGTAATAATAATTGTGTGTAAATATAATTCTATGGCTAAATTAGAAATAATTTACACTAAACTATTTATTAAATAAAAAGTGTGCGTGTGTGCGTCTTGTTTTGTGAAATATTAATTCAAATAATTCTGTCGATATTTCTTCCAAAGCAAAGCCAACATAAAAGCGTCCTCCCACCCCACCTTAAAGTAAAAATAAAACTCTAAAATTTAGACCAATTCATCATCACACATTCATATATTCATGTTTATTTATAAAAATAAAAAGTTGCTAAATTTATTTATTTATTTATTATGTAATTATTGCTAAATACTAATAATTCCATTAAATCCAAACCAACAACAACAACCAAAAACAAACTCTTTCTAATATCACTAACATGCAACCGTACAAAATCAATAAATCATCAAAACGTCGCTGTGGTATATAGAGATGAAAATGAATTGACAGCAAACACTGTGCCAGCATCACCACCATCGTTTAGGCGTATGACCTCGCGAGAAGATACCGGAGATGTTTTCTCACGGTTGGGAGCTGGTACACAAGATCCATCACCAGGTGGCAGTATTAAGGAATTTAATGGAAAGGTGAGTTACAATTTTTTTTATTTTTATTTAGGTAATTATACATTTTTTGATCTCAGAATTTTAAAATTTATTTGACAATTTACAAATGATACACTTGATAATTTTTTCAGGTTTTACATTTTCAATTTTAATCCGAAACAAAGATTGCAATAAAAAACTTTATTATTACTTTGAATTAAATTTCGTAATTTTAAAATTACACAAATTTATTAAGAATAAATTATTTTAGGAATAGCATCTACAATTTTGAAATTTTAGTTCCTGCGTTTAGAGGATGTGGGCGAAAACCCGAATAAATCATTTAGAATAAAAATACTAATTAACTTTAGTAAATATTTACCTCTGATTGATGTCGTGTGAATTCTCTAGTACTAAATAACAATAAAGGTAAAATTTTAAGGCATTTAGGTTTAAAGGGCATAAGTACCTACAATGATGATTTAGGAAAGAGATTTTTACAAATTGACGATTTCCCAAAAAAATAGCTATGCTTTCAAAGTAGGGCTCGTATTACCCGGGTATCGGGTACCCGAGTACCCGGGTATTTCACCAACAATATGTAGAAAACTGTATTATAAGAATGATTTATAAACGATAAAAAAGGCAGAAGTTTTTTAATAATTTTATCTATTACCCGATCCTATTACCCGGGTACTCGGGTAATTACATTTTTTTGTGAAATATCCGGGTACCCGATACCCGGGTAATACGAGCCCTATTTCAAAGTAAAATCTTTTTTGAAAGGTAGGAAATGTATGTGTTCAAAGGCGTTAAGGAAGAGTAGTCTATAACGGTTCTCACGAATAAATCGGAATATTTAGAAAAAATAAATGTACTCTTGTCAGACGACAACACATACATATAAATTCGAAAAATTTGCATTTCATCAATCTAAACAAATTTAAATTGAATAATTGGGTCTTGGGAACGTTTAGGAAAAATTGATAGAGCAATAGCTACAAATCTGAAAACATATAATGGAACAACCCCACGAATATATGGTATACCAAAAATACATTAAATTGGTTATTCAATGAGACCAATTGTTAGCTATTTGGGATCACCACTGTACAAATTTTCAAAATTTTTATCCAATATGCTAAATTGTTTCGTAGGAATTAATTTTTCTTAAACGCGGCAAGATGCTTTAAATCATACCGAATTTAGCTTTGATGAAAGGTGCTTTAAACAAGTGTTTGGTTCTTCAATGGGCTCGCCAGTTAGTCCAGCAGTTGGTAATTTATTAATAGAATACATATATTGAGACTAAAGTGTTGAAAGCATCTTCTGCTAAACCTATTTTTTCTTTAAATATATTGATGATATTGAGTTTCACTAGGTTGCTTAATCTTTCAAAACATTAACGGACGTATTAGTCAACAGTGGATATCCAAACAGCGTTATGGCTAGAAACATCAGAAAGGCTATCGACAAAAATAACATTTCGGCAAATAATTTTGAAAATGGGCGTGAAAATTGAAGTTTAATTTCATTTATAGCAAATTTTTTATTCGTACGGTGATGTGCGGTTCATTATTTGTCCTTTTCTGCTTTTAGTTCTTTTCTCTTGGAGAAACAAGGACAATTTTACACTACACTGCTAGGTGAGAATAAAAAATTAGCCCCTGTATTTTACCTTTCATTAATTGAGAGCAAGTGGTTCAGATATAAAAAATGTTTAATACAGAGTAAATAGTTTTTTTCATACCGTACGGTGATTTATGTCGAAGACTATATTTCGTTAAAATAAAAAAAAATAGTTTTGTTTAATAAAAAACCAAAAAATCCAAATTTTCGTTAAATAGCTAGTGCTGGCTCTTAATATTGGCCCAATGTTGGTGCTGAAAAACATAATTTCCCTTATAGTATTACAAATTATTTGATAGAAATAAACGAAAAACTGAAGAAAAAATTTAGTTACACTACTCTGAAATTCTTTATAGTCGCTAAACATGTTGGCTTTGAAAATTTACTGATGGGAAAAAATGACAATCGATCCATCACATTGCCATGAAATTTTCAATAAATCGAAAGCATTCAGAAATCGACATGATTTTATTTTAGTCAACATGTTGCCAACCATGATAAACTAATTTAAGAGGTATGATCAAGCGCATGTACCTATTGCTATCTTTTTCACTAAAAAATTCCGTCATTCGGTGATTTGTGCTATACTATTTTTTTTTATAAACACTAGTTCATAGCAAACAAAAACAAATCGAATTGTTTTGCGGTGATAGTTTTTGTGAAAATTTTGTGAAAACAACGAAGCCTTGTGATTTTATCGCACCGACGAATTTGCTGTCAATCATACCATTCAATTGGTTTATCATGCTTGCCAACAGTTGGCGAAGCTTAACCGAGCAGTATTTCCAATTTTAAGCGTGCAGCTACTGCTGTCATATATATTTTGTTTTTGTTTGTTTCTGGTATGTTCCTAATTTTTGCCTTTGATATTTCCATAGTCCAGTATAATAATATTTTGAGGTACAGAAACGAAGTTAGGTACAAAGATTTGTATAAAATTTTTGAATCCACATAAGTACATTTTTATTTGGGCGTTTGAATCTAAAACTAATAAATTATAGAAAAGAAAATTTAAAATATTAGAAAACGGGAGTTCCTGCCAATGCCTCTCCTCAAATTTATAGCAGTTATTGAGTTTAATATTATCAACTCCTCTAACGGTAAACATTACCTAATCCTGAGTCTGAAATTTGTGTATGGCAGTCTTTTATAAGCTGCAGTGAACTTTCGTACAGTAGGATTGTTATTTGAACTCAACCAGGACCTAATACTAGCGAAGAAAAGCTCAAGGTGGTCTTGATTCAGTTTATAAAATTGGATAAACTTAAGAAGTTTGGTCCTTATATAAAAATTAAAAATAAAATGTATACTTTTTAAAAACAAAATCATTCCAATAAAACCATGTTACCGAGGGGATATAACAACTGGTTGGAAATCATTGAACGTCTTGATTTGTATAGAACCTAAATAGTTTACAGCAAAATTAACAAATGTTTCTATTTGTTCTATATTTGCTTCACAAAGTGGTTGTTTTAATCCTCTTTGAGCCATTTTTCTGGAATTCAAAATATCAAATATATCATTAATTGCTCGAATAGACTTTACAGTAGGTAAACTTCCCAGTAACTGTGGTAAACCGAGCTGATCCCTACAAAATAGAAGAGGATCTGCAACAGAATTGCTTAGAGCTTGTGTAGCAAGTCGTACGTTCATTTTCTGATTTTTAAAGTAAACGTGGGCTAACCGCAACTTATTCCCCAAATGTAGCTGTTCAGATTCCTGTAATTTTAATAATTCATCTAAATAATGCCAACAAATCTGTTCACCGTTGTCGTCCATTAAAGGGCCTTTCTCCGCGAATGTATTTCGAATCAATTTTAACATATGACAAGGATCGGGTAGTATTGTATGACTAATCTAGTGGATATCCTGTTCAAATGCATCTAAATGGTATAGTTTCAAATGACAACCAAGCGACATGCAATCTATTTGCCGACTTTTTTGAAGAAGTATACACTAGGAATTACACAAGTTGCTCCTCGGTTAGTCGTGATAAGACAAGCATTAGCTCGAACTTAACTTTAACATATCAGGAAGTTTTAATAGCTTTAAACCAGCTAGATTGTAAAAAGGGGGCCGGGCCTGACGGTATTCCTCCTTGTTTCATGGTGAGTTGCGCTGATGTCCTTGCGGCTCCATTGGCAAAGATTTTCAATCTTAGTCTTCGGTCTGGAGTTTTCCCCAAAATATGGAAAATATCATCGATTATTCCAATTTTTAAGTCTGGTTTACGTAGTGATGTTCGAAATTATCGTGGAATTTCTTTACTTTCAAGCATCCCGAAGCTCTTTGAAAGTCTAGTTAATGCCCGATTATTTTTTATAATTAAAAATGTTATAACGACAAAACAACATGGCTTCTATAAAGGTCGATCTACGGTTACAAATCTCGCAATTTTTAATAATTATGTGTCAGGGGCGCTTGAGTTAGGTTTCCAAACGGATGTATTGTATACAGATTTCAGTAAGGCATTTGATAAGGTAGATCATGATTTGCTAATTAATAAACTCTATCAATTAGATTCAAATCAAATACCGGTGCAATGGATACGATCATATTTGACTGGTAGAAAGCAGTATGTTAGAATCAACAATTCCATTTCCAGATCGTTTTTAGCATCCTCTGGAGTACCCCAAGGTAGTCATCTGGGACCACTCCTTTTTAATATTTTTGTGAATGACGTGATTGGTTGCCTGTCTAACTCAGAAGTTCTTTTGTACGCAGACGATTTAAAAATCTATAAAACCATTAGGGGCATTTCTGATGCATTATCATTTCAAATTGATATCAATAATTTCGTTGAATGGTGTAGTACAAACTCGTTATGTCTTAACATTTCCAAATGTAAAACTATGACATTTAGTAGAGGTCGGAATGTTGTCTTAACCGATTATTTAATCGACGGAGCACTGATCGAACGAGTTTCTGTAATTCGAGACTTAGGTGTTCTTTACACACCTAACTTGTCTTTTAATTTTCATATTGACAGCGTCATTGCAAAGGCTAACAGTATGTTAGGCTTTTTGAAAAGACAATGCCGGGAATTTAGAGATCCATACACACTGCGCACTTTATATATGGCATTTGTTAGATCCCATTTGGAGTACGCTGCTGTTATTTGGTCGCCCTTTTATCATAACTATTCAGATAGGATCGAAAGCATTCAAAAGCGTTTTCTTAAATATGCGCTTCGCTTCTTGCCTCGTGAAGGCCGTGGCCCGAATTATATTTTGCCACCTTACAAAGGAAGATGCCAGTTATTAGCTCTGGAACCGCTTAGTGCTCGTAGGGACGCGGCGATTGCTATGTTTGCGCGTGACATGATTCTGGGACACATTGACTGCTCTGAGCTTTTAGAGCTATATTCGTTTTATGTACCGTCTCATAATTTGAGAAGACGTGCATTTTTGCAGTTACCGAATAGAAATACAAATTACGGGAAGAATGAATTGATCTACAAATCGACACTTCTGTTGAACTCGGTTGAAAATTTGTTCGATTTTTACATATCGAGGAACGTTTTTCAGAGAAACATTCTCCATTATTTTAAATTTTAATTCTTGTTTTTTTTTCTGTTCTTTTTATAATGACTTTGATTGTATTTTATGTTGACGTGTGTCGATCAGAGGTATTTTGTACTGTTGATCTAAATAAATAAATAAAATAAATAAATAATTGTTTGTTGACAGAGTCTACTTTGAATGTGAATTTTGGAGCTAATCTATCTAACTCTGTGTATTTAGCCACATTTGCTTTTCATCATAATAGATTTCCTATAAACATATGAACTTGGCAACCATCAAAAGTAACACCGATTATTTTAACCCACGTAGCAAAAAGATTGTGAAGACATAAACGCAATAAATTTTTTTTTTGTTCACTATTTATAATACCCTAATGGTAATTTCCATCTTTTGTTAACCCATTAATTCCCGATGTATGATATATCATGCCACCGCATACTCAACGCTGTAATTCCAATACGCTTTTGATAAGAATTTTTGTTCTTACTATTTAAATTAGCAAGCATGTTTAGGTTGCAAAACATCCATTATCCAAAATATAAACATATTTTAAAACCGTTATTTATAAGAAAAACTTTTGCTTTCAATCTTCGATTCTTTAAGTGTGTCTATTGGCAGTGGCACGGCCAACAGGTAACTAGATCAACATTTTCCGTTATGTTTTATATTTTCGAGTTAAGCATGGTTTCCACGATGGCGAGGCGAAAAAATTAGTCAAACTAAAAAGAGGAAGGAATAAAAAAAATAACATGAGAGTGAGTGAAACAGCAACAAGTCGTTACACCGAATTTTTATTCATTTATTTTTAACGTTTTGCGATTTCATCACCTATAACTTTGTTTGTGTTTGGATTGATATACATTTGGAGACATTTCATAATTTCATTTACATTTTTTAACTTTATTAACATCCATTACTGGATTAATGCTTTCCAAATTAACGGTTCTATTTTGAAATTTATTTTATTCCGTAAATTTTCTTCAAATTGACATATGAATTCCGAAAATCAGTGGCTAATCCGAAAAAATATGATTCATTACATCTTTTTTTCGGATTAGACGTCCAATTTCGGAGTGCTGAATTAAAATATTAAAAACTGGACGTCCCAATTTTTCTGTCAAAATGGTATTTTGTCTCTATCGTATTATTGGTGAATTTTTACTTTCTCTTTTTAGTTTGACTAATTTTTTCGCCTCGCCATCGTGGAAACCATGCTTAAGTTTGGAGTATTATTAATGGCTTAAGGCCAATGCCGACAAAAATATTTAATAACGGACATAAGGCACGTAAATTAAACATGACTAAGTTTACGTATATGATATATCATCTTTAGAATAAAATGGGGCATGCAGATCTCAAGCCGTAAAGTATTGGAACACTGTCTGAAGGATTAGGGCTTCAGATAATATTTTTCCAACCAATAGAAAAGCTATTGGGATAAACGCCATAGTTCGTTTCAAAATGTGCAACATTACATAGAATTGGTTTTGACAACTTAAACCAAATTTGTGATTAAAAATAACATTTTTTTATTGAATTATGAATTATATAAATAAGTGAGATTTTGTTCAATACAATTTTACTTTTCCCACTATACATGTTTTGTTGTTGTTTCTTCCCAATGTATAACATATCAAACCGACCCCTGGGGTTCTTTGGCAAGGCATTGTAATTTGTTTTCTTCAACATTATGTTTTTTAACCATAAATATAACTGGCCTGTGAATTTGAGAAATATTGTGCAACTGGAACATAGTTCGGGTTTGAATGGGTTAATTCCAACCGCCATAAATACTAGAATCTGAGTAGCTAACTCTTCACTTCTTGCCCATCTCCTAAATCTACACATCCTACGGAACGTTTTCCGTCCCATTCTAATTGACTCCGAATATAAATTTCATCAAATACAATATTACAAAAAGAATTTGATTATTTAACCGCTCGTTATTGACAAGAAGTCGTAATGTGTAAAAAGATTCCTCGGTAAATCCAGGTTTTCCGTTCACACACGTGTAACACTTTCCTATAGTTTTCGGATGAGGCAATAAATAGCTAAATTTTTACGAACATAATCGTAGTCGTAGCCCTTCGGTGAATAAAAGTTTAAATTCATAGCAAATGTTCTTATTGCAATGGGATATTTTTTTCTAATGAAACACCTCTAGATCTACGAAGCTGCCTTTTCAGAAGTTCTTTCACAGGCTCCGACATGGACAACAATTCAATCAAATGTTCTTCTTCCAGCAGATTTTGGCTTCGTAGATTTTTTAAATTGTTTTCCAATTGTAATATTTTTTGGTTTCTTTGACGAATTATTTCCTTTGAACGCCGTTCTTTTTGCTTCTGCGGTAATTTTTTTTTAGATGAAGAAGAGTCCCCTGACGTTGATGTAATTAAGGAGGTGTTATTCGTTATTTTTTTATTAGGCTAGAAATAATAATGCAAATTGACCAAATTAACTATAAAAAATAACAATTTATTATTCAAGTACAAGTTTACCTTTCATTCTTTAAAACGCTTATGTCCGCTCGCATATGTTTGGTTCATGTCTTCTATAACGAATGATGACTCTCCGGAACTCATAATATCTGCGATAATAGGTGGGATGATTGCTGATTTGCTACTTACACCTTCTGCTTGCTCGGTATCAGGAATTATTGTAATGTCTGAATCCAATGAAGAACTGCGACAAGGTTCATCGTTTACCGGTACCTGTGGCCAATTCATATTTACATCCAATTCCTCTAATGGATCACGACTTACTGCGACCGTGGATGATGATGCAAAAATAGTCGGTAACGCATTTGCAGTTAAATTTTTGCAGTAGCCTCGGATGTAAACATATTTACTTTCAAAATGCTCGGAGCAAATCCGTTCCCAATTCTTGACAATATTTTTGTTTAAAATTTGCTTCCATTCTTTTTTCATTTTCGCATTTTTAGGAAACCTGTAACGGAAAGCATAATTATTCTCAGATGCTCATAATAATATTTTGAAACACTTCAAATAAAAAATATAATTCCCTGGCACTGTTTTTTTTTTAAATAAAATGATGGAAGTTTTTAGACATTTTATTATTTTTATTGATAATTTCTAAATACACATTTACGTTGTTTTTGTAAACACAACATTGTAATAAAACAAAAACAAACAAGAATTTTTTTTTTGACATATTAGTCGTGTTCCAGTCGACCACTTCAAGTACTTATGAGTAGTTAGGTTTGTGTCTTTGCTTAAATTTAACTACTCGCAACTGCTCTTGCATTCTGGCAAGAGCAGTTACGAGCAGTTAAATTTAAGCAAAGACACAAACCTAACTACTCATAAGTACTTGAAGTGGTCGACTGGAACACGACTATTAGCCAACGTATTTGATTTTCTTATTACTTTGCAAATTTTTATTTAGGCTCTGTCTATATATCTTTATGGTCGTAGGCGAAGCTGAAAGCGGCCAGTGGCACTATTCTGGTTTTCCCGGGCAATTGATTTATAGTCAGTTTTTTGTGTATATAATATATCATATTGATTTTCTTTTTTCGAAAGCATGCTGAGCGATTGGTATTTTGTTCACGTTTTGGGAAAAAATAATTCCCAGCCAAATTTTTAAGGAAAAATAAGCAACAAAATTGCTATGTAATGTAACTATTTTCCCTCAAAATTTAGTTTGCTTTGGAAAAAAGAAAAACAAAAACCACTAAAAACTTAATAAATACAATAAATTAATTCCCAATTCGCAATTCCCCGGGAAAACCAGAATAGTGCCACAAATTATGTTGGTGTGCAATTATTAGTTAGGCTCGAATCGATAGACGTAAGTACAATTACTTCGGTCTAAAAAGACCAAAGTATTAAAATCCTGTCAAAAACGACGAAACATTTGGTTGGTCCAAAGCCATTTTTCTCGACGTTTTGAAAGTCCCTGAGGCAAAAGCAAAAAAAAAAAAAAAATCCGTCCGTCCGTCTGGCTGAATGTCTGTACCAGTGGTATCTCGAGAATGGCTTGTCCGATTTTGAATTTTTTGTCGCCAATCTGTTTCTATGGTCAAGGCAGAGATTTGAAAAGCTTTTGGAGACTGTACGTCAAGAGGGTGGGGTACCTGCCATACGAATCGACCCAAAATACCTGGTTTTATAAATATTTACGATTTTTTTTATATAATATGCTGGTTTGATTGTTGAATTGGGCATTGAATTTGGAATTGATTTGAAGGTTACGTTAGGGGTCAATTTGCGGGTTGAGTTAAAGTTGAGTTGGAGTTGAGTTGGGGTTGGATTAGTGTGTAATGAGTAGTTAACAAATTTTTTATAAGATGTAACTTCCCTATTTATCAACCGATTGAAATTCGACATGTGTGCATTGGAAATGGGATTCTAAAATTGTTTTGAATGAAGTTCTGCAATATGGCCAAGTATGATGGAACTTGCCCATTTCTCAACCGATTATGATGAAATTCAACAAGTGTATTCGAAATGGGATGCTAAAATGAATTTTGGATGAAGTTCTGGAATATGGCCAAGTATGATGGAACTTGCCCATTTCTCAACCGATAATGATGAACTTCGACATGTGTGTTGGAAATGGGATTTTAACATGTTGTTTGGATGACGTTCTGCAATATGGCCAATTATGATGGAACTTGGCTATTGCTCAACCGATTATGATGAAATTCGACATGTGTGTTGGAAATGGGATTCTAAAATGATTTTTGGACAAAGTTCTGAAATATTGTAAGTTACACGGTTAGAAATATCAGTATAATTTTGTATACTACTTTCGGTATAAAGTTCTAGAATATGATTTTTCGTGTTAAATTGGATGCCTGTTACTGAAGCTTTTTACCTGTTTGGCTGTTTTTGTATAAGTAAATATGTGTTGGTTAAAATAGAAATCAATACTGTCAAAACTGTAACACCAAAATTAAGAAATAAGTGAATGCTATCCACATATTGAAGACACCAAAGACTGAAGTTCTGATCACCTCGTGAAGTTTCAGCCCTTTATATTTTTTAGTTGCAGTCACTCTTTCCAAATTGATGCTCGAACCACATTTTTTAGAATAAAACTGCAAACTTAATTAGTAAGCTAGTACAATTTTCAAAAAATAAATTTTTTCAAATAAATTCTACCTTTTTAAACGCCAAAATAACAATATAAATATTTAATTTATTATTCATTGCTAAATATAGGTATTTTGTTAATTATTATTTATTAAAATCAAAAATAAATAAACGATAAACGTCGAAATTATGTAGAAAGGATAAGTTCGATTTTAAACGGAAATTATATTCAGTGATTTTAGTCGTGGATATCTACACTGACTACAGCTTCAATCTACAATTTTGTGGTCTGTCGATTTGGCGCTTATAGCATTTATTTAATAGTATGGTATGATATCAATTTATGATCATGGCATTGTTGAGATGTCGGCATTGCGATTACGGGGCATAATGTCCATTCGTTCGCAAATAAACGATTTGCTCTAGAAAATATGACTTGATCGAAAATCGACTATCCGATTGATTTCTGTCTTTCAATTCAAAATTAATTTTTCTCGAGTTATACTTGGAATTGCTTTTACTTTTCTATTGCCCGATTTCAATACAAAATAGCATTTCTTCAGTTAAATAATTATTCCTCTCTTCCTTCTTTTATGAAATTGAAATTTGTTAATTACATATATTTCTTTTTTACTTGAGCATTTTAAAACAGTGGCGTAACTACAAATTTTAGGCTACCCCGCAAC
Organism: Tipula helvola; assembly: GCA_963556165.1. NCBI lineage: Eukaryota > Metazoa > Arthropoda > Insecta > Diptera > Tipulidae > Tipula > Tipula helvola. The sequence goes on along the minus strand of OY744482.1, from coordinate 168,428,876 downwards.
ATTTTTTTAGGCCCCTAAAAATGCTTCTTGTACCTATGAACAAGTAAAGCTTAAAGCAAACTTGTGAAGTTAGCCCAGATTTTTACCCCAGCAAAAACAGAAAGTTTCATCTGGCAATACAATTTTGTCTTAACCCAGTTTTTTTGATCTATGAGTATGTATCAATGCGAAATGAAAGTGAAATATTTTTTGCTATCCCATCCCAGTTATGAAGAATTTTACTTTTTTTTCGGTTTTGGATTTATTTATGAACCCAATTAAAAGAAAAATTGTTCAATTTCATTTGAACTACTCGGACCGGAACATGCGGTTTATGTTTTGAGCTACAATTTCCAGCGGCCCCATATGATTTTATATAGTATAGGAAAAATTCGCAAAATAGTTTCCTATATTCTAGAAACTTCTTGGGCCGGGAAATTTGTTTATTGTTTTGAATTTGCCATATCTTAGGGCAAATTTTGATGAACTCACGGTTTACAAGTATATGATTCAAATGGTTACAATCGGCCAATTTCCAATAACTCCATTTATATTGGGTTCAAAAATAAATCCAAAGCTGAAAAATAAAGTAAAATTCTTAATAACTGAGATGGAATAGAAAAAAATATTTTACTTTCATTTCGTATTGATACATACTCATAGATAAAAAAAACTGGGTAAGACGAAATTGTATTGCCAGATGAAACTTTCTGTTTTTGCTGGGGTAAAAATCTGGCCTAACTTCACATACTTGCTTTAAGTGAAAAACTTATTTCTTCCTATAGTCTCGCATTAATTAAAAGTATCTGATTTCGAGAGTAGATGCCACGAAATATCTTGCAACTCAATGCTCTGACGATTTCTAAATATATCGATAAAGCATCACAAATTTCGAATCGAGAGTTTCGAAACAATCTCAAAAATGTCGAATTTTCAAAGTATGTATCTGGAATATTCTTGAAAGTTCTCAATTATCGAATTATCCGTAAGTTTTGTAAAAAAACGGAATAAGCATAAAATATGAATTTGCAAAAATTGTCAATTAGTTATAAGTTTGATAATTAATTTAAACAAGTTTGGGATTTAACTTAACTGTAACCGTTGAGCCTTTTTCATACTTTTTGGTTTTTGCTAAAATGTTTTATGTACAACCAAAAAATGAACAACTTTTAATTTTATAAGCTTTCAATTATCAAAGTTTTATTAAACAAACCATTTTACTCAGAAATATGATTTTACAAATGGTAGCGGAATTTTGGCTAAAATTTAGAATATTATTGATCTCAAAGTTAATCTTCAAAAGCTTTTAGTTTTAAAAGGTTTTCAAACCAAAGCATTTTACTACGAAACTTGATATTATAAAGGAAAATGGTATTTTCAGATAAATTTAGAAAATAATATTTGTTTTCAATGAGCTTTATAATTAATTTATACTTTTTGGTTTGAACTTAACATTTTGGAGAATTTTCTTAATTTAAGATTTTTCTTAAAATGTTTTATGAGTATAAATTATGCATTTGCAAAAAATGTCGAGCTGTTAGCTTTAAGAGATTGCACGTATCATAGTTTTCTAAACAAAATCATTTCACTCAGAAATTTGATAGTACAAAGGGTGGCGATATGTTGGGTAAAATTCAGAATATTTGTTCTCATAGTTAATCATCAATCAACAAAAGCTTTTAGTTTTAAGAGGTTTTCAAACAAAATCATTTAACTATAAAATTTGATATTATAAAGGAAAGTGGTATTTTCAGATAAATTTGGAACAATTGTGTTCAATGAGCTTTAAGCTTGTTAATTAATTTATACCTTTTGGGGTTTAATTTAACATTTGTGAGCCTTTTCAAAATTTCAGGTTTTTGTTAAAATGTTTAATGAGCAAAAATTATGTTTTGCAAAAAAAGTGAAGAACTAATAGTTTTAAGAGCTTTCAATTAGAAAAGCTTTTTAAACCAGAACATTTTATTTAGAAATTCGATTTAATAAAGGGTAACGGAATTTAGGGATAATTATAATGTTCTCAATATAAATAATCAAGAGCTTTTAGTCAAACCAATTTTACTAGGAAATTTGGTAATATAATATAAGCTTTCGTTTATGGAAGCTTGAATCAAAATCATTTTACTCCGAAATTTGATATTAAAAAGGGCGACGGAATTTTGGGATAAATTTAGAATGTTTTTTAACATTGAGCTTTATGCTTGATAATTAATTTATACTATTTGGGTTTAAACTTAACATTTCTGAGCCTTTCAATAATTTCAGGTTTTTGTTACAGTATTTTATGTGCAAAAAATATGTATATGCAAAAAGTTTTAAGAGCTTCCACTGATCAAAACTTTTTAAACAATTTATCCCAAAATTCCGTTTAAGATTGATAATTTATTAATTTATACTTTTTAGGGTTTGAACTTAACATTTTTGAGCCTTTTCATAATTTGAGGTTTTTGTTAAAATGTTTTATTTAGTGTAGTATTTCCAAAAAATTTCGATCTTTTAGTTTAAGGAGCTTTCACGTATCGAAGCTTTTTAACCCAAATCATTTACTTTTTATCAATTAACAATTTTTTACTCTAATTTGAATTAATTAATTAATTCGTTTAATTTCTATTACTTCTACGTGTTATCTGTAAAACAAATTAAAATGATCTTGGGATCGGTTGCATATTAGAAATTACACGAATTAATTAATTAATTAATTTAAATTAGAGTAAAAAATTGTTAATTGATAAAATTTGCTTACACATGAATGGAGCTGTGTGAATGTGATGAAGCTAATTTGTAAGAGAGTTTATCTGTATTATTATAATTCGCTAGTACAGCCTGCACAGTACATTCTGTATATAGAATTTAAATTGTGGTGATTGATTGATTGATTTTTCATAATCATAAGCTCATCAGTTCGAAACTGGATTAAGTTCTCTTACAATCTTTCGGAAATAGTAACTTCAAATAAATTAAAAACATTTACTTTTTATTCTGAAATTTGATAGTTTAAAAAGGAAGGTGGGGGATTTTGGAATACATTTACAATATTTGTTTTCAATAACTTTGACAATTAATTCATACTTAACTTATAAAATATTTTATGGGCATAAATTATGTATTTGAAAAAAAATCAAGAGCTTTAGTTTTAAGAGTTTTCACTTATTGAATCTTTTTAAACAAACCATTTTACTTCGAAATTTGATATAACAACGGATGACGGAATTTTGGGTAGGATTTAGAATAGTTGTGCACAATATTTTTAGAGCTTTTGAATCCGAACCATTTGACTTTTAAATTTGATTTTGTAAAGGAAGGTTGTATTTTGGGATTAAATTAGAATTTTTGTTTGCAATGAGCTTTAAGCTTGCTAATTTATTTATACTTTCCCGGTAATTTTTGTGCCTTGCTATAAATTCTGTCTTTCGTTAAAAGGTTTTATGAGCATAAATCTTGTATTTACAATAAATGTTAAGAACTTTTAGTTTTAAGAGCTTTTACTTATCTAAGCTTTTCAACTTAAATTGTTTTACTCAGAAATTGGATATTGCAAAGGGTATTTTTTGGAAAAAATTCAGAATATTTGTTCTCAATGAAAATATCCTTCATCCAAAATGTGTTTTCCAAGATGAAACAGAACGTGATTCATTTGAATGGCCTCAAACAAAACGAAACATTTTGTAACTCTAAACTATCACGAGTTCTAAATACATATGTATATCGATAAAGCATCATAAATTTCTAATATAATTTTAAAAATATCTAGAATTCCGAAATAATCTCAAAAATGTCGAATTTTCAAATTATCTTGAATATTCTTGAAAGTTATCAAATATCAAATTATCCGTAAGTAGAAAGTATGTAAAACCAAAGGAAATCCTACAGTCACCCAGTAGGTTTCCGCCATGTACTACGTAAATAACCTGCACATTCTTGAATAATTTCGAATAACCTACAGGAAATCAGAGAAAATCTAGAATAAACCGCGGAAAAATTTCGATTACCCCAGAAAAATTCGAAAAATCTCTATATTATGTGAATGTCGATTGATCTCGAACAATTTCAATAATAAAGAAAAATCAGAATATTAATGAATAGTATCGGCAGGACTGTAAAAATCTAGAAAATCTTCGAAAATTCGTTTAAATATGGAATTACTTGTCTGTTTACTGACTGTTTCATAACACTAAATCACCAATTATGTCTCAAACATCACGCATCTCATTTCCATGTTAAGCTCCAAAAATCTCGAGAAATTTTAAAAAGTGAATTTTTCAAAGTTGTAACGAACTTATTCCTAATAGTACTATGAGTATTTAGAAATGCCACCGCGACAATTTTAGTGTAAGGAGTATACAATTATTACTTAAAATTGGAAAGGTGCAGATTAATTTCAAAACTGGTCAAATTCACAATCCACTTTTTCTAATTGCTTTCATGGTATTACACACATATTTCTAAATTTTCGAGGCTTTCGAGAACTGATTTTAAGTTTTATGGTTGTGCTGCATTTTCGATTGAAGATTATTCCCGATTGTAAGAAATTGTTTGGCAGTAATTGAAGATTTTCGAGATCAGTAGATTTGCTTGATATTATAAATTTATAGGCGATGTTTTTTTGAATAATGATGAGATGATCGTACAGTTGAGTTCGCAAATCTGGGGCGCTACTAAAAAATTCGACAATTATTTTCGATTTTTTTTGTTACATAATTTATTGCAGTTACATAAAATCTATAATAATAAAAAAGCCGATTCGGATTCGTACATTCGTAAAGACGGGTCTATACGATACGGATAACCGTGCACATGAAAATTCGATATAAAAATATAAACGATTTTTTGATAAAATCCTGGAATTTAGCCAAAAAGAATGGAAATGATTCTTATAATAAGTGAATTTTAGATATAGTTCTGGGATCTGGCCAATTAAGATGAAACTTACCATTTTTTAACCAGTTATGATGAAACTCGACAAGTTATCGATGGAAATGGATTTGTAAAATGATTTTTAGATGCGGTTCTGGATCTCTCGCTTTTTCTTAACCGATTTTGAAGAAATTTAATATGTTGATGTACGGTGGCAATGTGATTCTAAAATGATTTATTACCAGCTTACACAGTAGAATTCTTGAAATTCCATCACCTACAAAGATGACCTCCGATCTTATACTGGAGATGCCTTGAAATTCCTCCACCTAACTGTCGGGTCAGAATTTGTTTAGGTCGAAGTTCCAAATTGAAAGGAAATGCGATCGAAGCAAAAAATAGGCGTTTATGAAATTGAGCTTAAGAATTTCTCGGACTCACGTTCAGCCAAATCCAAATTTTAAACTAGAATGATTAATTATTGTAGAATCTCAGTCTCAGCATTTTTAAACTATGAAAGTTGGAAATACCACAATCAAAATTTTGGATTGACATTCAAAATGTCGACAGGTAACGTTCTGGCAATATCCGTTATCTTTCAGGATAATTTTACATTAGTTCGTTTTCAGAATTGGCAAAGTCCAAAGATTTTTAATATTCCAAAGTCTCAAAATTGTAGAATTATGTAGGTTAAATATATTTCTGAATTTTGTTAATGTTAAAATTTTAGAGCATCCTTAGGCAATCATGAATAATTCAAAATATTTAAAAAAAAATTAGAATTTTCAGAATTTAGAACAATTTAAATTTTTCATCATTGAGAACAAAAAGATTTTAACTTAAAAAATTTTAACATCTGAAATATAGATGTTGAAAATTTTACAAATCAAAAAGTTTAGCTTTTTAAATATTTAAACCTAAACATTTCGCGAAGAGGCCTTCGCCTATATAAATAGAATTTAAAGAAATTGTCTAGAAATTTATCAAATTTAAAATTTTGAGTAAAAGAATTTTTAATTTTTAGAATAAATTTACATTACAGAAAACTAAAAAAATCTTTGTTAACCGAATTTCAGTTAAAAGCCGGAGCACCACTGCATTGTACCCACATCGTTGAAGGCCACAACAATTCTGTGCTCTCAATTAAAATCTGTGGCTCAACACTATACACAGCAGCCGCTGATCGTACGGTAAAAGTATGGGATTTACAGCGAAATGTTGCTGTACACTGTTTATCCGCCCATCCAGGCCCTGTGAATGGAATCGAACACGATTTCAAAATGAATATGTTATATTCGGCGTCGGGAGCATTTGTTCGTGTATGGGATTTACGATCGAGTAACATAAGACCAATTAAAACGTTATGCTCGTCAGGAACTACACTATCTGGAAGCGCGATGGTAAATCCAACGCAACAGGGTGAAAGTCATATAACAGCATTGAGTTTAGGCGCTTCCGGTAATTTATATACGGCCGCATCGGATAAAGTACGATACTGGGATTTAAGAACATTTTCATGTTTGGGTAAATTATCGGGTGGACATCAAGCGGCTGTCATGTGTGTGACCGCATGGGAGGGCCCAAATAATACGGATTTCGTTGCGACCGGTTCAAAAGATCATTATGTTAAAGTGTTTGAGGTACCATCGATTGGTGGCCTAGTAAATCCACTTTTACATTTAGAACCGCCACATTATGATGGTGTACAGGCATTGGTTGTGGATAAAGAATCGATTGGAGTTGATGCAGAGTTATTTTCTGGGAGTAGAGACTCCGGGATTAAACGATGGGATTTACGTAGTGGAGAACTCATTCAGGTAGGTGTTGCCACATTTTAATTTGTTTCCTAAAATAATAATAATTCTTTTCTTTTTTTACAGTCGCTTAATAACGCGCATAAGGGATGGGTGTCGGGAATGGCAATTTCTGGTGATGTTCTCTTGTCTTGTTGTCGCGGTGGCATTATACGTTTATGGAATGTAAAGACGTGTGACTCGTTGGCCGAGATGAAAACGGACTCACCAATCAATGATATACTTACGTGTGATAATCGGGTGTACACAGCCTCTAAGTGAGTACATTTCCGGATTGTTAAGTTTGCTTAGTTTTTTTTATTTAGTTATTGGTGAAAGTTTAAAATTTTAAAGGAATTTTTGATAACGAATACATTTCTTTGATTCCTTTTTTTTCTTCTCTTATCTCTCAAACAGTTCCGGTGAAGTACGTATTTGGCGTTTTTCACAAACGGATATTGTAAACCTAATACCAAATAGCTCTTCTAATTATTCATCAAATATTAACAAAAGTTTTGAATAAATCAAATAAATTACATAAAATAAAAATGTTAGTAAATTTTTCAAATGTTGGCACATAGATTTTTTGCTTTATTATGTATTACGTACGTATGCCTTTTTTATATATAGTACATACATACATAACTGACGCCTCACTGACTTTACATTTATAGATAGATCTGTCTGTGTGTACATATTATTTGTTCTGTCAGGAAAGCTGCTTTCAATTACTATATACTTTGTATACAAGAAGCTCTGCTTACCACCTTTTTAATTATTTTTGTTTTGTTGTGGGAGAAAATTTAATTATTTGTGCTTTTATTTATGTTGCTTTTGGAACAGTTTTAATTCACTGCCCACATAATGGCTAAAATTTGTTTATGTTTCTTTTGTTTAATTAAATTTATATTTTGTTTAAAATTATGGGTCCGGATGGAAAAAGTTTCCGGTATGTGTGAACTATAAATCGAAACACTTTTATGTTATATGTATATATGAGAATTTTACAGGGATTGAAAGAATAAATTTGTAATACCTAATTTTTTTTTTTTTTATTAATTATATAACAGATTGACTTATTATTATTTTTATTTTATATCAAAACCATATCCATCCATATACATACAGGTTCTGGGGTCGTTTATTCATATGGATGCTTATTTCAATTTGCATTATTAAATTTTTACAACTACTTATATGCCCAAGCTGGCCTTACAATACATCATCATCATGCTGTTGTTGTCATTAGAAAAACAAAAAAAAATTATGATGCATGAGAATAGGTTTTTTCTATTTTTCCAAAAACCGTTTTGTTTATTACATACATTTCCAAAATATAAAAAAAAAAAATATTTAATTATTATTGACTGTGATGGCCGTAAGTTTTTTTTATTTATTTTATATACTATTTACTATACTACATGTTTATTTATATTCAGCATGCGGCAATGTTTTTTCCTGGCCTAAATTAACGCAAATATTTTTGTTCCTAATAAATTCTAATTTTAATTTGTTTTTTGTTCAAATATTAATCAATATTAATCTAAAAATGGAACGACTCGTCATAAAATTGAGTTGCAAGACTTCAAAGATCTTTTTTTTTGTATTTTTTAACTTCAAATAAAATATTTTTCTTGGAACATTGATATATTATGACACATGAATCAATGGCGGCCTTAAAATTTACAATTTTATGACAAAGTTGTATTTTCATCTTTCTTTCTGTAATTTCATCCCTAACTATTATCAACTTTTGTGTAAATACGTTAAAAAAAATCAAAGCTTTGATGCTGAAATCTGCATAAAATAGAAAATAGAAATGTTTAAGATTAGCCTTAATTATGCGACTAATATACCCTTGGTTTGTTTGGGTTATAATTTAGAGTGCTATTTAGCGAGATTGAAGAATACCTTTTGAATCGAAGTCTCAGAAGTGATGATGTTCTTAAAATAAATTGTTTGAAATTCCGAAGCAGATACATAGTAAAGGATGTTTCAATAAGAGCTAGTTTTAGAATCCTTATAACAATTATGCATGCTTTGCGATTAAAGAACTCCTCCATGTTCAAGCGTCATATACATCTCGAAAGCTGAAAACTCATTTATCCTCAGGCTTTTACAGTCGGTTGTATGCATTATCTTGCTGTTTGGTTTCATATGATGCCTAATCTTGTGATTAGACGTTTTTTTTGCTTCTACTTTAAAGAACTGAGCGAACATCAGAATCACTTTTTTACTATACTATTTTCATATAACATTAGACGTTTAGTTTTTAGTTTAAACATTTTGCAATTCATTTTAATCATTTCACAAAATACATTAAACATTATAATATGTAGTTAAATAGAATTCGTCACAAAATATTCTGAATTACATTACAAGTTAAAAATATAAAAAATAAACAGTTTACCAAAAATCAGAAAGAAAATCAGACATCAAAACTTTAAACGATTATCTTGACAAATTAAAATCAAAAATCGATCGTACTTTATTAAAAGCAACCGAGACAATATAAACAGGTTCATTCCTAGCTAAATTACTCCTCCATATTGAAAATTTAAGAACAAAATCCCCGCTCGATGGCAACATACGAATTGGAACGTAAATAGAAAACAAATCGAGAATCTCACTACAATCAATCCTACAAACGAGAAGATCACGAACAAAAGTGGCACACGTCGCAATTCTACGAATACAGAGAGAGGTTCCAATCTCAATAGTTTACATCTTCCCCTATAAGGAGGAATAATATAATTGGGAAGGTTATTGTCTCTCGGTAATCTACGCAAGGCATATTTTAAAATCCTTTGTGTACCTTTTCTGTATATGAATGTGGAAGGATAAATAAGAAGCGAATGTGATACCCAAATCTTTGAAATTATTCACTTTCTCAATTCTATGGTCTTTAAGAAGAAATTCGTAGTTAAAGTTCAAATCATTCCTTCTACGGGAAAATCGCATTGTTTTACACTTCTTAATATTCAATAATAAATTATGACAAGTACCTACACCAATTTGTAAAATCCGATAAATCAGATTGTAAATCCTTTGCATCCCGAATATTAAAATAGTTTTACAAATTTTAATATCGTCAGCATATATAAGAATTTCAGAATACTAATATAGTCAAACACATCATTAATAAATAAAATGAATAAAAGGGGACCCAAATGGCTTCCCTGGGGAACCCCTAACTCCATCTTTGTGACCAAGTGTGTCAAAGGCCTTGCTAAAATCTGAATAAACAACCTGTACATCCTTCCTCAATTCGAAAGCAGTTGAAATAAAATTGTTCAATAAAACCAAATTTGGAACAGTTGATCTACCAGGAAGGAAGCCATGTTGCTTAGAAGAAACTAGCAGCCTGCGGCAGCTACGCGTGCCGAACTGCCGAATCTACAGTAAATAAGCAACCGCCTGCTTTAGGTTTTACTTGGTTTAGTGACAAAGATTCGATATTCAATGGTGAACATAATATAATTTTTTATTTAAAGAACTTCTGAGTAAGTTATATTTTTGGTTTTATTGCAATCGAGTATTAGGATAAATTGGTTATCGGAATTACCAATTCTTGATAGACCCACATACAATTGACCATGTGAAAAACATTCTAATCGCAGGTCTACCCCTATATACTTAAATGTTTGACCCTGTCATTTGTTGATTGTGATTGCGAAAGAAAGTTTAATTGGAAACTGAACCCTCTTAAACTGAAAAGGCAAATCTGTAGGGATCATGGGAATGCGAGGTATATTTGCCAGTTCTCCAGCTGCTGGTCTTGTGAGAATGAGGCTTCAAGTATGTTATTGCGCATGGCTTTAATCTGCAATCTGGTGTCATTACACATGTTGGGCGGAATCAGGTTGCGCAGCAATATAATTGAAGTTCCAACTTTCAATTTAAGATTATATGGTGGACAGCCTGTGGGATTAAGACTGTTCAAGAATTCTTGTGGATAATTCACTACATCTTCCGTATTGATGATAGTATCGATGGATTTGTATTCTCGAGTTTCTTCGTCGTATTTTTCTAAAATGATGAGGTTTATTTCCTCTTTGCAGATGAGTTACGTGGCGAAACGATTGCTCTTTTGCATAGCCAATGATATGGTCTTTGAAAAATATTTTCTATTCCTGGATAAACTGCCGAAATCGACTCTTCTACTGTAGTAACTACGGTCCCTATTTGGTGATCAACTGTGATGAAAGAATTTACATTTTGAAATTTTCCATCTCCGATTAGAAGTGGTTGCCGGGAGAATTCGGCACTTCCTCCGCCAAGTTGTGCTCTCATGTTTGATCTCAAACTCAATTTCTCTACGAAATTCCAGATAAACAATGATTTCAAACATGCTTTTACAATATCCGCCCGAGTTCCTTTTGCTATAACTGTCTTTGGAGTCTGGCGGTAGTCCCCAGCAAAAACTAACGTCACTCCGCCCATTAGTTTCGTGTTTGATTTAATATCTTGTAGGGTTCGGTCGATGGCTTCAATATTTGCTCGATGACTCATCGTACACTCATCCCACACTATAAGCTTAGTTTCTTGTAATATTTTTCCGAGAGGATCATTTTTTCTGATGTATCAGATGGATTCCTGTTGAAGAGAAACGTTTAGAGGTAGTTTAAACGTGGAATGAGCTGTTCTACCACCGCTGATGAGCGTGGCAGCAATACCTGACGATGCAACAGCTGGGGCCATACTTCCTTCAGATCTGACTTTAGCCAGTAAAATATTAATAAGAAATGTCTTTCCCGTTCCACCAGGAGCATCCACGAAAAATATGTTACCACGGTTGTTGTTAACGCTATCGATGATTTTATCGAAAGCTCCTTGTTGGTCAGATTCCAACGTAGGAAAATATACTTGTCGTAATTTCGCAACATAGTGATATCATACGAACGCCTTAAATTACCTTCGTAGAGATAACTGGAATTTTAATAGGAACGGATCGGTGCAGGCAAGCCTAAGTCAACTATATGTTTCTCACTCATACTGTAAACCTTTTCTTCTATTTACAACCAACAACAAAATAAAATTAATTGATGCGTAGAACGTTAAGAAAAAGTCGTTTTTGCTGATTTATTATCTCGCTCCTAAAAAAGCCCGATCCCGATCAATAGCCTAAAACCATCCCGAGGCTAGAAGGAAGCCAACAGAGAAAATTTGGTGAAAATTGGTCCAGTAGTTTTTGAGATTTGCGCTTATAACCTATAATTGTATTGGTGATGCTGATTGAATTATATCGTCACTGTTGTTAATACCTGATGATTTCAAGGTTTTTGAATTACAAGTGTTATACCAATGATTTCGTTGTTGTTTGCTTGCACTCACTATTGTTTTCGCTTGTACCGGTAAACGACTTATCCAAAAATTGTTCAGCAATTTTTCATCCGTTGTGTCACTCACGTGACGAAGCTCATTCAAAAGGTGGCTTGGACGATGATCCCCTAACTGGATTCCGGATACAAGCTTTTGGAATCGTTGTTGTGAAGACTCTGCATAAGCTGTGAGTACCGCTTTTTTAAATTCTCGTATTGATTCGTGGCGAGTGGTTTGCTAACTGCGTTATGAACTTGGTTGACTATGTGGTGCGTCTAACGAAGCGACGACGATACCAAATTTCATCTTTTCCGAAACATTATTAATATAAAACCATTGGTCAAGTTAAAGAAACCAAGTTTCGGCCTGATCCTGTTGCAAGGTTGGAATCAGTATTCAATACTCTAGATGAAATTGCAGTTACGTGATTTGCACTCGCACCGTTATCATCTTTAGAATTTGCAGTTTCATTGTGATTCTCCATCTTCGCGTTTGATCAAAGCAACCTTGATTATACAAGCCATAATCTAAAAAACGAAGCTTTTTTAAGGGAATTATCATAGAAACGACAAAAAATCAAAATTTCCATAGTAAAACACATAAAACATATGGGAAATCATTTTTTTTCTTAAGACAAATTTGTCAATGAAAACGTTACAAATTCTTAATTATGATTTCTGAAATATTTTCATAAATGTTTGAATTTCAACATATATAAATGTCGTTTAAGTAAATTGTTTTCATTTTCTTGTAATAATTGATTTATTTAAACCAAAATATAAAAAAAAGTTCATAACAACAGCATTCTGGTCAAATAAATAAGAAAAGCTTACTACAAATTGTGTGCATTAAGTCAATATACATTACATAGATGGCAGTGATGGCAGTACACATTTTTTAAAAATCGTACCAAAAATTGCCACCTGGGGAAATTTTAAGTTCAAAACTTTGTAGGAAAAGCAAAACAAATTCTCAAAATATTAAGAACGTGTGATAATCTTGTGATTAAACAATTTTTTTTCGTATTTTTCTGTATAAATCTGAGACATCTAACGTACACTAGTAAAACTAACGATAAATGTAGCAAGTATTATTTTAATTCGTCAGAGCCAACTTTGATGTATTTTTCAAAATGAAAGTTCGAAAAATATATTTTAGAAATAATTTAATTTTAATATTTCTGCAATTAATATTTACCTAATACCAATAAACCCTGGATGTATATTGCTGCTAAAAGTATGTAGAACACTTTTGTATAAAAATTTTGTAACATTTTTGCTTTTTTCAATGAAAAACTTGAAGCTAAAAAACACCATTTCTACTATGGATTCCTATGGAAATCAGTGAAAAGTTATACCACTAAAAAAGCTTCTAAAAAATACGTCATAATGATTATGGCTCTATACTCTAGAAGGCTCTGGTTTGATTCATAGTCTGACATATCTTACTTTTGTTTTTGAAAATTGAATTTTACAATAAAATGCAAATAAATAACCATAGCAATGGTTTCGGACAATACGCTGTTCTTTGTTAGAAACGATGTGTGCGTCTATATAAGAATTACACGTGCTACGCGGATGGAATCGAATGTCCTCGAATATTTTGTATTGTAAAATACAAACAACAGAGTTTTTTAATTTACAACACCGCACGGCATCTCACTTTAATGTTCTTATACCAAAAAAGGTTTTTTTTATAATATTGGCGATACACACTATTATAAAGCAATTTTAGTTTACAATAAAATATGTAATAATCACTTATCAATTTATTGGGTTAATTGTCCAAACTCGGTGGTCACCAGTATTAGTTAATCTTTTTATTAATTAAGAATTTATGATACTTACTATCACTTCGCACTAAATAAACATTTAACACATTTCGATTAATTCTACAACTATTTATTCTGTTAAGCTTATTGTAATTAGACCGTTTTATTCCAAAGGTAATGACTGCATACAGTGCAACCTGGTATAGAGTGTTACATAATTACACAAACACCGACATAGAATATTTCCCCACAACACTATATCGATCCATCCAAGGGACATTATTCGTTCAATAATTTTCAAATTGAACAAAATAAATAATTGTTTCAAACTATTTCCAGCATAACATGTTCTAGAAACCAATAAACATGTTGTGTCTTACTATGTCTTCCGTTCCGCGGTAGATCCAAAGCAATTCAAAAAGCATTGCGGTTGAATTCCAGAATAGGGTATGGGTATTAAAGTTTCGATACAGGTTTCGATACATGATTTTGGTCAATTTTTTCATGAAGTTAAAGTGACAGTTATTTATCAAAAAGCCTTTACCATTTTATAACACTTCGATGGTCGATTAATTGATTTAGCCAAATTTAGATTTACAATTAATCGGAATTTTGTTGGTACCGATTGAAGCAAATTTTATTTATTTCCCAATTGTTCAAGAAATTTCAACAAAATAAACTTAGTTTTTGCCCTAATTTTTTCAATTAATGCCCTATTTTTAATTACAAAATTGTGTAAAAATAGTCAGTAATCAGTTCACAATTTCAAAATTTTGTCGATTGCGTCTCTCAGAGCTTTTCGAGAAAAGGAATTTTGAAATAATCGATTAATAGTCTCCGATTAATTGAACAATTTTAAACGTTGGCCCTTGCCTAATCAGGATTTTGTAACCGATATAAGCAAACAACAATTCTGCTTTCTCGGAAAGAAATACCAGCAAGTCATTCTGACGATTCTATATGGATTGGTGGGGTACATTAATACTAATAGGTAATGGATAATACTAATGGGTTGCTCCTTTAGTGTTCATTTTGTTTGTTTTGCCCAGCGGCCTGCCTAAGAAATTTGTATGAAAAGGCGGTGGCCTAATGTTTAGAAAAAGAAGAAATCGTTCCTGTTGCTATTAAATATATTCTTGGCCGAGTAATTACACTTAATCTGACTGTCCCATTAGAAAAAAAAATGCCTTCATTTCTGACAGATATTTAGATTTAGTAGAAATTTGCTAAATTCGTTTGAAATCAAAGCGTTCGACATCAAACGACAACGATTTTAGTGTTTGGATGCTGGGTTGATTTATTTGCACCTTTTGTATTACAAATTTAACGTTTTACAAATCAATTGATTCATTAGAAAAGACTGATTTTGATTTGCAAAAGATTTTATGTGATTGACAACAGATTAAATGTCTTTTGCAAACGGTTAAATTTGATTTGAAAAAGGGTAATCTGATTTGTAAAAGGGAACTATAGGTTTTACACTTCAAATTCAACCTTTCACAAAACACAATCATCCTTTCACAAATCAAATTCAACCGTAGACGATATAAAACCAACATAATTTATTTAATTTAATAAATTTACTTTATTTAAATTCTAGACCCAGCCTTAAAACCCAGCCTTAAAGTTCATTCTAAAATTCACCACAAAATCAATCCAAATTTTCCATCAAATTCATCATAAATTTACCCCAAATTTACTTTAAAATTCTTCCTAAAATTACGACAAATTAATTTAAAAATTCACTATTAAATTCAACCTATAAGTCACTCTAAAATTAAGCCTAAAATTTTACTTGAAATTCACTCTAAAATATACCCTTTAATTCAACCTATACGCTAGAAATCACCCTAAAATTTACTGGAAAACTCTCTCTAAAACTAACCCTGAAATTCATTCTAAAATTCACCTGCGATTTAATAAATCGGATTTAGTGAATATTTCGAGTTCAGCCGTATTATATCAACCGTGATTTTAGCTAAACTCGTTTTCTTGCATATAGAGTCTTAAAACAAGTTTTGCTAAATCGGATTTATTAAACCGCTGTCTGTCTAGGGTATAAGAGCTAGGAATTTAGAAACCGAAAATTGGAATAATTTGAAAATTTTCAATTATTTCGAAATAATCTCAAAAATTCTAAATGCGAATTATCAGTGAGTCAAAGGACTTCAATCCGGTGTTTTTAATTTCAATGTGATATTTCCATAACTGATGAATCTCATTTGTAAAAGGTTGAATTTGGAGTGTAAAACCTTTAATACTAATCTGCTTTGCTGCTAAGCAGCTTGCGAAGCAGCATTGTGATTGTGAGGAGCGCATTTTTCGTTAGAAAGAGAATCAATGGATACTTGAGCCAAACCAGTCAGTCTCTAAAATAAAATAGCGTTCGTTCGACTTATAATTTCTCATTTATCGAATAAGATCCGGAATGATCCGGATTGAAATTGTGCGAGATATAGAGATTTTTCGAATTTTTCTGGGGTAATCGAGATTGTTCCGCGATTTCTTAAGTGTTTCGACGTTTCTAGGATTATTCGAGATTTTGAAATTTATTCGAATTTTTATTTTGTATTGGCAATGTTCTGCGCATAGCTTTGAGTTGTGAGAACTTGCAGAATTACACATACAAAGCTAAATCGTAATATTTAGTAGATTTTTCGAGATTATCCCAAAATTTCGAGACTTCTCCGATTTCCTATAGATTATTCAAAAATATTCAAGAATGTCCATTTTATTTACATTTTACAAGGCGGTGATTATTGAGAACGGTGATTTTCAAGAATATTCAAAATACTTTAAAAATTCGACATTTTTCAGGTTATTTCGAAATTCTTGATATTTTTCAAATTATACTCGAAAATTGTGATGCATTATCAATATATTTACAAAGGGTGATCCAATAAGAACTTCCGGGAGTTTTTTTTTAAATAAAACGCATTAAAATCAATTTAATAATCTAAAATTATATTTGTGACGTAAGTTCGGTTTTATGACATTTAATGTTTGAAAATAATTTCTTTTAAATACTTATTGTCCGCGAACAACAAATGTTGTTCGCGAAACGTCAATAGCGCAAACTACAGAGCAATGATCAATGAATTTTTGGCTCAGCTTTAGCAGAGCATACCATGTCACACAGCGCCAATTTTTACAATGGTAGAAATATTTTCAACTAGAAAATAGCTCCATATTTAATAAAGTGCTAATTTTTAAAACTAAAATATGTAATATTTTAAAATGTAGCAATAATATGAACTAAATAAAAATGCCACTTTTCTAAAAAAGTGATTGTGTTTTTTTTGTAAACTGCAGGTAATGCATTACTTTTATAAATATGTAATGCATTATTTTTCGAATATTTTGGTACGATAGAAAATGATTTTCAGATGAAATTAACGCAATTTTGTAATTTTAAAATTCGAAAATTTTGAAATTCGATAGGTACAATGGAAACGGGATTCTTTAATGACTTTCAGATGAAACTAATGAAATTGTTAAAGAAGTTTTCTCAATTTTTTACTAGAAAGAGCAGTAAATTCCCCCCTTTTCCAAAATAATTTTATAGAAGAGGGCTACCGAAGCCGTCAGCCTCTACAATTCTAAATTAAATTAGAGGTTGGCCACCTATCACTAATATGTATCATTAATAGATTCTATATAGTTAATCCGCTCCTACGTGCAGCACCCTGTGCGACATGTTTACTGATCCCGGCTCCTACTTCTCCCGAAATTCAAATCTTAAAGCCCCTCGGAGGGCTAAGTGGCGAGCGTAGCGACCCATTTCCCAGAATTTATAATTTTTGTTTATTTTCATTTTAAAATTAAAATCTCCCTTTTCCAGAATTTATAGGGACTTCAAGTCCCCATTTCCAGAATTTATAATTTTTGTTTATGTTCGTTTTAAAATTAAAATCTTCCTTTTCCAGAATTTATAGGGACTTCAAGTCCCCATTTTCCAGAATTTATAATTTTTGTTTATATTCGTTTTAAAATTAAAATCTCCCTTTTCCAGAATTTAGAGCAATTTTAAATCTCCCTTTTCCAGAATTTTTAGCGACTTTAAATCCTCAGTTTTGTTTGTTTTTAAAAAATCTAATAATAATAATAGTTTTTTCGTCCCCCGAAATTCAAATCTAATGCAACTCGGAGGGCTAAGCGGGGGGGAGCGTAGCGACCCCCCGCTTAGCCCTCCGAGTTGCGTTAGATTTGAATTTCAGGGAATGAATTGTGCGGGTTGAATTGATAACGGGGATACAATGTGCGGGATAAATTAATCCGTGATGAATTGCGTGGGATAATATAGCCTAGACTCGTTGTCACATGTGATTTCACATATTATTTAGCAGAATTAATAGAACGTGCTCTCCGCGTGGCCCATCAAATTGATTTAAATCGTCTTGGACATTTTTACTAGCAACAAGCAACATCCAATAACACAACATGCAATACCACAAATAGTACAACATATAATAACACAAATAGGCCGTGACGATGGGCCTCATCATTTGCTTAAATTCATCCGGCAACAATTATAAATAAAGATTAGCAATAATTATTGAAATTGGCATTTGCTATAAATCAAATTTCTACGCAAATGTCAAAAGTTAGTTCATTTTTATGAAAACAGACGGTTTTTGTTTATCTAAAAACAACAAGCATACTAAGTTTTCAAAATTTATTTTAGTAAATACACATCCCAAAATAAGTGTTTTAAACCCAAGACTCAAACTAAATAAGGTATTTGCTGTCAAATAGTAAGTGATTTTTTTAGTCAAGACTTAATCCAAAATGTAGTTTACCTTAATTCCACATTTTAAAAAATGGCGCTTGCAAAAATTGCGCATGCGCGAAAAATGGTATGCTCTGCTAAAGCTGTTCCGAATTTTTATTGCCAACAATTGAAGATATTGGTGTAGCTGACTTGTGGTTTCAACAAAATGGTGCAACGTGTCACACAGCAGGCCAAACCATCGATTTATTGAAAGAAAATTTGAATAAGAACATCATATCAAGAAAGGGACCCGTGAATTGGCCTCCAAGATCTTGTGATCTGACGCCGTTAGATTACTTTTTATGGGGGTATCTGAAATCATTTGTTTATATCGATAAACCACAATCGATTCCTAAGAACACGCGTAATTAACGGAATATCGGCCGAAATGCTCGAAAGAGTGCTCGAAAATTGGACCCATAGAATAGATCATCTAAGAGCCAGTCGCGGATAACATTTAAAAAAAATTATTTTCAAACATTAAATGTCATAAACCGAACTTACGTCACAAATACAATTTTTGATTATTAAATTGATTTTAATGCGTTTTATTTCAAAAAAACTTCCGGAAGCTCTTATTGGATCACCCTTTATCATTGAGTTGCAAGAAGTTTCGTATTATTTGAGCCCATCGAAAAGAATTAGGTTCTGTTTCGTCTACTCTCGAAATTAGATATTTTTAATTAATGCTAGACTGGACAATAAGAAAAATTTTAACTAAAAGCTTTTCTTGTTAATCGGTACAAGAAGCATTTTAGGGGCCAAAAAAAATTGTGGGGTTGGGGGCCGAAATTTGTACTTATACCACTACGGATCCGATCTATCGCAATGACATATGTAATCAGACACAACATTTTTATTGGTTTCTAGAACATTTTATGTTGGAAATAATTTAAATCACTAAAGGCTGATTTACATTCAATCTTTCCGTTCTTTTCCAAAAGATAAAAGATGTACAATAAAAAATGCGTTTTAGTATGATTTTCTTGTATTAAAATCAGAAGGAATACTCAAAAAGTATTGTTCAATACAATTTACTGCAGCACTCAGCTTTTTTTGGTGAAAAAGAACGGAAAAACCTGAAAAAGATGAACTGTTTTGTCTTTTTTCGTGAAAGTTGCTCAAAAGATATAAAATCCAAGTAACATTTTGAAAGGAAAAAATGAAATTTTGCGTATGCCCGTCTCATTTTTATATATGGGTAAAATGTATTTGCACTTTTCTTCGTGATTCTATTTTTTTGAGAAAGAACGAAAAGATTGAATGTAATTCAGCCTTTAATCAGCTATAATTCGGAAATTATTCAACAAAAAATGTGTCTTGGATAATTCGGTATAGCGTCATTTAGGGGTATTGACTGATTTTCGTTTTTCATCATTTTATGAATGAAAATTGTGGAAATTTATATTTTTTGGAAAGAACCAATTTGATCATGTGTTTTCTAATGGAAAATATTAAGTTAATTTATTTTATTACTGATTTCTGCTAAAAATCAGGTTTTCAAAAAGTTTTGAATTTGTTAATGTTCTTATAGTTATATTTCAGTCTGTTTACGGTAAATTATTCACAATGTCCAAAATTTCTTTTCTGAAAATTAGTGTTGTTTGTTATGATAAGAACACATACAGTGTACAATACAAATTTTTAGGGGCCAAGAAAAATTCATTAGAATAATTCTCGGATTCATAAAATCGTTTTGGTTCCGTTTGGTTAGTTGGCTTTTCGGTTAACCCAAAGTAAACTAAATAAACGGAACCTAAAGAATTTACCGGTTGATTTGAGAAGTTTGGAGCAAAATCGTTTAGGTTATGATGGCTAGAAAATGGAAGAAAAATGTTGCAAGGGGGCCTGAAACTTGTAGTTACATCACTGAATCTACATATCAGTATATCACCAACCTGAGAGCGCCCTTTACTAAACTTAAATTTCGTTTTGAACCTAACCTAAAAATTAAATTTACTATGACCAGTTACTCATTCTGACTTACCCTTCCCTCCATCGTATATTAGTGACTTGTCAATCAACCATATGAGTGCGAAAATATGTCTCTGCTAAATGGCTAATTGGAAGTGGAACATACATAAGATTATAATATGAGCAAAACATAACCTCCAAATTTGTATTTCACATAATACCACAAAATAATGCGATTGTGCAGATCTGCGTTCAAAACACATGTTCCGCAATTATAAATCATTCAATATCCTTTATTAGCGATCCGGTAAATATGTCAAACAAATTCGCTGTGCAGTTTCATAATCAACAAAAGTGTATAAATACAAGCCCGAATACATATTGCAATAATTTGCAATACATAACGGATTTGTTTGTCCTCATTATTAATTAAGAGGGTAATGTACTAGTTTGATTTTTACGAAAACAAGATCACCCACTTGGTACACATGAGCAATCTTCCGTCGAATGTCAAAATATTCTTTATTTTGAAGCTGAGATTTTCGGTTTGTTGTTTGCACATTTGATCTGAGTGAGGCGAATAACTAGCCGTTGAAACGAGTTGAATATTTTGTGCTTGAGAAAATTACGAAACTTTTCGATCGAAATCAAGCATTGGTGAAAGTAATTTTAAAGTCGGATCCTCACATCACGTACTGGTTTCTGATTTGGGTCTCATTAAACGGTCCAACTTGCTCTATGTGAAGCGTTTGGAAAGGTTTACTGAATTTTTCGTAAATGTCCTTGCTTCTTCACATGTTTAGGTTAGAAATAAAGACGGTTTTATAACAAAAATTGTTTTCATTTTCGGGGAAATCAGTATGAACGACGGACAACTTTTAAAGTACGGTTAGTTCTAAAGTGACAAAGTTCATAGTTTTTACGTATCGGAAGTGGAAGTACTTTGTTAAAGTAATTCTGGGACGTACAACAAGATTTCTATAGCAAGAATGCTTTGGCTTTCGGACATTTTAATCCGACATTTAAAACGAGTCACATTGTCAAAAAATGTGTCAAAACTCAATGCGTTTACACTTACAGGGACATAATCATAATTTTGAGAAACAATGACCATCACCTTACTATTTGAATCTATCTTTGCCCACATTTGCTTAATTGACAGACAATCAATTACGATTTTAAACGGACGTATATATAAATATAATATGAAGCCGCTTAACGGCGAAAAAGACGGCTAAAGGTTCCAGTTTTAACAAATTCTTTCGACTTCCTGCCTCAGTGGAACGTTTACTAAAGAAAGATATTGGAAGCAGATCTCTATTCTTTTGACGTTACAACAGAATCACTCCAAAACCGACACTACTCACATCGGTATGAAATTCAGTTTCAAGATTTGGATCTTCAAAATTGGTGTGGATGACAATTTCTCTTGAAGAGTTTCGAAAGCGGTATGGAACTTACGGAACAAATCAGCTAAATGAGAAATTACAAATAAACTTCCAGAAAATTTCGGCGAGGCTACGAAAACGGTGGACATTCGATTATTATAACCTACAAGTTCTAAACCACTCTAAACAATTTAAATGGATTAATTCAAAAACTTCAGACAAAATCTTAAAATGACTTTCAACTGACTCGGTAACGATAAGATGTTTGAAAACTTGGTAAACGAACCGTTGAAACACTGACGGTACGTTGTTAACACAAACAGATTTTTTAAATACTTAAACTATCAATTCGGAATAACAAAAGATGTATATTTGATAGAAGTTTCCTCGATAGGTTTGTGGAAAGCCCGATATTCAAATCTAAGCTGAAAGAGCTTTTCCCTTTTAATCTATTGAGACAGAACTAAACACGAGGTAAAGGAAATCGATCTTTGAAGGTGGATTCACGAGGTCGGTTTTTTACCCTAGGGTATTTTTGTCCGAGCTCCTAAATCAATCAAAACACATTTTTTTTGGTTATTTCAATCACTAGATGGAGCAGAACGGAAATAAATAACTACCAAACGTAAAAAACCAGCCTCGTGAATCTGTTTGATTGGTAGAGGAGCTCGGACAAAAATACCCTAGGGTAAAAAACCAACCTCGTGAATCCACCTTGACTGTAATTTTATTTAATTCGTGGTAGTGAACACAACTACTTTTAACCATTCTTTTTGCCTACCAACAAACTAACCTTCATTTCATACTTACTATCAAATTTAAATATTTGAGGTGATTGCAGATATGATAATATTCGATAAGATCGATGCTTCTTCAGCATATTTCCAATATTTTTCCGAAACACTGAGGTACGGTCCAATATCAAAATTATTTTCGTCTGGATTCGAAAATTTAATTGAAAGAATTTCATCAAAATTGCGCACTAAATCGTTGGTATAGGCGATTTGGGAACTATCCTGCACTAATTGGCTAAAATCCATATTTAATAATCTATTACTTTTACAATTATTATAATCGCACTCAAGATTATCGGAAAAAAATTTCTAAAGCGAAATTACGTGTTCGCACCTTTGATAATAAAAATCCAGCTACTTCGCGTCCAAGCAAACAATCGTACATCATTGCATAATCTGTAATAATTAAAACTTGGTTTTACCACATGGTTGTTTCCTCTTGTGGCCGCAGACACAATTTTCAGAACGATATTCGTGTGTATTACAATTGAGACATGTTATTTCTATATGTCCGTTATTGTCTGGTAGTTGCAGCATTAGCTGTTGGCACTTCAGTAATTCTCATTTCGAACAAAACGTATTGGTTTGCTACAAGGGTTTACTTTCAAAGTTAGTCTCTCTGAGGTGACGGTTGTAGATATTTTCGATCACACATTCTATAACTGCAGCTTCCGAGAAATTTCCTTGATCATCTTGATTTCGTGAATGAACTGTGAGAATGCAACAATCAATTCTCCAAAATTTATGTTGTTATTGATTGGTCCACGAAAACGTGTCGGTGTATAATATTATACATACTTCATAATCAGTCCAGTTAGGCTGCCATTGGTTTAATTATATGGATTAAATTCTGGCAATATTTGGGCAACAAAATGTGTGTTTTAAAGAAGTTGGTTTTGGAGAACTAGTCTTATGTCAGCGCTCTATTGTACGCGAGCTCGATTCGATTGCATATTACCATGTCGTAAATCGTTTACCTGGTTGCAAAACTGATTTGGTTGATGAAAATGATATTCGCCATGATTGTGACTGGATTTGTTTGATGAATATTAACGGTAATCGCATTAAGACGACAGTTGAACGGCAAAACCAAAAGTATGGATAATAAAATAAAATTAAATATGTAACAAAGAAGCGTAAAAAATTGAGAAACCCATTAGACAAAAAAATCCTGAAGAGCAAAAATTCAGAAATTGAATATTCAGAAACATAATGTGCGGCGCAACACGAAGTTTGTCAAAGTACCCCAAAATGTGCAAATTTAAGCGTTGGCTACGTTGTCTAGGAAAAAATAAATTCAGAAACTCACAATCCCGAAACAAATTGAATAAACGATAATTCAAATAAGTCAAAGTGATCCCGTTGCCATCTGGAATAGAAAATTAAAGTTACTGAAATTGAACTATGGCTTGAGGTTGAGGTGAAATGGGCATTTCACGGTAAAATTTGTGCACGATGTTGTTGGTATCAAGGTCCAGCCTGATTGAGCTGTTATCATGTCAGATAACACCAAAAAAGCACGTCAATATATAGTACGACGGACAAAATTGAGTGGTGGTGTCATAGTTAATCTTTATCTCAAAGCAAGAAACAACTCTTTTCACCAATTTGGAACGAATGTTAGTGAATTACGAGGACTGTTGCGCTATTGTTGTCAGTACATCCTTAATTTGTAAAAAGTTGATAAATTTGCCTGATTGAAGAAAAATAATTAGCAGAAATGTTGGGACCTGTTTGATAATTCGCACGGTGCGGTGCAGTGCATACTGTTTTCCTTGTCTCCTTTGATTTATTTTCTGGTGGTGAAATAAAGAAAAAATTGAACACTGCACGTATCGTGCGAATTATCAAACAGGCCCTTGAACTACAAATGGAGCATGCATTCACAATTATGCTATTGAGTGCAATAAGGGTAATTTCTCACGCATTAAAATAGCGTTAAATTTCGGCCTATTAAACTCCTGGTTTCAATCACACCACCTTGATTTGATGTAGGCTTTTAAGCGATCATCCCGGGGTTCGGCTAATTTTTTAAAGCAAGTATCAATAATAAAATTACCAGCAGCTAAACGCATTTCTTAAAAGAGTTGACTCAGGTCACCCAGATCCATTGCGGACAATAATTAGTTGAATCTGGTCCAGTTTCCAAAAAATTCAACGAATGAGGAAATGTGCGATAGACAAAAAGATACCTCCTTAAAGAGAAAATTGTCTAATTTCGACCAAAATTTACCGTTGTTAGTATACGTCTTTGAAAGTGTGTTATTAGTGTATTACATCAATTTGTGTCCTTTTACCACTTAATGTGTGCTGAACGCGAAGATAACATGTATTACGCTTAACTAATTTAAGCAACCATTTTTTTATTGGCGGAAATTGGTAGAAGGGTTAGAATACCCAACAATATTAAGGAACTGATGAACGGTGGGAGTCTTGCAAATTACTCAATTTTCAACGTCTCATAATTCAGGATTCTTGTGTAAATTAGAAAATGTGAATGTCTGTAAAGGTCCTCAGTTCAGCTCACATTTTTACCGAAAATTCAAACCGTTCAAGATACTTAGCTGTTTTAAGCTGTGCTGGTACTTTTTGTAAACAGTTTAAAGACATCTCATATTTAACGATTCTAAATAGTAAGTAGAAGGTTGAAATTTGTTGTCTTCCTTAAAGCGTTCAATCATATGTCTTCAACGTAATTCAGTTATTAACAGGTCTTCTATACAGACCAAAATGGGCTCTCCCTGGAGTATAAAAACCATTTTTTGCTGTGTTGTGATACAATATTTGCTTATGTTTGGCTGATCTCCAATATCAAGTAGCACATCTTATTTAAAGCTTAACTTTCTGTTTTCATAATTCATTCCATCATGTAATTCCTGCACTTTTTGTATTGTTAACAATTACTTCTTCACTCATTCATATTCTATTCATTTAATTAACATAAACTATGTATTTAGTTAATAATTTTACTTTTAATTATTTAATTATTATTTTTAATTTAACGAATTAAAATAAAATTGTTAATTAATTTTATTTTTTTTCTTCTTTTTATGTTGTATAAAAAAAAAAAATTTTTGTTTTGCCTCGCGCCCGCTTACATCTTTGTTTTTTGCACACGCACACACCAATATTCATTGTTACAATTCTACAATATTTATAATAATAATAAATAAATAAAAAAAATTTAATAATTTAAAAATAAAACCTTAAAATCATAATTAAATTTAAATCATAAACAAACCAAAAAAAAAAAAAAAAAGTGATGGCAAAGTAAGAATATGGAAACAATCAACGATGATTATGAGACGACGTGAACATTATGAATCCAGGTGACAACAACTACAACAATTGCATCCACAACGGAATAATTTAAGTAGCTTAAGTTATATAAATAAATCTAAACAAAAATGTTAAACAAAAAAAAAATTAATTTATTTACATACAAACACACACACACACAAACACACACACAGATACACTAAAAATAATTTAATAGAAATGTTTTTTAACTATTTAATTAAAGCTTTATATTTATATATTATATAATACAAATATATATATTTAAATAATTAATAAAATTTAAATTAAATTCAAGTATTGCCTTTATTTCACACTCCGAACAACACACAATAATTAATAAAATTGTATTTTTTTATTACATTAATATATAAATTTGCAACAAATAAAAATTAATAATAACAATAAATAACACAAAATATAGAATATTCTCAATTAATTTATTTAATAGGATTTTAAATTAACAATTTTTCGTTATAATTTTTTGGTTGTGACTTTTAATGTTTTGTTTTTTATTTTTAATAAAATTAATTATTAAATTATAAAAAAAAAACCAAATGAACTTTAATATAATATCTCAATTAATAGTTTTATATAAAAAAAATGAAATAAAATAAAAATATGTATTATTGTTAGTTTAGCAAAATAAATTATTTTTAAAAACATTATAATTAAAAACAAAAATTACAAAATTTGCAATAATAAAGAGGATAAATGTTTTTTTCTGGAATTTTTTTTAAATTTTATTCAAATTCCCAGCGCTTGAGCACCGGAAATGATGACAAGGAAAGTGAGTTATGGTAAGTTACTCCCTCATCCTATACCATACCGACTTCCTATATATATTATTTTGTAGATGTTTTATAAAATTAATAATTACACTCTGCTTGTTTTTTTTTTTTTTTGTAAAAAGCTAAACATGAATTTTCTATTAGCGCGTTTTATAAACTCTTTTTTGAATTTACAATTTAGTCCGGGCGGCGGCTGCAAAAATCGTGTACCCATATCGAGTTAAAGAAAATTTAAGTTTTGTAGTAACAGTTGACTACCAGTAGATATGAGAAAGCTTGGTCGGCCAAGCCCTATCTTGGTGCGATTGGCGGAAGAGGGTGACTTTACCCCTCTCTGAGGCTGCACTATTAATCCATTTAGTTAATAAATAAATTTATGTTTATTTTATAGCTTTTAATTAGTGTAACGAAATAAAAATGGTCTGCCGCGTGATATCTTGTGGGTGGCGCGGTCCGACCGAATCGGCTGCTAAGATTTTAGTGTAGTTTTTACCCATCGAGTTAAAGAATAAATTTTACGCCAAATTAAAGGCAAAACGTTTTACTTTTTAATTTTCTTGGTCTTCTAGGGCACAACCTGGTGGTTTTTTCAGTCCGACCAAATTTATCTGCGAATGTAAGATCGAACCCATTATTCATCGGTTTATAAAATAGATTATATTTTAAAAATGTGTGTTTATATATAAAATAGATTTTATGATTTTTTGACCTTTCAAATAATATAGTGATATCGTGAATTAATATAATATTATACCTGCATAATAGTAAAGTTGATGAGAATAAGAAATAAATAATGATAAATTACTATAAAAAATAAATCGTAAATAAACTATATACATAGATTGTTTTAGAAAATTAAAAATATTTATTTTGTATTTCACATTTATCGATACATGGTTTTTTAAATACATACTACAAAATAATATGTAAGAAAACTTATATTATTCTTCATCAGAAGATTCCGAGCTGCAGCCAATTATGCCACAGAATAATAAACAACCAGAACCGACATTACGTGAACGAAGAAATTTTTGCTCTTACCTTATATTTTACGTCATGTTAATTTTGAATTTTCAGCCACTGAACAATAATTTAATACCGAAAATCTTACCTTCTATAAACCAAGGTCAAAAAAATGAGTCCACTTTTCTCCATCTAAAAACCGCGTTATGTCGCTTCTGAGTATTCTGTGGTAATGCTATTATTATGTACTATAATAATTAAACGGTCCCCATACCTCATTTTACAAGTGCCATTCAGATAGGATTGAGTGTTCAGAAGCAATTTGTTTTGTATGCCCTTCGTGGATTATCCACTGAGCGAGTGCTTTAACCTTCACTCTGTATATAGCTTACTATAACGTTGTCTGTGTATAGGGGTTAATCTGACCCCATAGATCACTTCATATATTTCATAGGGAAAGTAAATAAAAATGGGACAATTTAAACGGGCATACAAGAAAAAAATTTTGGCAACAAACATTAGCATCAAAAATAATAAATTGGCATCACAAATAATATTTTGGCACCACATATGAAAAAACAAACAAATATTTTTGAAGGACATTATTAAATACTGTGGCGACAAACATTGACATCAAAATTAATAAATTGGCAACAAATATAATATATTGGAACAGAAAAAAATAATTTTTAGAGGAAAAAAAAAAAAAATCGAGACAAAAAATTAAATTTAATCGATACAAATTATTTAATATTTGATGGGGGATCGATATAAAATATTGCAGTGTCATTAATAGATTCTATATAATCTGCTCCTACGTGCGGCACGCAGTGCGACATGTTTGCTTATCCTGGCTCCTACGTCCCTCGAAGTTTAAATCTAAAGCCCCTCGGAGGGCTAAGCGGGGGAGAGCGAAGCGATCTCCCGCGTGCCCGTGAGAGTTACCGAAGCCGTTAGCCTCTACAATTCTAAGTTAAATTAGGGATCTCCATTTTCCAGAATATTTTAAAACTAATTTAATTTTTTTAATTTTTAATTTATTTATTTATAACTTTGTTGCCAGTTAATTATTTTTGTCGCCCAAAATGTTTATTTCGATGCCAAAAAATTATTTTTGTGTACCCTTCCAATAGTGCCAAAAAATTATAAATGTTGCCAAATTATTATTATGATGCCAAGAAATTTTTGTTTGTTGCTCATTAATTTGTGCCGTTTTATTATTTTTTTGTATCTCAAATATTAATTTTTTGTGTGCCGGTTTATTGTCAGCCAATAAAAATTGTTTATTTTCTTATTACAAATTTATATTTTTATTGAAAAAGTAATTACATTCACAAAAAATCACTTTAATTAGTCAAATTTATGTGTTAACCAGATACGTCATCTAAAACCACTTAATGTTCATCTGAAACCATTTCCTATTCTTTAATGCATTCTATGCATAGGATTTTGGTGTGGTTTGGGCAAGATTTACAAAAATGACATCTTGTTCTGGATTTCATATCAGATAATCAAAGGGCGCAAATAAAATTTTGGTCATTTTTTAACGGTCTTAGCCGCCACTTTTTCGCCTGGTGATTTCCGTCTTATTAGTAACACTATCTAATAGGGATCGATTGATATCCTTACATTTTTTTTAAACTTTCGAGGGTTGGAGAGCTGGCTTGCACCAGTTGCATAACCAATTCTTTTAGAAATGATTTTCTTTAGGATAAAACTTTCAAGTATTAGGTTGTTATCAAAACTAAATTTTGAAGATTTGAGTTCTCGGTTTTTTTTTAATTCCTTACTTGTACTAAGCTCTTTGGGCAAATCGGGTTTAATTTGTAGGATTATTCCAATTAGTGTCGGTTTTTTTCTGCAAAAGTTGTTCGGCTAAAGTACAAATAGTGAAAAAGTTGTTCATAGTAATTGTTCTTCTTTTGTTGACGTGAAGTGCGGATATCCGATGGACTAAATTCAAAGCGTAATTAACCGAATGAGGCCTCCCTGGTTGCCCATCAACATACACTTCTGCGTTCAATGGGTAAGAGATCTTTGCGTCGCGTAGCCAAAATATGTTAATTCCATACTTCCCTGGTTTTGATGGTACGTAGGTACTGTCGGGAAGAACATCTCCCGCGTGTTAGAATCAATTGTTCATCAATAGTTAAATTTGATGACGGTTTATAAGGTTTTCGAATGTTTGCCAAGAACATTTTCCATACAGTTCTCATCCCAGTTCTTAAGAGCGCCAGCGTAAATTAAAATGCAGGTCAATGCAAACATTTCCACCGAATTAGTATCATACAAAGTACGGTGTTTTTCTGTTATTTTATTATTCATTATATAAAACTGCCGAGCTTTTCTATTGGTCTCAGTCACGATAATATTCACCAATATTTCTGTGATGGTTTTTTGGAAAGCTAGTAACTGAGTTATTAGATTTTTTGCTGTTTGCTCCGTGAAGCCTTCCATTTCCCGCAGTAGTAGAAAGTCGCATGTTGTAGTCACATTTGCAACATTTAGGCTCCACTTTCGGAACCATTTTTTTATTTTGGGCATAATACCATATTCCAGTAACCGCTTCTTCATCATCAAAAGTGGCAGTTTCATCATTTCCCTGTTCGTTTTCTCGATCGTCAGCGCAAAGCTCAAATTTGTCATCATCATCAAAATTTATCGGCTCAATATGTTCATCCTCATCGTAATCACAGACGTTTATCGGCTCAGCCAAAACCAACACAAATGTCTTATACAAGCCATATTATTTCCTTGACGCACGCATATTATTAAATCCAAAACCTACTATTTTCTGTAAGTGTTAGTGATATTTTATACTGTTTGTGATACAAGCTAAAATTTAAAATCAAAGTATGTAAAGATTATACTGTATTATGACGCTAAAGGCATTGCCACAGCTATTTTTCGTGCGATGCGATTTTTTTTCTATTTTCAAATTTTACCGGAAATAAACCAAATTTGATTCTAAATGTTTGAAGAAACAATCAAATTAAATTGCATTCTATAAAACGTCTTATTAATGTTTTAGGACTTAATAATTTTTATTGATAAATTATAAATTTTAAATTTTGTCGCGCGAATATTAAAATTTCGCACGCGAATTTTGAATAATTATTATTTTTCAATAAAAATTATTATTTTCCAAAAAATTATTAAAAGATGTTATAGATTGAAATTGAACTTAATAGTATCTTCAAACATTTATAATCAAATTTGTTTTAATTACAGTAAAATTTGAAAATAGAAAAAAAATCGCATCGCACGAAAAATAGCTGTGGCAATGCCTTAATACTTACAGAAATAGTAGGTTTTATTTTGCGTTTGTATGGCAATAATATGGCTTGTATAAGACATTTGTGTTGGTTTTGGCTCAGCATGTACAACTCTCGTCGCATTTTGAAAAATCCACTTCAATATTATCGTTCGCTATTTCCCCTCTGACAGTCTCACTTACTAATTAACAAAAAAATGCAAAAAACATCCCATACATACTTAACAATACATTCATAAACATAAAAATTAAGTCATTTTTTGATTTATATAGAAAATAGCTAGTAGGTACCTACATGAGGCATTTTCGGAAATAGACCAAGGTAACTTCATAGTAAGTTTCAAACATTAAAGTTACCCATCTATTTACGAACGATCAAAGTGTACTGAAAAAAGTAACTTCATGAAACAAACGCACTCAAAATTCTATCTTACTTTTTTGTATGTGAAAGGTAACTTGAGTAACTTTGTTACCAACATAATAAAAATTAAAACTTACTCTGAAGTTACTTGGTCTATTTCCGAAAATGCCTATGGAAATAATTTGGGGTCATTTTGACCCCAGTACACAGAAATACGCTTGGTTCATTTCAGACTATCGTAATTACCAAATTTACAAGTAGGTAATTTGGACCCGCTTTTCGTTGTATTGCGTGTACAAGATATTAGTTGATGCTTTCTTTTAGGGCATGAGCCATTCAAAAAATAAAAAATGCAGTTTTTTTCATTTTAAAACCGACTGGGGTCAATTTGACCCCAATACACAGAGAGAAGGTTAATATACTCTCCCACCTTATAATGATCGTTGTAATTTATTAAAACTACAACGTTTGGACCACGCACCGACGTTGCATCTGCTATCTTCGTTCACGATGTTCCGACTTCTCGAATAGATTGTGACGAATTGCTTGCTCGTTTCAATATCTACGCTCCCATACGCTGTTTGCGCGGTTGCCGTTTGCTACACATTGATCTTGTCTCTACGAATTTTGCACTTTCGGAACCAGTTTTGAGAATGTCGCGGTTTTTTAATTCAGTTTACGATGTTTTCGACTTGACAAGAAATTCGTTTAAAAACGAGTTGTTTAAATTTGTCTAGATAATTGTTAAATTTTGGTTTTGTATGTTTACTTACCGAATACCGATTGTTTATTTACTGTAAGTGATAATAAATAGGTAAATAAAATAATAATTTATAAATAATTTGCATTCGGCCATCTTCTGTCAACATTTTTTAAACTACCTAGCTAAAATGAATTAGCACAAAAACCTAAACGAAGATGGTCATTCGAGAAACGCTTCTGTACGTACCTACAGTAGGATTTATTTTAAAGAAAAGTTTAGGTAAGAGGTGTCAGACCGTTAGCCAGACGTCACATCAAACTGTTTTTTATTTTACATACAAATTATTTAATACTTATAATGAATAAATAGATTTCACCAAAGATAAAATGTAAACAATGAAATATTATGTCGAGAAATAGGTACTTTTAAAATTACATACTGATGATTTTAAAATTAAAGTGGCTCCCCAATTTTAACCATCGCTAAATTTTTTGTCTTAAATTTATTCGAAGATTTATTAAAAATCCTTTCCTACTTTTGATATTAAATTGAGCTCAATGAAGACTTTTTAGTCCACCGCACTCCATTCTGATTACAAGTTTGCTTCTATCCCAAATCGACTCATTAATCGTTTTCGATTGTCAGAGGTTTAAGTTCATCGTTATTTTTAAGATGGTGCCGCATATGCCGCTCCAATGTGCTCGACTGATTAAATTTCGAATCACAGTATTTACATTCGAATGGGTTCTCGCCGGAGTGTATCTGAAAATGGGCCTGCAAATTGCTGGTATTCGAAAACTCTTTGTTGCATTCAGCACATACGTATCGTTTCTCGCCGGTGTGTATTCGAAAATGGTCCTGCAAATTTCTTATATTCGAAAACGCTTTGTGACACTTGGAGCACACGTACCGTTTCTCCTTGTTTTGCACCGTTCGGATCTGTGCGTACAGCGAATTTGTACGGAAAAGCGATTTGTCACATCTGGTGTGGCTATAATTTTTAACACCAGTATACTGCCTAGTCAAATGATTTTTTAGGAATGATTCGGGCTGAAACGATTTTGAGGATTCTGTAAATTTGAATTCTCCATTCGGTTTGTGGGTGGACATGTGCCGTTGGAGGTTGCCATTTTGGGTGAATTCTTTGCTGCAATTTTTAGAAGGAATGAGTAAACTCAACCGGATAGATTGCTTGCTTACAAACCTGCATATTCCACAGACATAAGGTTTCCAGTTTTTGTGGCTTCGTTGATGAATTATGAGGTTGCCGCTTTGTGAGAAACGTTTAAAGCAAACATCGCATTGGAATGGTTTTTCGCCCGTGTGTATTCGTATGTGGTTCAGTAGGTTAGTGTGATTTTGGAATTCTTTGCCACATTGATTACATATTCGTTCTTTATCGTCTGTTTTATGTTTGGTGTATTTTTTTCTTAACTCACTTGGGCCGTCATCGTTTTGCAGTTTTATTTCGGGTTCCTCCTCTTGGCGGTAATGTCCGGCTTCTTTACTGGTGTATCTTTTTCTTCGCTCACTTGGACTGTCATCGTTTTGCAGTTTTATTTCGGGTTCCTCCTCTTGGCGGTAATGTTCAGCTTCTTTACTAGTGTATATTTTTCTTCGCTCACTTGGACCGTCATCGTTTTGCGTTTTTATTTCAGGTTCCTCCTCTTGACAGTAATGTTCAGCATCTTTATTAATATCATTAACATCTGTACTTACTCCATCAAGCCACACCTTTTCAGTGTGTTCGATAATTTCTTTGGGTTCTTCCTCTTCTTTCAAAATCCAGAGGTAAAGTTTGTTCCAACGATCTTCAGCTTGTTCTACATCTTTTTTGAACCTTACCGTTGTATTTAAGTTTGCCATACAGTCCAGGCATATTAAGTTCGATGCATGACCACTCACCTGCATCTGGAACAATAAAATTGAGCTGAAATTCATGGGAACCAAACAACAAACTAAACTTTTCGGATTACTTTTATACTTAAGGTAGACTCCAATAGTGACGCTACATTAAATTCTACTGCGTCTTCAAATAATTTAACACTGGCATTCGTACCGAAACATATTCGGCACAAATTTACATATAAATCATCCACAGATTCCATAGTTTTGTGTTAAAATTTTTTTGTTGATTAATAAACAAAGACATTAATATAATTACGTAGTAGAACAAATTTTTCCCCATATAAGAACTTCTATCTCAAGCTTGACAGTTGTAATGAGACGGATATATAAAAAAATATATAGTTGGTCTTCCTTTCTTTTAATCGTAAGAACGTAAACAAACAATTCCATCTATTACGTTCCCGAGTAACCACGTGTGTCACAAAAAAGCGACAAAAATTTCACATAAAATGGTGATTCAGTGCATTCACAATGCAAACACTTTTTGCCTTTTACTTCCAGGTTTGTATGAATTTCCAACCTAACAAACAAAAATTTTTGCTTGTCATGTTAAAAATTCATACAAACCTGTAAGTAAAAGGTGAAAAGTTTTTGCATTGTGAATGCTCTGATTGGTGGAAAAAAATGTGACAAAAAGTTGTCACAATATGGATGAAAAATGGTGGATGGGGTTGACGCCGATTGTCACGCGTAAACGAACATTTTGTAAATCAAATTTGTCGGTTTTTGGTGGAATATTTTTGAAATATTTGTTGAAAATTTAGTCACAAATTCGACAGTTTTTTTATGGTAATAAAGTCAAATATTTCTCGATATTTTCTGAATAATTGGTGGTTTAACTGTGTAACTAATTATGAACTATTTGTTGAAATTATAACCACAAATTCGATATTTTTTTTATAATATCACTTAATTATCAACAATTTTGTGGATATTTGTTGGTTTATTGATGCAATTATGCGTAAGAAAATTTTTTATAACCCTACTTAAATAATTTTGTAAAAAGTACTCCATTGTATGGTTTATTTGATATTTTTATTATTATTTATTTTACAAAAAATATCTAGAAAAAATGTAGAAATATCAAAATCCCCTCGTACTTCAACCCGAGCCAAACTTTCCTCGAGTTTTCTATGTGGTAGTTTGGTTTCGTAAAGATAAGCTTGCACAAACAAAAAGTTCGGTCTACTCATCAGGTACTCAGGTAGCTACGACCAAACACAAACTACAAAAATAAAATTCCAACTTCATACATTAAGTATGAGGCAAGAACGTAGTGACTTAGCGAATTATAAATTCACCAAATCAAAAATGATCAAAATCTTTTTTTTTTGGGAGTAAAATGAACATATATTTTGTCCAAAACCTTCTACAATTCTCTTTAGAAAGCCCAATGTATTGTATACTATTGCTGTAAAATACCTCAACCTGGGATTGTATTAGCGAAACGTCACCGTATACATATACGGTTGTGAATACAGTGTAGAAAAAACATAAACAATCGCATACTAGGAAACTGAAAGAGAGTGAAATGTATCATAAAAAAATAATAAAAAGGAATCTGTCAAATTAGTAAATCACTAATGTCGATTTCGATTCACCTTTTACCAAATCTTTAAAAGATCTCTCTCTACTGCTGGTGAATCGAACAGTTGCTCCGTAATATATATGTGTGTGTGTTTGATGTTTATGACGTTTATATAAACATAACCTATAATTTTTATTAAACATCCATATTTGTTTATGAATTAAACACAAATTAATTCTTTTATATAAAATATTTATATAAAATTAAACAGAAACACAAAAAAAACACAAAACACAAATGACCCTTTTAATAAACTCAAATCGAATCAAATGTCATTCAAAATGACAGTTTTATTTGTGTTTGTGTTTGTAAATCTGCCAAAAAATCGAGATTCGTAAAACAACAACAATTTTGCTCGACCGAGCGACTTTTCTTGATGAATCGAACAGTTTGACAGCAGAAAGAGCAAGCCGGCTTGCTCTTTTTTGGTGAATCGAAAACCACATAAGAAGATTTAAATTACATATTTTATATTTTTATTTAAAATTTGAATTTTTATTTATTTTGTATATGATGTTACATAATTTACATGAAATATTCGGAAATAATTTATTCGGAAATATTCCCTTTAAGGCCGGTATTCACGTACAATTAAATTGCGCAATACAATTGTGTGACGTCTGAAATTTTGTTTGTAGATCAAAGCAAAGAATAGAGACGAATACATGTTTGTGTGACAAATACATAATGTGGTGTTAGTGATAAACAAATAAATTTAAATTTTTTTTCTATGGTTTTTCGTAGTCACTACTACGCCTCAACGTTGAGGTTTATAAGTATGTATCTGCGTATCAGCAAAATGAGCAGGCTTTCTAAAGAGAATTTTAGCAGGTTTTGATTTTGTCACAAAATACCCGCATAAATCTGTTCCAAATTGTCAACTTTTTTTGTGGCAAAAAAAGTCTTACATTTTGTGAAAAATTGGTGACTAAATTATTTTTTTTTGGGTGGTAAAATCAACATTCATTTTGTTACAAAATACCCACACAAATAAGTTCCAAATTGTCAACTTATTTTGTGACAAAATGGAACTTACATTTTGTGACAAATTGGTGCCTAAATTTTTTTTTTGGGTGGTAAAATTAACACTTATTTTATCACAAAATACCCACATAAATAAGTTCCAAATTGTCAACTTATTTTGTGACAAAAAGGAACTTATATTTTGTGACAAATTGGTGACTAAATTTTCTGTTTTTTTAGGTGGTAAATTCAACGTACATTTTGTCACAAAATACCCACATAAATATGTTCCAAATTGTCAACTTTTTTTGTGACAAAAAGGAACTTACATTTTGTGACAAATTGGTCTAAAATTTTGTGATCACCATTTTTGGTTACTCGGGATTCTTCGGGTATGGGTTCAACCCATGATTCTAATATACTATGTAATATATAATATATAATATATAATCTAATATGTAATCCCAGGTTAGCTCGATTTTTCAAAACACGTGTTCGTGACGTCATGCAATTCTTTGTTACTTTTCGTTTTTTTATTTTTGTTGTAATTTATATACGTATTGAGAATTGAGTGACGTCAAAAAAAAAGATGGCCATTTGTTTATATATTTCGAGCTAACCTTGGTTTTATTGAATCATGGGTTCAACCTACTTATAATGGCTTTACACCGTAGATAGTATAATAGCAAAATAGTATAATACTATTTTACTATCTACCGTAGTCGGTTTTACACCGCATAAAATATTCATAAAAAACAGAAAATTATAACAAAATAATGAAAAAGAATAATTTCAAAATACACAAAAACGTCTCTAGACTAATTTATCAATAATTCACTTTCAAAATTTTCCTTCTACAATAAAATAAAATAAAATATAACGTATTAAAATTTGATAGCTATTAAATCAAAATATTATATTTTATTTTTGCTATACTATCAAAACATCGGGTTTACACCGGATAGCAAAATAGTATAATACTTTTTTGCTATTATACTATCTCCGGTGTAAAGCCAGTATTAGGTTATCTTTCACTATAAACGGAGTCGAGTCACTTATACCACTGACAGACTAGGGATTAGCTAAGCGCGATTAGTGAAACGAGATTAGCTAATCCACCACAAATCGATATGCGTTGACAGACTAGGGATTAGTTTTTTGCAGAGAAATAAAATATTATTATGGTGATTAGCTGAAATATAGCTAGTAAATCAGCTGGCCTCATTTTTTAATTCAATATTTGTAAGATTTATACATTAAAACACACTAGATTTTTTTTTTCCTCGAAATTTATTCAACACAAATTTTTTAATATGTCATTGATTTTATAACTTCTATCGTAAATTCACGCCACTTGCATTTTCCTCAATGTTTAAATAATTATTTCACATTGTAGTGCCACTTGTACCATCACTAAACCCAATACAACGAGATAAGCTCGAAAATTTTCAAGGATTAGTGCACTAATCTCGATTAGTGACTAATCCTCAAATAAAACGAGATTAGATAATCTTATACCGTAGACAGACACAAAGTTAATCGCGATTTTCATTTATCCCAATTGTCAAAAATCGCGTTGTGAAAACGAAATAATCCAGTTTTTTGTGAAGATTTTGTAATAACAGTCGTCTTTCATTACACGATTTTCACTTA
Organism: Tipula helvola; assembly: GCA_963556165.1. Lineage (NCBI taxonomy): Eukaryota > Metazoa > Arthropoda > Insecta > Diptera > Tipulidae > Tipula > Tipula helvola. Next base: position 168,390,789 of record OY744482.1, on the reverse strand, counting down.
AACCGGATTATTTTGTTGGCACAACGCGATTCTTGACAAAAATGACAACTGAAAATCGCGATTAACTCTGTGTCTGTCTACGGTATTAACTTGACACACTACAGCTAATCTCGAAAAAATCACTAATCGCGCTTATAGCTAATCCCTAGTCTGTCAAGGGTATTATATTGTATATGCTGCGAGTCGAGTCGAGTTTAATCCTAGTTTAACTCTCACTATATACGGAGTCGAGTTAAACTCGACTCGACCTAATAATTTGCCGAGTCGAGTTAAACTCTACTCTAAAAATGCACTATTAGAGATTTTCCCAAATAGAATTCCAACGCCTACTGACTGGCGGCTAAAAAATTTCGTATGTAGTTTTATATGGTCAAACATGTGTTTGAATGTTTCATTAAATTATTAATTTCGACTAAATTAATTTTAAAATTTGATATTTATTATTAATCGCAACATACTCATCTTTATTAATCATAAAAAAAAAGTACGGGGACATCCACTAATTTAGACAGAAAACTTGTATTTGTAAACATGATTTTACTTATTTTTGCATGTAAAAAAAAAAAGTGTAGTCAGCGCTGCCCAAGCGTGGGGACAAATGAACTAAAATCGATTTTGGGAAAATCCCTCATATACGCAGAGTAGAGTAGAGTTAAAAAAACAACAACAAAATTAATACAAAATTCATACACACCATTTTATTTATTTATTTCAGATTATGTAATTGAAGAATGAAAGCAATATACAAAAAATATATTTAAATATCATAAACAATTTTCTTTTTAATTTGTTCAATCAAATTCAATGTTTTATTTTAAATCCCTTATTTATTAAGATTTTAATTAATTAATTTACATAAATATATTTTTTTTTATCAGGATTTGAAAATTTCAATTTTTTAGACAAAATATCGCTGGAAAAATTAACCCTCTCAAACGCCATTTAAAATTGACTTTCTTCCAAAAATAAAATACGTAGCACAATTATGCACTGCTATGATATGGGATTGCTCATAAAACTGTAGTGCGAACATAAATACATAAGAGAACGATCGCACGGTTGGTTTATTTTGGTTGGTTTTTAAATTACGGTTGGTCGAAGCGATGAAACTTGATGTACAATATATTGTACAAGGCGTTTGAGAGGGTTAAAACAACACATATGGTGATCAACAAAAAGAATAATTAATCTGAAATGATTTTTTGTTAAATTTTTTTTTCGTTTATTTTAACTCGGTTTTAATCCTATTTGAACTCTGCATATTTTTAACTCTGCAGTATATACACCAAGAGTTGGTTAGAAAATAACTCGACTCTGTATATAGTGAGAGTTAAACTAGGATTAAACTCGACTCGACTCGCAGTATATACAATATAATTATGTCCTTTATAGCAGTGGTTCCCAACCACCGGTCCGCGGACCGCCGCCGGTCCGCGAAAAAATTACAACGGTCCGCAAAACTTTTGCCTAATTCTTTCGTGAAACACCAAGCCAATAAACTGACATTTGAAGAAGAATTACAGCTCATTGAACTCAGTTCAGATTTAATTTTAAAAAAATCGTTATTCGCAAAAATGAGGCTACATAGCTCAGTTTTTGATACAAATAATGGAAGAATACCCAGTATTCCAAAAGGCTGCAAAATTAATATTACCATTTGCAACGACATATGTATATATGTAAATCGGCATTTTCTGCTATGTTATATTTGTTTGTATGGATGTATATAATATTGAAATCAAAAAGAATGAAATTTTACATAAACGTGTACTTAAAATATATATTTATTTAAAATATTGACGCCGCGAAATTCACCGGTCCGCGGTCATGTTTGGGTTGAAAACCACTGCTTTATAGGGTATTATAATTTATTTGGTGCGAAGTAAGAAAAAAACCTAACTGGAAATAAATTTTATATTTATGCACTAAGCACTACATATTTTATTAAAATGTATAAACTCGTTTTAAAAAATTTCAAAAAAATTGAAATTTGCGGTGAAGAAGTGTATGAGTGTAATACTCATCCGTGTTATAAAAAAAGATTTGAGTTTGGAAAAAATGCAGGAGATTACAAAATGTATAATGCCTGCTTTCAACATGTGAAAAGTATTCATCCTCAACTATTGGAATTAAATCTTAGCAGCCAAAATATAAACAAAACTAATACTACTGATTCACTTTGCCAAAAAATATCAACACATCCAGTGATTTCTCAAGTTGCTGTTACTTCTGATCTACCGTTACCACAAAATGACAGCCTTAACAATATTAACAAACAAAGCAAAAATGATGATAAAAAAGTAAAGCCGAATCGCCAACCTTTGCACATTCCAAGCCTACATCATCTGTTTCGGAAAATGTACAACAAATATCCATAGAAAAATAACAAAGAGAACAGAAACTAAACAAAAATAGTGAAGCAAATTCAAAAACCAAGATGGCCGAAAAATTCATGATGGCCGACAAATTATTTTGTTTTTTTTCAGTAGCGTCGCATATTTCTTTAGGTTTTATGCAAGTAATAATTTATGGAAATAACGTAGAGTAAATATATTAAAAGGAGCATAATTAATATAAAAAAGTTATTGTTATAAGTGAACCAACATAATTATTATAATAATACTTATGTATGTGTGTTGTGTAAAAAATGGTTTAAAGTTACTATAATGAACATAAAAATACCTATTTAGAACATAGCTAAAGTATTAAAACTTGTAATAAAGTCATATGGAATGCAAAATCTGACTTCAACAAATTTAAAAATAATCAATACACTTATAATAAAATTTTCTCATATGTGATTTCGTTCATTAGACTCCCCTAATATTGAATATAACAGGGCGCCTATGGTTTTTTTTGCTTTCGTCATGTTGCCATGACGATTCATATGCGTGGTCAAAATAAGATTTTTGTGTGAATGAAACTTGAAATTTTTGCTTTAACTACAATTTTATGAAATAATTTTTTTTTAATTTTGTATTTTGAACATTTTAAAACATAGTGAATTTACTGATGTGTACAAAATAAGTGTAAAAAAATCGAAAATATTTAAAATGATTGTGTACAAGTGTTAAATAAATATTTGTAAACAAATAAAAATTAATTTACCGGTGAAATGTAATCCCTTTTTTCTCAATTTTTACTTTATATCTGGTATTTTTGCACTTACACACACAACACTTATGCATCATTTTAACAAATAAATTTATTTTTTGAAAGTACACTTTAAATTTTTATTCAAGAAATGCCTTATAAACTTTAAAAAACTAAAACCTCAAATGACAAAATTTCTCTAACCAATATGGCGTTGGTAAATATAGAAAGAGAAAAAACATAAAAACTGGCTTCAATTGTTTTTATGATTTTATATGGGATTTTTGTTTTATCTTCTATCCTTTTGTTTATTATCTGTGCAAATATCGGAGAGATTAAATACTAGAATTTCAGAATCCTTAATTATGGAATTTTTTATCGAAAATCTCCGGCCCATTTCGATGCTTGAAGACAATCTTTTTAAAATTTTGCTCCATCCGATGACAACTGAAATTATCAAGGAAAAGGTGGCAAAATATGCGAATTCAATGCTACATCGAATTAAACAAATAATGTCGTCCTCAATTATCAATCTGAAAATTGATTTACTGGTTGAACGTCAGTTATTTATCATGTCAATTCATGCCCAAATGTCAATAAAGGATGAAATATCGACAATGACAGTGTACTTAACAGAAATTTCTCTGAATATGGATAACAGAGAATTAAAAAATTTAATTATTGATCAGGTTATAAACAGATATTCAAATGAAACAAATTTTAACTTTATGGGTCGATACTGTCGTTTGCAATATTTTCACTAAGGAACCTGTAATTGAAGCATTTTTGGAAGGATTAAAAAAAGTTTGTAATGAAATTTTTCCATCAAATATTCTTCGGATCGGACCGCCAATTCGAATAATTCAAGCTTGCATAACGAAAATTATGAATGATCCTGAATTGACTTCTTGCTTACAAGATTGCCGCAATTTTATAATTAGGCATAATGTAGTTCCAGAAAATAAATCGCTGCCGTTAGACTTAATATCCGATTGGGAATCAACAGTTATCATGATTGAACATTTGTTGACATAGACCTCCAAACATTTTACATTGCCGACGCAATTTAATCTTTTAAATAATTTTGTAAAAGTTTTTCAAATTGTTCAAAAAACTTGCGTCAAATTCAAAGGCCCAGGACTAATTTTCAGTGATCAGTATATTCTATTAATGGAACTAAAATTAACATTAACACAAAACAAATCCCGAATATCGAAAATATTCGTAGAAGCTTTGAATACGTGGCACGAGTCTACATTCTCGAAAGAACTAATTTACTTATCATCAATTTATTTAGATCCTCGCATACGAATTTGTTTGAGTGGTGAGCAAATCGTAATGGTTAAATCTTATCTTAAAAATTTAAAAAATATGATCGGTTCGTACCATATTCCTAACCACTGTGCGAACAGAAATGCAGTAACAACGACCAGTAATTGCGTATTTCATGAATATCTCGAAACTCTTCCATCGCCAGCTAGTCAATTAGAACGAACATTGGATTACGATTTTTCAAAATATGAATTTGATGTTAAAGAACGGTTGCCAATCGATTCCAACGTCATACAATTTTGGAATATGCAAAACAATTTATTAGCTGAAATTGCAAAAGTTATAATGGCATTACCGTTTACACAAAATACAGCTGATCGCAATTCCATCGCTTTGGATTACATGCTTTCCAATAAAATCACTAGTTTAAGAGATGTAGAAAATATTTTATTACTTAAATTTAACAGTCGAATTCCATATGAATGTAATAATTAGATTTGTGGGAAAAAATAAATTTACTTTTTCTATTTAGCTATACTGGTTTTTTATTTCGAGACAAAATTGTATACCTGTGCACAGGCTCATGATTTCCCGTTAGGCTTTGGTAACAATCCGACTCTTCTAAAAACAAAACTTATTTTTTGCTTAACAATCGCGTAATATCGTACACAGAAACGTTTGCATTATGGAGATGGTCCCTCAATACCAAGTTTACATAAATATTTATGCAATAAAGTTTCCGGCCATTACCGAAATTATCAAAAAACATAATCGGGCCACACAGTGGTATTGTGGTGATTCCAGCCGCGTAGAATCTAACCATCTAAGTTAACGATAAAAAGTAAACACACACGTTGAAATCACTATATTTTCTACTGTACCTTGAGTAGTTTACTCCATACTAGTAGCAAGGCCATCTACTCGGCCAAATCCGCAAATCAGCAGACACTGTTCCTGTGGTTTGAGGAACGGCTAATTCTAAAAAGTAGATATCGCGGCAACCAAAGAAAAAAACAATACTAGTCAAAATATAAAGAAAACGGTAAAAATATTTAACCAGTCGCTTGAGAAATTGCATAAGGTTCAGACGAATTACGAACCCAACATAAATATATCTAAAAGCAAAGAATTATTATATAAATAAAATAACACTATAAATAAATACCTTTGTGAATTGTATATTAGAAATGGTGTAACGTTTTTTATATTGCATTAAAATTATATTGCTGAAGGCCAACTACACCTTCGCCTCCATCAGCAGTATATTGTGGGGAAACGACGACACTCGCCACGCACCCCACATTATGGTACAGGCCGATTCTGATAAATCTAAAAATATTAAGCCGGTGCAGGTCTCTAATGTGCTTAAGTATGGTACCTACAGTTTTTCGGAATTAGGTTAGGTTTAGGACAAGAAGGTCCGTAGCCAAACCACAATTTATTGTTTTTCCTCCAACTCATTGAAACCATTTTGAGCTTTTGACGAAATGCTGAATACTCCTGACGTCCATCCTGCTGAGGTCCGTCAGGTCATTGAAGAGAGGTGCCCCTAGAAATTTTAGTCTGTTCCGTGCCAGACGAGGGCAGGCGCAAAGAAGATGAAGTACTGTCTCATCGTCCTCGCAACTGCGACAGTAGTCATGTGAGAAGAAACCAAGTCTACTGTCATGCCTGCCTATGAGACAGTGCCCCGTAATCACTCCAACAACCACACTGATGACTGATCTGAATCCGCTAAAGTAAGATCAGCTGCTTGGATCTCGCCAAGTCCAACTTTGGCCAGATCTGCCGAGTTATTATGCATGAGGTGCTACTTGACCCTCTGTCATTCGTCAACTCACTAACTTCTTCCTGAAGCAGCAGTTTGCATAACGAAAGAGGCATTTCAATATCCTTTCTACTTATAGAAATGTGATTCGTTGTACCACGTCGAGCCAGTTCATCGGCTTTTATATTCCCTGTACTAATGAAATGCCCTGGCACCTATATTATTTGGATGTTGAACTGATCTGTCATCTCGTTAAGAGATAAGAGACAGTTCTGGACTACTTTCGTGATCACACGGAGGTGTGATTGAAGCGCTTTAATGGCAGTCTAACTGTCCGTATAATGCGAATATCACGAATCGATATTACATTATACCTCAAACAGTCCACGACTTCCTTTATCGCAGTTACTTCAGCTTGAAAAATGCTACAGTAGTCGGGGAGACAAAAGGAGAGGTTTAACATAAGTTCCTCGCAGAACACCCCAGCTCCGACTTTTCCATACCGTTTTGAACCGTCAAAGAAGAAGTTTATAACTCCTGGTTGCGAAACTGGAACTTTGTGTTGAAAGATAGTGACGGGACAGTATAGTCGGTGGTCTTGGGAATCTCTTTATTACGCAGTATAGATGAGTGCCCCGTATTGTTGCAGGTCCACATTAAGGTGGATTTCAGTCGTATGGCAGTACAAGCTGCCAACTGTTTTCCTATGATGTCTAGAGGAGTTAAAAATAGCAGTCTCCAGTGCCTAAGTGGATGTGCTCCTCAGTGCACCACTGATCCACAGAGATATTGTTCTCTAGCCTTTCGTCAACAGCTTTTGGTTGATAGTTTTGTCCAGAGCAGGCCACCAGACTGTTACCCCATACCAAAGAATGGCTCTGACTACTGCGGTACAAAGCCAGTATACCGTGCGGGGCTCCAGCCCCCAACCTTTTCCAATGGCATTTTTGCAAGAGTATACCTAGTGCTATCGTAGCTTTCTTTACCCTTTTAATAATGTTAGGTTTCTAATTGAATCGTTTATTCTTGAAAGGGCTCATGTCCACTTTTTGTCAAAATTAGTATTATAACGGTTTTGTATCATAGACACTTACATACGTTTTATGACAAGATGAAATTACCATATGGTTAATGGAACGGCACCTACCTTGCAAAAAAAAATTATTTATTCTAGAAAGGGCACATGTCCATGCCATGTGCTCTTTTATACTAAACTAATATTTAAAAAGAAGAAACGTGAAAAAGAGAGAGTTAATCATTAGTTATGTAACGATTATCTTTCTTGTAACAATTAACCGTAATTCACATTAAATAATTAAAACAAACATCGACATCATTTTAATATATAAATTATTAATTTGATTAATTTGAAATTTATGATTTTTAATAAATACACATCATGTTTTTGATTTTAGAAATTATTCCCTCTGAGGCTGTTTACAGAATGGTTAAAAATGAAATAAAGCTGAATTTTGGGGTTATTTTTCAATTATTTCAAGAATAAACGATTCGTTTATTCTAGAAAGGGCTTATGTCCATGCTTTAAAAATAAGCATAAAAGCTGAAATAATTGACAAATAACCTTAAAATTCAGTTTAACACTTCATAGCGACTCACATTTTCATCAATAAACTCAAATTCCCTCCTAAACTTATTTTTGTTGACAATATATAGTTTTTTTTTATTTCCTGAATAATTTGAAAAAGTGGACATGAGCCCTTTCAAGAATAAACGATTCAATTTAATTTGCTGTCCAAAACGAGACCCAGAAACTTCGCTTCGTCTATAAAAGTCAAGATGAAACCATTTAAAGTGATGGGAGGATCAATATGAGGAAGTTTATATTTCCTAGAGAAGAGAACCAATTCGGTCTTGTGTGGGTTCACATTCAACCCACAACCATTGGCCCATAATAAAAGAATGTCCAGGGCATTTAGCATAAGCTCACTAAGAATACTGGCATATTTGCCACGGACATCAATAGCAACATCATCCGCATAGGCAACCACCACCTTGAAGCCACTATCTTCCAGTCTCAGCAACAAGAGCTGTCAAGCACCGTAACAGTGTCTGAAGCTGACTGCGGAGCCTCCGGCTTGTCCGCGTCCTTCTTGTATACCTTGAGTGTGACTGCACTGAAACCATAGTTGATTAAACCGTTGGTTTTTTTCCAGTGCAGTCAGTGACTACCTGTTTAAAATAATGACAGCTGACCTATAGTCAGCCTTTATCTCTTCGAGCTTGGCAACTTTCCAGTTGTGCGTTGGCAAATCCGAATTCCCAACCTGCAACAACTGGAGTATCGGATAACTGGGCTCCAAAGGTTTGTATATCCTAGCTCGTGGTCTGTTGGGTATCTCCTCCCTATCAATAACAGCAAGGCTGGCTCCGGGCCATATCTCGCCAAGTCCCTCCACTGCCTTCTTATAAAGTAGCAGTGACCTCTGATCTGTACAGGTAGTCAGTTTCACCTGATTCCTTTGCCAGCCCCCATCCCGACAAGTCGGAGCAGGTCCTGGATTCTCTGACAGGACTTTCAGGTAGGTGGAGGCTAAGGCCCCTTCCACCTTCCTCCAATTGGCGGGCGTGATATTGCCGTCCTCTTGAGATCGATCAATAACTGCTACGACCAGCTGATCCTTGAGTACCTCGCTAAAAGGTCTCGTGCAGGTAACGTGGAGTTTCGGAATTAACTTAGCTGAATGAAGAGAAAATCAATTTTTAAATCTTGTTTACGATGTTGACAAAAGTCGAATTATTCAAAACTAAATAAATTCTTTAATTGACTCTTTTCTATTGAAAATTTTTAATACTGATACAACAGGGTTATATTACAAATTATTTACTTTTTTAAATTAATTTGTGTTAATAATTGACAATTATCTCATTTAACGTATTTGTTTAATAGTATCGTGTAGCATAAGTGTTATCCTAAATATTGGAAAGTTAGTAAAGTTATTGGGCTACCTAAAGTCAAGGAGCCTGCGTCAACGTCTGATGTAAGACCTTTTTCTCAACTATCAGTCCTTTCAAAAGTGTTTGAAAGAATTATTTCTGATCAGATTAAACAATACCTTAATACAAGTAGTTTATTAACTTCTTTAGGGAAAGACATTGTACTGCAATGTTTTGCTATGCTTACTTGATTTCAGTAAAGCTTTTAACTGTTATCATTCGTTAAATTTTTTAATAAATTGAGAAACTGCTTTAATTTTTCATCTAATGCGTTTGAATTAATGTTGTCTTATTTAACTGATCGCTTTTAATTTGTTGAAGTTAATGGAGTTAAATCTAGTTACTTGCCTTTGCCTACGGTGTCCCTCAGAGATCTATAATGGGGCTCCCGGCTTACTATCATTTGTTTGCGGATGACCTCCAACTTTTTTTTTTTGAAATTGAGATTGATAAACGAAGGCATTACCCATACACAAACGGCAAACCGGCATTTCAAACCGTCAAATCCAATTATATTGACAAAATTGTTTATTTTTCAATATGAAAATTATTAAACAACAGTTCAAATCTATATAAGTTCTACCTTATTCGTAAAAAATTTTATGAAAATTGATTTAATTTCATTCAAAAAACTCCAATTTTGCTTGACGGCCAACAAAACATAAAATTAGGGCTTTTTGAATGAAATTAAATCAATTTTAATAAAATTTTCTTAGAATAAGGTGGGTGTTGGGTGCGTCTCAATAGGGTAGGTGTTGACCGTCTATAGCCATGTATCTCGTGGTCTATATTCCAACGCTGCAACTATGTAGAAACCACCAAATGTGTCTAGTATACCTCCAAGTGGTAACACCCGGGCAACGATGTGAATACGTCGGCTAAATACTAGATGCGAGTGCAGTACACTATAAATGAGCAATGAGCGCAACGAATATGGAAAATGATACCCCAGGTGGTACACCTGTTAATCAGGTAAATCCACCCTCTTCGGAGGTCGGTCTCGTGGATTCTGGGGGAGACCTGCCATTGCTATACTACAATTATTTAAACCAATCCCAAGATATGTTGGTGAATAAACAAGCTCAACTGAGCGAATCAGAAAATAATACTATACATCCCTTCCAGAGGAGTAAGAAAGTATCGTATTCTCCTATAAGAGGCGGTAGTCCCTCTTTTGGGGCTAGCAACAAGAACATTGGTTCTACAAACGAAGAAAAGCTTCAATTTGAATTGTGTAAAGCTAATAATGCACTAGTTGAAGCCAACAATATTAACAAGCAACTGAATGATACAATTACATGGTTGCAGGAACGTATGAAAACACTTGAAAACGAAGTTAAAGCTCTTAAGCCAAAGGAGGCAATCTATCATACTCCTAGCCAGACTACATCTGAACAAGAGTACCATACGGATGAAGACGAACTAGCTCGAGAAACTGAGTGGATAAGAGTTAAAGGGGCTAGAAAAAAAAGAAAATTGAATAATACGCCCTCCCCACCTCAATTAAAGGATGATGTTCCTAATATTATTCAGAAATCATCAAAAAAAATACCTCCACCACCACCAATAGTAATAGATGAAGTCAAAGACTATGATCTACTCTATGAGAAATTAAAAAAAATTACTACAACTGATAAGTTTAATGCAAAGGTGATGAATGGAAACACCATCAAAATAAATTTGGAAGATGGTGAAACTTACAGAAAAATGACAAGTATGTTAAATGAAGAAAAACGTGCTTGGCACACGTTTGAAGACAAACAAACCAGACCAATAAGGGTTATGGCTAAAAATCTACACTCTACGTGTAAACCAGAAAAAATAATTGATGATCTGAAAGCAAAAGGATTTAAGGCTACTGAAGCATCAATTAAGCTAAAACGGAGAGGCAAAGTACCTCTCAACATGTTTATGTTGACCTTCGATAATGATGAAGATATCGAAAAAATTTATCAAATTAAGTACATCTTAGGGTGCAAAGTAGTTATTCAGCCTCTAAGACGGTCTAAACTTATACCACAATGTAAACAATGTCAAGCCTATGGACATACACAAAAATATTGCAGCAGGGAACCCAGGTGTGTCAAATGTTTAGGTAAACATCATACCAAAGATTGTGTAAAAGATAGAAATGTTCAGCCTAAATGCGTTCACTGTGGAGAAAACCATCCGGCTAACTACAGAGGATGCAGCGTTGCCATTGAACTGCAAAACATCAAAAATAGGAATGTGATTGCTAAAAATCCAAGATTATTCAGGCAGCAGGCAATTAAGATGAGCCAACCCGAAGTAAATCGTAGAGCGTTGGGAACTACTCATGGACAATTGGGTAAAATGACTTATGCCCAAGTAACGATGAGTAACGGGAATCCAGGGAAAACTGGTCAAAATGACGAAATAAGTCAAACACTTAAATTAATTTTAAGCAGGCTCAATACATTTGATGAGCGATTACAGAAATTAGAATACAGCACTAAGGGAGCCATCCCTAAACAGAAAAATGGCCGGTGATCTTAGAATCGTATGTTGGAATGCCAATGGACTTATGCAACATCAACAAGAATTGCAAGTGGTCCTGGACACAGAAAAAATCGATGTATGTCTCATCACGGAAACACATTTCACTAGACAAACAATCATTAAATTTAAAAATTATCATATATATCATACCATTCATCCGGAAAACACTGCTAAAGGAGGTAGTGCTGTTATAATCAGAAATAGTATTCATCACTATGAAGAGTTAAAATATGAAACAGAAGAAATACAAGCAACTGCTGTTAACGTCAAAACCAAAAATGGTTCTATTTGTATTGCTGGTGTTTACTGCCCACCGAAGCACTCGTTGAAAGAAAAGGATTATCTCGAGTTCCTCAGTAAATTAGGAAAACGGTTTATACTTGGAGGAGACTTTAATGCAAAAAATGTCCACTGGGGCTCCAGATTAACAACAACTAAGGGTAAAGAACTCCTAAAAGCCATTAGGAAATGCAGTTGTGAAGCTCTCTCAACTGGAAAACCAACTTACTGGCCTACTGATCCAAATAAAGTACCAGATCTGATTGATTTCTTTATAATAAAGAAGATATCTGTAAATTATATACAAGTAAATGAAAGCCACAACCTAAACTCTGATCATTCACCGATACTTTTAACGTTAAGTGAAAAAATTATTCAGAAAGAAAGGAACCCTTTTCTAGTAAATAATCACACCAATTGGGAATGCTTTAGACTATCGCTAGAAGAAAAAATTAACTTAATGGTTCCATTAAAGACCGAGGAGCAATTAGACAAAGAAGTTCACAAATTTGTAAACGATATACAGCAATCAGCTTGGGAAAATACCCCTGAGGTTAAAAAGAAAATCAAGGGAAACAACTACCCTTTGGAAATTAGGGAACTCCTAGCAGAAAAAAGAAAAGCGAGAAGAGTATGGCAACAAACAAGGGCCCCCCAAGATAAAACTAATTTGAACAATCTCACTCAACAATTAAGAAGAGAGATCCAAGAATTGAAAAATGAATCAATTAGCAACTATTTAAGAAAATTAACTAATGATAGCAGTACTGATTATTCTCTTTGGAAAGCAACCAAAAGAATTAAAAGACCAATAATACAGAACCCTCCAATACGAGTAGCAGGTGATAAATGGGCTAGGAATAATGAAGACAAAGCTCGAGAATTTGCTGAACATCTTGAAAAAATATTCCAGCCACATCAAGATGAAACATTAGAAGCCGAGATAATATCTGAACAAGCTGTGCAAGAAAGTAAAGAAATCCTACCGACAACACCAAAAGAAGTCGCGTGTGAGATAAAAACTAATATGAATATGAAAAAAGCTCCTGGCTACGATCTTATTACTGCAGAAATCTTAAAAGAACTGCCAAGGAAAGCTCTGGTAAAGCTCACCAATCTTATAAATGCAGCATTTAGAATCAAATATGTACCAAGCTTGTGGAAAATTGCAGAAGTAATCATGATCCCAAAACCTGGGAAACCACCACACATAACCTCATCTTATAGGCCAATTTCGCTATTGCCAGTCATGTCCAAACTCTTTGAGAAGCTTCTGGTAAAAAGGTTAAATCCGATAATCGAGAGTAAAAATTTAATCCCAAATCATCAGTTCGGTTTTCGTAACCAACACACAACAATTGATCAAGTTCACCGAATAACCAGTATAATTGAGAAAGCACTAGAGGAGAAAAAAATCTGTTCAGCAATATTTCTAGACGTTGCCCAAGCATTTGATAGAGTGTGGCATGAAGGACTTAACCATAAATTAAGAAATCTTCTACCAATCCAATTTGCTAATATACTGGAATCTTACTTAAAAGATAGATTCTTCAGGATTAAGTTAGATGATACTTTCTCTGAATTGAAAGAAATCAACGCAGGAGTTCCACAGGGCAGTGTATTAGGGCCGGTTTTATACCTACTGTACACTTATGATCTTCCTGCATTAGAAAACAATACAGTGGCGACTTTTGCAGATGACACGGCGATCTTAGCTGTTGGCACAAGCAGCGAAGAGTCAACACAAAAGTTACAATCAGCAATAACTAAAATTTATAAATGGACAAAAAGATGGCGAATAAAACTAAATGAAACTAAATCCGTTCACATCAACTTCACTAACAGGCGATTCGAAAATATCCCGATTACCATAAATCAAGAAATAGTACCGTATGCGAACACAGCTAAGTATCTCGGCATGACCCTGGATGCTAAACTGCGATGGAAAGCACATGTCAAGAAGAAAAGTGAAGAACTAAGAATTAAATACAGAAAGATGTATTGGCTGATGGGAAGGAACTCTTCTTTATCAACATACAACAAGCTGCTACTTTATAAGCAAATATTGAAACCGGTTTGGACGTATGGTATTCAACTTTGGGGGTGTACCAAACAGAGCAACGTAAATATCATCCAAAGATTTCAGAATATGGTATTAAGGAACATCGTCGATGCACCTTGGTATGTCAGGAACAATGATCTCCATAGGGACCTTAAAATGAACCTCATCGTAAATGAAATTCAGGAGAAAGCGCGGAGACATGAAGAGAGGCTCCGGCATCATGTGAACATTGAGGCAACTCAGCTTCTAAGCAACACGAATTTAACACGCAGACTTAAAAGAACCAAACCTTTTGAGTTGGTGTAATTGTTAGCTTAAACAGCATTGTGCTGTGTAAAGCCCACTACAAAGATGTGGTTTAATTCAATTTACCAGACTCTATGGAACGCCAATGGGAAGAAGCCATAGATTAATATTAAGTTAATAAATTAAGTCAGAAACAAATTGCTCATTAGTCCAGGAGACTAGATTGTAATAACATTAAATAAATAAATACAATTTATTTTAATAAAAAAAAAAAAAAAAAAAAAAAAAAAAAAGAATAAGGTAAAACTTATAGATTAGAACTATTTGTTAATCATTTTTATAGTACAAAGTGAAGCAACTTAGCCAAAAATTGGGTTTGACGGTTTTAAATGCCGGTTTTCCGTTTTGCATGGAGCAATGACTTAACCCATAAATGAAGTACATAATTGCAAATATGAACAGAGATATTAAAAATTAAAAATATTATTGCGTGGTCGGCAGAGAATCAATTGTTATTAAATTCAAAAAGTCTCAGGTGATTACGTTTTCTCAGAAGCGTAATCCTTTTATTTATAACGTGACCTTAACTAGTGTTAGAATTGGTAATGACAATATACCTTTCAGTGAATCAGTAAGGAATTTGGGTGTGACTTTGGATAAACACTTGGATTGGAATGTGCATTGAATTCTGTTATGCAAAAAATGTTCAATGGGTTGCGAATGCTATGGCGTAACTCTGCATTTACTCCAATTAAGGTGAGGATGCTACTAGCTAGATCTTTAATTCTAAGTAATTTGTTTTATTGTGATATGTTTTCTGAATTAAGTTTTTGCTTATTTACTAAAATTAAAAGAGTATATAATTCATGTTTAAGATACATTATGGCTTAAAACGTATGAATAGATTGGCACCTTACTATAATAAGAATATATTTGGATGCTCTTTGGATAATTTTTTTCATGATAGTGTAAGGTCCTTCCCATACTGGTTGCAGCTTCGGTGATAATCTTCCTGGAAACCTTGGTTATTTGCTCGTATGTCATATCGAGCTTTCATCCGGTCACTTGACATCCATATTTTTAAATTGATGAATCTCATTAAGTTCTTCTTTTAGCCAGTCTACGTAATCCTGTCCACAAAAGCCGCTGATGGAAAAGCCCCAAACTTTAAATCTCCAGGTAATCGAAGATTATCTCCAAATATGGTTTTAGCTGGTGTCATTCCGGTTGTGTTATATATTGCATTGTATCGATAGGCCATCAGGAACATTGGTAAATGTCGATCCCAGTTGCTTTGGTTTATCTCCACGACCTTTGCTAGATTCCAATGTACCATTGAATCTTTCCACCATACCGTCCTCGTTTTATTTATGCCGAGATCTGGCATATTTCTTGAAATACCACCGATTCAAAGTCCCTTCGAATCTCCATCGGCTCCAAAATCCACACAAATCGACTCCAAATCTGCTAATCCAGTTGTTGGCTACGGCATCAGCTATTTTTGTTGTCTCTTGGTTGGGTATGGGGTACACCTCCGGCCATTTGCTGAAATAATCCATTATGACTAACACGTATTTATTGCCGTTCTCGGTAGTGGGAAATGGCCCCGCTACATCCATTGAAATTCTCTCGAATGGTGCTCCGACGTTATATTGTTTCATGGTTTCACGACTTTTACGCGCCGGGCCCTTCACCGCCGCACATCGGTCAAATTTTTGGCTCCATTCTATCACCGATTGTCTACATCCTGCCCAGTAGAATCGCTAGCGTACCTTAGCTAATGTTTTATTAATTCCTAGGTGGCCCCCACTTACTCCTCCGTGATACTCTTTCAAGATTTTCGCAATCTAGCTCTTCGGTAGCACCAGCAGCAATCGTTTCACTTTGGCATCCGAGCTTTCCCACATTCTTTTTAAACACCCATTCTCTATTCGGAAGCTATCCCATTGAGCTCAATAACTCTTGATAATGGGAGTTCTGTTCGCGATCTCGCTCCAACCATAACCGACAAATTTGTGTCATCTAATTGCTCTTTCCTGATCATTTCGTCAGTCCGCTCCTCCCCAGGCAGCACTTGCGTAAGCCTCTAACATCGAGGATGTCTTCCTTTGTTTCAACGTGACCACAATACTTGCATCGTACTGTACATAGTCATCTTGATAATGCGTCGGCATTTCTGTGCGCGCTTCCCTTCCGATGTTCAATCTGGAAATCGTAGCTTTGAAGACGTACGATCCAACGTGCTACCTGTCCTTCTGGATTTTTGAATTGCAACAGCCATCGTAAAGCGCCGTGATCCATTCGTAAATGGAATTTTTGGCCATAAAGGTACTTTCCCAGGTTACCATTTCCCACTACCGAGAGCGGCAATAAATACATGTTAGTCATAATGGATTATTTTAGCAAATGACCGATTAGTGCATTGCAAATTAATGTTTTGAAGTTTAATTATTTATTTCTATGTGTTTTAATGATCGTTACCTATATTATTAAATGATTTGGTGCTCTGAAATTGAAGTATTTATTTCCTCGACGATAATTTTGATTTTAGTTGGTGTTATTCTCGCATGAGTAAGAACCGTAATAAATTGGTTTCTAGTGACAATTCACGGTATAGTACTAGATGGTCGAGAAAATTTAGTGATAATTCTGTTCATTTAGTTTCGGATAGCGGTACGGGATCGATAATAGCTAATAACGTAGTAAATACTCAGGATCAATTTCCGGGGTGTGCTCCGGAACTGATCTTTCATCTCGTTAAAATGTGAGAGACAGTTCTGGACTACTTTCGACGTTAGGAGGTGTGATTGAAGCGCTTTAATGGCAGCCTACTGACTGTCCGTATATATGCGAATATCACAAGTCGATATTACATTATACATCAACCAGTCCACAACTTCCTTTATCGAAGTTACTTCAGCTTGAAAAATGCTACAGTAGTCAGGGAGACAGAAGGAGAGGTTTAACATAAGTTCCTCGCAGAACACCCCAGCCCCGACTTTTCCATCCCGTTTTGAACCATCACTGAAGAAGTTTATAACTCCTCGTTCCAAAACTGCATTCATCATCCAGTCCTCTCTGGATGGGATCCTAGTTCGGAACTTTGTGTCGAAAGATAGTGACGGGACAGTATAGTCGGTTGTTACTTCCGGCTGAGCGAAATTACAATACAACGGAACGTGAAGCCGTTGCCGTTGTGTGGGCTCTAAATAAATTCAGAGGACATTTAGACGGTGCTGTAATTGTAGTTGGCACAGATCACCAGCCACTCACATGGTTAATGTCATTGAAAACACCATCCTGACGTCTGGCCCGATGGGCTCTACTGATCCAAGGATTCAACCTACAAATAACATTATGGTAAAGCCAACGTCGTTGCTGATACATTGTCCAGGTCTCGAATGCCTGAAGATGTATAATGTGCCGTGTTATCATGTCAATTGGATTTCCCATCGTAGGACTTTGGAGAAATACGAAATTCACAACTTCAAGATCCAGAAATAGAAAAGATCATAAAATGCTTCGAAGAACTTGACCATCCAGACCTCGCTAACTATACTGGAACTATACTATCATGTCGCATGGAATTTTATATAGATATGTTCCTGATTAGAATTCTGAAGAAGCTCAACTTGTAGTACCTGTTAGTAAACGCGAATTTGTACTGCGAAGATACCATTCTGACCCAACAGCTGGTCATTATGGAATAGAAAAAACTATCACTAAAATTCGACCTCGTTATTTTTGGCCAGGTATTCGCAAAACAATAGCTAAATTTGTTAGCACATGTATTGAGTGCCAACATTCCGAAATATCAAATTTAAAACTATCTGAATTGTTAAAAACTCCGGTTATGAAACAGCGATTCGAAACTGTTGCGGCGGATTTATTTGGCCCCCTTCCAACTAGCAAAGCCGGAGAAGCAAGCGTCAAAACTCCCATCAGGACGAGTAGGAAGTTCTGAGCGGGAGACTGTAGCGAAATAAATGTTAAGCAGCAACACCAATTTCCTCATCAGAGAGGGAGAAAACTTTACAACGCTGATTACGACAACTATACAAAGAAAATTCGTTCGTAGATTTGAACTTCGACTACATCGAATAAACCGCTACCCATTTATATTTTTTCAAACAAATAATTTTGTGAAGTGGAAAATGTATTAAAATTAATATAATTCGAGTTAAGTCTCATTTTGGTCAGTGAAATAAAAGAAAAGAACCCCCGCTACAGTTGGTCCGGATCCAAATTTTCGTTTTATTTTCCTTTGGTTGTTTTCAACAAGTTTTTTGTACGACTTTTTTTTCAAGATCCTAAGAGGAGCTACCAAGCCCCACGACCAACATAACCTCTACCTGACTGAGCATCAGGATTACGTCGTGGCAGTACAAGCCTTCTTAGGATACATTTTTGTAACGGTGGGATTCAGGTCGCAGGTCCAACCTGAGTCTTGCTCAAACGTTACACATCTATGTGGTGACGAAAGGGATTAAATCAACAAAATTACTCTCCTCTAACTAACTATAACTAACACCTTAGACTGTAAAATTGAAAATACTAATCATACAAATTTGAATTAGTGGTGGTACACTTTTGGGAAAACAACATCACTGAGTTGTAATATGGAAAAACGATAGGTTGCTCCAGTATAAGTTTCTTCATAAGTTAGAACTTAAAGAGTTAGAACTCCTGTAGTAATAGAGACCCTCATAGGTGAACCTTCCGGTTTCCAGTCAGTTCGGTCACCGAATTAGGTGATAATCGAATGCAGTAGCAGTAGTATGCATGGGTTCAACTCATTTAGTTACATGTTGTTTGAGGAAATGTCTAAACACCTTGACATGGACATGCATTTGTATGCTATAGGCAACCAGCTTAACAGATGTCTTGCGTTTTAAATATCTATATAGAGAAGAATTATGAAATTGGCACTTACGCTTTCTGTCTCTATGTTGTATTTAATCGTTTGTACAACAACGGTAATCCTAAAATCATTAAAATTGTGTTGTGACAGACTGAAAAAATAACTGCATAATCCCGAATTCGCGATAAACTAGTTCGTATCTGTCTGGGGTTTTACGAAATATAATTTATTCGTGATTTAGTAGCCTAGCATAATACAAGGTTTAAGTTGGGGTCAGATGTGACAGAAATATAAATATAAACCTATTTTCCCTTCATTCTAATGGCGGCTTTTTTAACAAATAAAAATATTTGTATAAAGGACATTAAAATCCGTATTGGTATCCATTGTCGAGATATATGTACTTACATAGGTAGTTCAGATTCAGACGCAACTCACTAGAACCATCCATGATATATGTATATCTTTATCTTTTCCCTATCTACCGGTATATATACCATCTCTCATTTAGTGACCTAAAGATTGGAGTACTGAAGCTAAGGATGAATTTTTTAACAAGAAATGAAACCCAGTAATAAATAGACAAACTCAACAACGTGTTATCATTTTATATTTTGTTTATCAACATCTTCAAAATCATCATACATGATAATATTTAGCGGTTTCATTTCAGCCTCCATTTTTTTCTTATTTCTGACATAATATTTTCTAATACATGGCCACAGCAACGATTCATCAACACTTTCTTGACCGCCTGTCATGACACTTACAATATTACCAACGATTATCACTATGAGCGCGCCCAACGTTGAATAAAACATAAATCCCAACCTAAAGATGTACGGCACATGCGAATTATCAAAATTTTCATAATATATATGGGTTGTAGAATTTGGAGTGCCAATGAATTTTGTTGAATACTCCCAATCGGTAAATCCTAGATCATCACACCCATCAGTGCGAAATTGTAATGTTTCATAGTTTAACTCTCGTTTTGCAATATGGTAATATGAACCACCGGCCAAAATCAAGAGTGTAATCAATGAACAAATTGAGCCCCAAAAAGCACCCCGTTTGTTGGCCCTCGGAAATGCCATTCCTAATGTAAACATGCCAAGTATTGTACCAGATGTAACACCACCAATTGCAACGGTTATACTAAATAGGTTTCCTAGTTTGTCGACTATAAAAACTAAGACCAAGCTGATACTTCCTATTGTTAAAACAATTAGTTTCATGATGTTGCTGGATGTCTTCTCTGAGACATTTGGCAATCTGAAGATAAATGATAGTAAAAAAAGTTATTTGTGTTAAGTTGTCCGGTCATCATAAAATCAACCTTTGTTTAATAAAGTCCTCGTAAATGCAACCCGATAAACTGTTCAAACAGGACGCTAGAGATGAGAGAGCTGCTGAAAAGACTCCGGCCACAAAAATTCCAGGTAATCCTGGAAAATTTCTCCCTATATCCATTACATAGTATGGAAGTATTTGATCTTGCTTCTCAACAATTCCGATCGTGATCGGATCGCATGTTGCATATTTTGCGTACACTATTAATCCACTGAACACAGCAAACATTTTGAAAATCACGTGACTTACTCCAGATAATAAAAGAACTTTAAGGGAACGTTTTAATGTTGGTACTGCTAAATAACGTTGCATACATTCTGGTGATACGCCAATAGCTGAAATCCATAGTGTTGTTAGACCAATGGTATATCCCCAAAATGTTGAACGACTAGTTGGATCTGGATCCATGCTAAAATTTTAACGCGCAATTTATAAATGTTGGTTGAAAAATTCATACTTTACACTTACTTGAACCAGATGAGACGGCCACCTTTCTCATTAATTTGATATATATTGTCAAGCCCACCGATAGCTTTTGTTCCCAAAATCATTACGATTAATACGCCACCTACCACAGACAGAAATTGAAGAGTGTCGCTCCAAATAACAGCCCTAATTCCTCCAAAGGTCGTATAAAATACACAAATTATACATAAAATAGTGGTAACGACGTAAACTTTAACGCCTGTCACTTGACTAAATGTAATTGCAGGCCCATATATTAACACTGGTAGTAATAAAAACGTTGAGAACGAATATAATCCACTCGCTAACGATCTCAAACGGCGGTCAAACCGTCGATCTAAGTATGTAAACATGGTTGTAGCTTGCAATTCGTAAAATACCGGTATATATAAATAAGCCAAACATGAAAGTGTTATTATACCGGATATTACAGCAGCCCAGTATTGTGAACCAAATCGGTAAATTTCAGATGGTATACCCACCAATGTAGCAGCAGATGAATTACTAGAAAGAAAATGGTTATTTATTATCTTTTAAATATGTTGAATCCATTTACCTGGCTGTTAGAGAAATTGCAACTGGAATAATACTCATCGATTTACTTCCCATTAGATATTCATTTGTGCTGTCTTGCTTCCTTTTGGAGAGAAAACCGAAATAAATTCCAATGCATACCGACACGGTTAATAATGCACCAAATAGTGCATAGTCAATAGGGGCAAAATAAAGTCCACCTTCTTGTAGTGACCTCAGAGGAGACTCTACGATCTTCTCTGATTGCATTTTGGTTTACGACTGGTTAATAAATTAGAAGTCCACCAGAATAGAACTAAAATTTAAACATATCATTGTTTAATTTTATTTTATTAAGATAAGAGAGATTTAATCAGATACATAATTGTAATATTTTTCGAATAAGACAATGACATCAACTTAATCTAATAGAAGAAAAAACCAAATAGAACCGACATAATATTTGCTGAAAATCAAAAAAAAATTACGACTTGCGATAGCAGGTGGAATATTTGTATAATTTCATGGTATGCCACCACCTTGCTCAATGATGGAATTTATTCGATGCCCACCGGCTTGAACTTGTTCTTAAGATTATTCATTTAAATTGAAATGCGCCGGCATTAGACACTGCCCAACTATTGTTTGACGTTAATAGTTTGTTCCACTAAGATGTTTAATTTTGCTAAACTTTTCACAAACGAAAAACAAGGAATATTTAAAAAAAACTTTTAACGCCGCGAGTGTCATCTTCCGTGAAAATTGTTTGTTCTTTCCAGATTCTAAATTATTTAATACCAACATCTGTAAAAAGATGGCATTAACCATTCGACACTGCCGCGATTTTTTTTTTAAAAGTTAATAGATGTCAGGTACAACCAAATAAATTATAATACCTATAAAGGTCTTCGCTGTCAAAAAACGGCGATAGATAGATTAAATCTTAAGATGGCACTACGTCTTCCACCGTAAAAAACGCCTAGGCGCTATATTAGGGAGTAGCTGAAAATACGAACATTTTGAAAATCAAGGAAAAAAATTAAATAAAACGCCCATTCAAATAAAACGCCTAAGCGCTGTATTAGGAAATTCGAATACCACCAAGAAAATAAAAATAATTTTTTCAACATAAATATCACGTTATTTTCGTAAAACAAGGACGAATACATATAAGGTATGTTTGTGCCCAAATTTGATGTTTCATATAAAGGTACCCTTCAAGCCACTCGAAAAAAAACCGAATGAAACTTTACACCATAGAATAGAATGGACCGCCAGCAATGGCTTTTAACTGTCTCCAACATCTGCAGCGCAAAGTAGCCTTGTGGTCGATCCGATAACTAAACCAAGCATAAGTTGCTATAGTTACCGGATCGGTTTCAAGGCTTTGCGCTGCAGATGTTGGAGACAAGCAATTTTATACGGAAATGTCACTCCGCTAGCGGTCCATTTTATTCTATGGCCTAAGAATAAAACCGTTAGCTTTTTTAAACCCAATATATATAACAAAAGCATTGTAATTGTTATTTGTATTGGGGACATGAAATATAATGGATAACACATTGCATAAAATATAAAACAAAATAACTTGTAGGGGTTCCTCCATTCGATCGCAAAAGCATAGACATTCGTACTAGATTTCTCATTTCATTATAACTAAAGGAAAAAAACAAAACTCCTGATAATTCCAATGTTATCGTTGTGTTGTGTATTTTACATATAAGGCAATGATTTTAGAATGCGTTGCAAATATAATACGTATATGCAATTCACCGATAACATTTGAATGGAAAATTTTCATTTTTATTTTGTGTTTTCAGTCAAATGAGAAATCTATTATGATTGTCTATGGCAAAAGCTATACTCTAGAAAATATAAATATGTAATCAATTGATTTTAACTTGACTATTTCAATTGAACATTTATTCGGAAAAATAATTTTACTGTCCAGCTACTATGGACTTCTCAACGAAGCAAATAAAATCAAGGTCAAGAAAATGACGGAAAGTAATACATGTAACATATGAATTTTTCGAGTTACTCTATTTAACAATTAAATACCGCAGTGTTACGACAAATTATCAAATTTCGAAAAAAAAATTTATTTTAGTAACTTAAATCATTTAACTGGAATAGTACGCTCTGGGCGTTTTATTCGAATAAAACGCCCAGTAGGCGCACTATTCGTTTAAAGCGCCTAGGCGTTTTTTACGGTGGAAGAGTAGTAGTTTTTTTTAAATTTTTTTTTTGTTGTATCGAAACAAAAATATAAACAAAAGCAAAAAACACGAATAAAACTTACAACTAGACATGAATTATAAAAAAAATTAATTTTATTTTTGATTTATTTACCAAAAATTAAAAATTGTTAAAGCTGACATCTTTAGAAGTTATCCCGTACTATGTTTCGACGTATTAAATAATACTGCATTATCGATAAATCTGCCAATATCATTGACCGCAAGTTTACTATGGAAAAGTGTCATGATGTCCTTTATAGGGTATTATAATTTATTTGTATAAAGGACATTAACGGTCAAAAAACGACGATAGATAGATTAAATCTTAAGATGGCACTAAGTAGTAGTTTTTTTTAAATTTTTTTTTTGTTGTATCGAAACAAAAATATAAACAAAAGAAAAAAACACGAATAAAACTTACAACTAGACATGAATTATAAAAAAAATTAATTTTATTTTTGATTTATTAACCAAAAATTAAAAATTGTTAAAGCTGACATCTTTAGAAGTTATCCCGTACTATGTTTTCCCGTATTAAATAATACTGCATTATCGGTAAATCTGCCACTATCATTGACCGCAAGTTTACTATGGAAAAGTGTCATGATGTCCTTTATAGGGTATTATAATTTATTTGGGTATTATAATTTATTTGGTTCAAACTTTAGCAAGGGATGCCGAGCTTAAAATGGTTCGAATTTAGCATAAACATTTCATACTTACGAATAGATGTCACCAAAGGAAGCAAAATGAAACGAAAATGTAATTCATGAAAAATTATTTCGAAAAATAGGTTTAATTGTTTTAACTACGATTTTAAAATTAAAGTCGCGAAGCTCCGTTCTTAACCATCGTTAAATTAAATTTAATCGATAGTTTAATACATAAAAGCAAATATAAGTACGGCCGCTGTTTGCAATCTTGATGTTAACTTGCGACACAACTCATTAATCGTTTTCGATTTGATTGCTTGTTGTCGACGGTTTCAGTTCGTCGTTATTTTTAAGATGCTGCCGCATATGTCGCACCAATGGACTTGACTGATTAAATTTCGAATCGCAGTATTTACATTCGAACGGTTTCTCGCCGGTGTGTATCCGAAAATGGCTTTGCAAATTACTGGTATTCGAAAACGCTTTATTGCATTCGATGCACACGTACCGTTTCTCTTTGTAGTGCACGGTTCGAATATGCTTGTTCAGCGAATTGGTTCGAAAAAATGATTTGTCGCACTTGGTACAAATATGATTTTTAACACCCGTATGTGTGGCCAAATGAATTTTTAGAGAAGTTTTGTGTCGAAACGATTTAGAGCATTCTGGGCATTTGAAGTCGCGGTTCGGTTTGTGGGTATACATGTGTTGCTGGAGGTTGCCACTTTGGGTGAATTGTTTGCTGCAATTTTTATAAAGAATATGAATGAATTCAATTGGATTAGTGGCCGTGTGCTTACAAACCTGCATATTTCGCAGATATACGGTTTCCAGTTTTTGTGATTTCGTTGATGAATGATGAGATTTCCACTTTGTGAGAAACGTTTAAAGCAAACGTCGCATTCGAATGGCTTTTCTCCAGTGTGTGTTCGTATGTGGTTCAGTAGGTTCGCATGACATCGGAATTCTTTGCCACATTGGTCACATATTAGTTCTTTAGCATCTGTTTTTTGTTTGTCACGTTTTCTTCTACGTTCATCTGCTTCAACTTCAAGTTTTGTTTCGATTTCCTCCTCTTGGCAGTAATATTCATCTTCTTTACTATCATCAGTACTTCCTCCATCGCGTATCACCACTTCGACGTGCTGGATAATTTCTTTAGGTTCTTCCTCTTCCTTCAATATCCAAACGTAAACTAGCAGCTTGTTCCAGCGATCTTCAGCTTGTTCTATATCCTTTTTTAGCTGGACCGCTGTATTTATGCTTGCCATACAGTCTAGGCATATTAATTTCGATGCATGATCACTCGGCTGTACCTACAATACAAATTAGGCTGAAATTTACGAGAACCACACAACCAACTAAACTTCTCGGTTTACTTTTATATTTAACGTAGACTCCAATAGTGAAGCTACATTTAATTCTACTGCGTCTTCAAATAATTTAACACTGGCATTCGTGCCGAAACATATTCGGCACGAATTTATATCTAAATCATTCGCGGATTCCATAGATTTGGGGTAAAATTTTTTGTTGATAAATTAAAAACTTCAAATGTCGAAATGTCAAATACTTTGGTTGAGAACCGCTGATTTGTTGCTCAAAATGGACAAAAATTATTTGGACTAAAAAAAAGCAAATTTTTAAATTTTACCCTTCGTTTAAAATCATTTTATTATCTAATTTTCCGAAAAGCGATGTAAATAATTCATCACACGCGTCATTAGTCCACTCACAGTGCGGATTTGGTGCCATAAAATTGACTAATTTTTTGTGCACGACGTATCGAAGTTTTCGCCCTTTAGATGCCCGCGTGTCCACTACTTTTTTCATCTTTTTACGAAGTTTTTCCAATTCTGCGTATTGTTTTGATATTTCTTGGGGATTGGTTAAAGTGGACGTTTTAAATTCGATTAGACCGCGAAGTAGTTGATGGTAGAAATCGGTGTCATCGTAAATTTCGGTTGAGTAGACATTTTTCTCGTGAGGCAACACATCCGCACTATTTGATGTTTTATCATCCGGTTCTACTGCATCCAAGATTTGTTTTGCTTCCTTAGCCTCGTACTTAATTGTTTTATTCAAGTCTGGATTGTACAATTCGTAACCACCTTTATGCTGCTGAGATTTCTTTATCAGATCCCCTTTATTCACCAGAATTGTGTCGATACGACGAATTATATTTGCATCCTCGGTTGTTTTGGATTTTAAATTGTTAGAGAATACCTTGGTACGATCGTACCATTTCTGGATGGTGGCATCCCCGTATGGCTTATACTTATTGTAGTTGTGCTCTATAACATTGGAGTATTCAGCCACATTTTCCTCGTACTTACGCTTCCTATGCGGCTTTCTCATTTCAAGCGATTTTGTGTCGGGGAACCCGCTTACTAGTGTCTTTTGTAATTCACTCAAATTATCGATTAAATTAAGGGCCCCAGACTGAAGTGATTCCATTTCTTTAGCTAAATCATCGTCCAATTGGGTCATTTCATTTAGAATATTGTACGGTGGAAGACTATTTGAATGTGCGACCAGCTTCTGTGAATGAATTCGTAATTCGAGCAGATGTTCCCAGATTTTTAATTGGTTCTGGACGGCTAAGCCCTTCTTGATTTCAACTGAGTTGTCGGCTCGTTTCATTGAGAATATAGCTTGAGAACCGCGTTCAAGCTCTTCTTCGGCTGATTGTTCTGATACAATTTCATTCTCTTCATCAGAGTCACGTACCGCTTCATCTCCAGATTGTTCACCATTTGTATCTTCTGATTGATCCTCACTGTCATCATCTGCTGATTGTTCTTCTTCATCATCTTCTGATTGTTCCTCATCATCATCATTTTCTGATAGTTCATCATCATTTTCTGATTGTTCATCATCTTCCTCTCCGGATTGTACATCATTTTCTTCTTCATCGTCACTTTCCAAATTTTTTCGAGACACAACAGCCCCGCGATATTTTTCATCCACTTCATTCAATAACACGAGATTTTTCTTTCGAAATTCACTCAGCTGATTGTCCAACTGATCATCATCCCCATCTGAACCATCATGTTCTCGATGGTCAAATTCCGCTATCTTAACTCCGGCCGTCTCATCATCACTTTCCGCGTCTTGCAAACTTTTACCACTAAACAATTCCGAGACAAGCTCATTTATTTTTTGAGATTTTGAAGCTTTTGGAGTTTTCATTTTTTATCAAAATTTATATAAAACTTTTTCAGATTTATGTAAATTCAAACTGTACACACAATCCACATAAAAAAACATGTGTGATTTTTGTTTTTGACAGTTATTTTTTTTTATGTCAAACTAAAAATTGTACTAGATTCAATGTTGTGAAAAATGTAGTTTTTCTTTGGGAATTTTACAACAACAATTAGCACATTCGAAAAGAGACCATTGACGATTGGAGCCGTGGTTTTAGACAACATTATACATAGCCGCTTCACTTTAAAAAATTTCCGCTATACCATATTTTAGTCGTTTTGCGAGCGCTGATGCTAGTTTTTGTATGGTCGCTTCAGTTTTATTTTATTCCGACAGGTAGTGCTTTCTCTACATTTACAATCGTCAATAGTAAATTTATAGTAAAATTTATTTTTCAATTCTAGGTCTTTTAAATTAATTGTTATACAAATTTAATTTTTCAACCTTTGTAACCGACAACATGGAAATTTCAAAATATTTTGAGGTTAGGTAATTTTTGCCGTATGAAAAATTGAGCAATGTTCAATTTTAAAATTTTGCCTTAAAGACATTTCAAGATGGCTACCATCTTGAAGTTTCGATTTGTCGCAGTTAATGGCTGATATTAAGCAGATGATGGCGCAACAAGGAGAGTAGTCAATACAAATGAAACAACAAAACGAGCGACAGTTGGAGACAATAAATCACTTAAACCAAGAAATGAAACAACAGCTGGGCGAGATTAAGCAGTCAAACCGGAAAATTGCCGAAAGTCAAAAGCGAATGGACGAGAAAATTCTTTAATTGTCCGCAATTGTTCATGGTGAAATAGAAAAATTGCAGACGAAATTGCAAACAGAAATTCAACAGGTGGAACATAAATTACAAGCTAAGTTTCAAACAGAGTTTCAGCGTCTCGAGAAAGAATTAACTGATGTCAAGGCAAGCGGAACAACGATGATAGTGTTTCAGACCATTCACGCGATCAAGATAAAACCACCAACATTTGACGGAACAACATCTTTCGGCATTTTTAAATTTCAATTTGAAACGGCAGCCAAGCAAAATCATTGGGACAAAAGGCGAAGCAGCAGAGGCTTTACAAACCATTCCGGAACAAGAGCGTAACTACAGCTATCTTGAAATTATGAAGGCGCTGGATCGGAAGTATTGCAGTGACCACAAGCGAGAAATCTACCGCATGGAACTGAAAAGCCGCTACCAAAAGGGAGGAGAATCGCTTCAAGAATTTTCATCAGTAATTGAGCGACTAGGTAGTGCATTTAGCACATACAACTACGTCAGCTGATTATATGGAAAGGCTAAAGATTGACGCATTCATTGACGGCATTCGAAATCCAGAGACACGCAAGGCGGTGGTGATGTTGTCACCTAAGGCGACTTTCGCAGAAACCATACCTTGTACAATGATGAACTTCGCAGACTATCACCTGACCGTCATTATTTAGGCGTCAAACGAATACAGACAATAACGGGAACATCGAACTGATGGTACCAACAATCGGAAGAGGCAAGCCTATGTGTTGGGAGTGTAACAAGTTGGGTCACATCTCAAGGGACTGTCGGAGCGTAATACAAGGAGGAAGATCGGAAAATTGTATGCGGGTGAACGTCGAATAATTGAGACAAAGATCTAGAGGCAGCGAGCTTAGATGTTGAGTATGTGACAAAATTGGCCATCGACCAATGAGCGAGGAATGGCAAAAGTTGGCAAGGTAGAAAGGTTACAAGTCAGTTTGAAGGAGCAGAAACTGGCTTCGCCGTCTGGTTGCCCCATAACTTACATCCCGGTCACGAATAGAGCACGAGGCGGTGGCAGCGTAACAATCGAGGGCGATTTTGATGGGAGGAAGTGTATCTTTACGCTGGATACTGGAGCACCGCACACGATTGTCCGGTAAGACTTTATCAGAGGAGATGTGCAGCTGGCTGATGGGTTAAAATTAAGAATGGCAAATGGAGATGGAGCAATAATAAAAGGAAAAATGTTCGTGAACATAAGGAACGGTAAAATTCTTTTCCCACACGAAGTTCTGGTAACAAATATTGTGGATGAGGTCATTCTGGGAATGGATTTCATGAGGGCTAATGCCTTCGTGATGGATTTTGGAAAAGGAGTATTGAGCAGCGATTACACCGAGCTGCCACTTAAATCTAACGGTATGGATGTAGGAGGTGAACGGAAGGTGGTACATTTGAGGAGGCTGGCCCTTTACGGAGGAGGTGATTTGGGTCCTGTTCGGGACGAACATGCTTAGATGAGGGCTGGTGTTACGGTGACACCAAGTGGAGATTAAAAAGGAAATTAAAAATTGATTTAAAGTGTTTTAGTGAGAAATTAAAGTTGTAAGTAAACAGTTGAATTGTGCAAAAATAATAATAAGTAAAAGTAAGTGATTTTGTGAATTATAAATTGAAGTGTTGTGTTTTATTCACAATCCAGTGATACGAACCTTGATTGACAAGGCAATTTGAAAGGCGGCCCTTGAAATGACATCAAATGCAAGAGTATTACTATTCTTCGATGGTCCAGTCTAAGCTTTAGTGTCGCTTGCCAAACTCACCTCTTTTGGGCCCCTTGTCCACTTTTCATCGTCACCCAAGCTTAAAGCAGTTTTTTATACCTACCCATATGCTGCAGTTTTTTATATGTACCCATTGTTCAGAATTTTATGTAGTAAATTATTTGGTTTTAATATGAAATTTAGGCAATATCCAGAGTTCCGATACGGTATAAATCAAACTCAATCAATTTTGGTAAAATTTAATTTATTGCTTTTCATTATATAACAAAAAATAGAATGTTAATTAATTTAATAATTAGAAATTAGATAATAATATAGTATAATTAGGTTAACGAAAAAAATTGAGCCTTTTACGTATATAGTCTGTTGCTGTTGCGCATCACATCTAAAAGTGGTAGAATTAAAAATCCTGAAACGAAAAAAACACAAATTTTATATGAGACGAATTGAAATGTCAATGCTTTTCTAAAATAGGGAAATGCGAAACTGCGAATGCTTTAAATTTGGCGTATAATAAAAATAATTTTTGGCCGATTTGAGGCGCAAAGCGTTTATCTATGAGCTTTAAAATAATTTCAAAACCTTAGAAATTTCTAGAATATTTTCTAATCCTAAAATAGCATTTGCTCGTTTAAATCCCATTCGTCGCGTTCTTAGGTTAGTTACAACTTTTATGGGTGGTGGTTCAACCGACTGTAATACATAGAATTTGTGTGTTATATTTGTATACCTGGAGACAACCATTATTGAAGGGGAAACTATATGGATTAAAACATTATCTTACCGCATCCCATCCTGAAATTTCATCCGGTGGTATTTCGTTGTCCATTGGAAATGCATCAAAGTATGTTGTGTCTAGATGATGTTGTACCGGATGATCGATTGGAGGCGTTAACGTTAGATTTGCCAAACCATCCCAATCGAACCCTTGGAACCATTTGTGTTTCTTAATTTCTTGTATTCCACCTCTTTGGTAGCCGAGGCGTTCAGCAGGCACATCGCGACATAAGCGTTTAATAAGGCCAACAGCTGATCGTGACATGTGTCGTGGAAAATCAACCATATCGATTCCTTTTAGTATAATATTGTATGTTTCCATCGGATCACTGGCGGTAAATGGTGGCCTGTTAAAAAGTATATTTTTTAAATAATTTATCTGGCAATTTATGAATTACACTAAAAACTTACTTTCCAGTTAGCAGTTCATGGATCAATACTCCCAGCGCCCAATAATCAACGGCCCGGTCATGCCCCTTATTTAGTATTATTTCTGGTGCCACATACTCGGGCGTTCCACAAAATGTCCATGTTTTACTGCTATATCCAATGTACTTGGCAAAACCAAAATCTACTAATTTTACATAACCATTTCCGTCGAGCATTAAATTTTCTGGTTTTAAATCACGATAAACAATCCCCCGAGCATGTAAATAGTCGAAAGCTTGCAGCACACTTCCAATAATAAATTGAGTCGTGTAGTCATCAAAAAAACCGCGGTCACGCAATATTGTCCAAACCTCACCGCCGAGACACGCTTCGAGCAACATGTAAACATATTTCGTATCACTAAACGTTCGATATAGACGACATATAAACGGTGAATCGCACGACAACATAATCGTACGTTCACTAAATATGTGATCCTCCTGTCGAGTATCGACGATATGTTGTTTTTTAAGGCACTTAAGAGCATATGATTTAATTTCACCACCTTTCAAATGTTTTACCAATTCAACCCGCCCAAATCCACCTAACCCCAGTGTTGCTACCGTAACTAAATCCTTTAACATAATATCTAAATATTCGTCGTTTATTTTTCGCTCTAACGTTGGAATTATAAAATCGCCTCGCTTACAGGCGAACACACGTTCATGATCGCCGTAATCTTTTTCGTGGAGTTCGCACAGATCGCCGATTAGATGTGTGAATGAAGTGCGATCTAAAGTTAGGCATTCGACACCCGGTGACAAGGCGATTATGTTTGCGGTTCGTTTGTCTTCTTTGATAAGGGCTTGTTCACCAAAGTAATCACCTCGGCCCAATGTACGAATTTCGTCTTCGACAAGTCGATCAGGTAATTTTTGTGTTACTCTCACGTCACCTTGGGATATTAAGTAGAATGTATCACCACTCGCACCTTGCCGGATGATATATGCGCCGGCTGGATAAAATTCCTAAAATACATAACATGAGTAAACAATTGTAGCGCTTTATGTAATAATATAAAAATTAGCTCAATTTATACATACAACTTCTAGCACATCTGCGATTTTAGTAAGCACATCGTGTGTCAAATTTTTAAGAAGTGGCACAGATCGCAAAAAATTAACATTCTCCTCGATCCGTTGCATTCCCGTCCGCATCATAATTTGTTGAAATACTCGTCTATCTAATACCCATAAATGAGAATTTTCCAGTGCCCGAACCGATGCCGTCCGCGTACAGTTATACAGTATGGCCAGTTCTCCAAACGCTTTTCCCGGACCCATAAGTCCCAACAGTCTACCACCTTTGAAAACTTCAAATTTACCATCAGCTGCAACATATAAATGTGCTCCCATTTCGCCTTCACGAATCACATATTCACCCTTGGCCACCTCACGACTATACATCGATTCAATCAATTCTCGCAATTGAGTTGAATCAATATTCTTAAGGAAATCATTATCCATTATCGCCTCTTTGATTAGTTGTTTCGACTGGAAATCTTTTTCATATTTCGTGATTAACATTTCGCTGAGCCGATGATTGGAGACATCACAGCTTTCGGCGGATACACCTTGTTTTTTGATCGCTAGAGGTTTTAGTAGCGGTGGTCTATAAATTGTATTCTTTCCACAAACATCTTGATTGATCGTGTTTTTAATTAGGTTGTTCAAGTTATTCTTGTTTTCGATGTACAGTGATCCCAAATCATGATTGTTGTTTAAATTATTTTTTAAGGGAGACGTTGATATGGCTACTGATGGCTCTACGGTTTTGTGAAGAACACTCTGGAATTGTTGAAAAAAGGGTCTATTAAAGGATTATGTTTTAAATAACTTGTAGTTGTGCGTGCACACAATTTTAAGAACTGTGCCATTCTGCAAAATTTGTATCGGCCGCCCCTTGATAGATAATATGTGTTATGTATCAATATACACAGTAAACAAAATCATTTATAATTCGAATTAGGAAAATATTCAATATTTGTTATAGGTATAATACATGTAATCTTTATTTGATTCGTCACTTAAAAGAAAAGTAAACAAAGCGGCATAATATTAGCCATGTTTTTTTTATAGATCTGTATAGATCTTTTATCCAGATTATGTCGAAATTATTTTACCTAAGCAAACTTAATTAAAATGTTTAAAAGACGGTCAGGTAGATCTTGATCGGTATTACCTATAATAACAAAAAAATAAACTTTTAGAAGGACTCTTAACCTGGATAGTCTCTCCAATTGGAGGGTTGCAGGGCGCTTAGGCGCTGTAAGAATTACCTACGAAACACAATCGGCGAGGAGCGACTAAATGGATTGGCATTATTAAATATTCACAGAGATGTGGCTGTGTATCAATAGACGGTGTCCTCGATGAATTGGCCTTAATGTCACACACTGAATTGGTTCACAAAACTTTCTGAATTTAACACGAATTTCTCACAAAATTATCCTACATTTTTTAAATTACCCATCACTATCGATTCAGTTGGGAATGTAATGTATTTTGTTGATCTTATTTATGAATCTTTTGAGTCTCAAAAATCTTACGAATCTTATGAATCTCAAAAATCTGAGGAATT
This sequence comes from Tipula helvola, assembly GCA_963556165.1. Taxonomy (NCBI): domain Eukaryota; kingdom Metazoa; phylum Arthropoda; class Insecta; order Diptera; family Tipulidae; genus Tipula; species Tipula helvola. The sequence goes on along the minus strand of OY744482.1, from coordinate 168,356,988 downwards.
TTATTAATTTCATGAATCTTATAAATCTTATGAATATCGTTAGTCCTACTCAAAGTCATATGAATCCTATTTATATTCAAATCTTGTGAATCTTGTGAGTCTAACGAATCTTATTAATCCTATGTATGTATTTTTTTTAAATCTTATGAAGCTTATTAATATTGTGAATTTTATGAATCTGATGAATCTCATGAATCTTTACAATTTTATCAATCTTACAAACCATATGAATGTTATAAAACTTTTATTCATCTTATGAATCTTACGAATATTATGAATCTTGTGCACCTTATGAATCTGAAGAATCTTATGAATCTCATGTATCGGGTGGTCCATCTAGCGTTTGCAATTTCAACTATCGGTTATTTCGAGTACAAGACAGAAAATTAGTTTAATGTTTGACATTTATGAAATGGGTCGCTTTACGCTTGACCTTGAATTGAAAAATATTGAAAAGTTATTTATACCCAAACTGTAAGACATTGAGCCCTTACAGTCAATGGGGAGCGTTACCGAGCCATGATAAATGAGTTTTTGTTATCCAGAAATTAAGAGGAGGCACACATGAAATTTGGATTCGATAGGACGGTACAATTTGCCACACAGCAAACGAAACAATCGGTCTTTTGCATACTGCCTTCGGAGATCGAATAATCAGCCGTAACGGAGATGTCAATTGGCCACCACGCATTTGTCATTTGACTCCATTGGTTTTTTTTTTGTGGGGAGCCGTTAAGGATAAGTGTTACGCTAACCATCCAGAGACTATCCAAGACTTGAAAGATCAAATCGAAGTTGCCATTTATGAGATAGGAGCCCATACAATTGAAAATGTTCTGAAAAATTGGGTTGACAGAATGGGGTACTGTAAAGCCAGCCATGGAAGTCATTTGAATGAAATTGTGTTCCATACATAATGGCAATATATACTCTTTCTAATAAAACAAACCGCTTTGAAAAATATTCATTCGTCTTTGAATTTAGAGCCAAATTAAATTGCAAACGTTAGATGGACCACCCTTTATTTTATTAACCTTACGAATCTTATGAACGTTGTGGATCAACTAAATCTTATGAATCTTTGGAATTTCAAGATATTTTAAACGTTATGAATTTTTGAATTCTACATATTAACTCAAATGAATCTTATGAACCATATAATCCTTATAAATTTTCTCATCTTGTGAATCTTTCCAATCTTACAAACCTTATGAATCTTATAAAACTTTAATTAATCTTATGAATCGTATTAATCCTATGAATCTTATTAATTTTACGAATCTTATGAGTCGTTTGAATCTAGTGAACATAATAGTTTTATAAATTTGATTAATTTTATGAATCCCATGAATATTATGAATCTTATAAACCTTATGAGCCTTATATGAATCCTATGTATCTTATGAATCTGTAGCGTACCGAATTCCGAATTCGGTTGCTCAAAGGGTAAAATGTCAAAATACAGAAAATTACTTCATAGGGTAATTTTATTTTAGTACTATTTGCCTTTTGTAAAAACAAAATAAGCCCTCGTCACGAGCTTGCGTATTTGCGTATTTCGTAACTTCGTAAATTTGACGTTTCTTCTGATTGGTTGAAATTGTTTCCCCTTAATAAGCAAGAAACGTCAAAAATAAACACGCTCACAGGCTACTTTTCTTTAGCGTATTTTGACAATTGTGATTACTTGTGAATTTTAATAAGTGAAAATAAATAATATGGATCAAAGTAAAAATCACATAAATATTTACATATAAATGTAGGCACTACTAATGAAACAAACCTCTATTTCTAAATTATTTTGAATTATTTTTTTAAAATACATAATTCAATATATTCATCTCTTCCTCTTCTCATTTTTGGGTAGACATTCTTGCCCGTTTTTTAATATTTTGATCTATTATTTATTAAAAATCAAAAGTAATCACAATTGTCAAAATACGCTGAAGAAAAGTAGCCTGAAAACGATGTGAAATTATTAAAGAGAATAAAGTGAAGGCATTATGTGCTAAGGCACGAGATATTTTGGTGGAAGAAAGCAATGTGCAAAGAGTTGATTCACCTGTTACAGTTTGTGGCGATATTCATGGACAATTTTATGATTTGAAAGAGTTATTCAAGGTGGGCGGTGATGTTCCGAGACAAATTATTTATTTATGGGCGATTTTGTTGATCGCGGCTACTACAGTGTTGAAACATTCTTGCTGCTTTTGGCGCTAAAGGTGAGTTTATTGATTCCGATTCAAACCTTTTACTAATATTTATATTTCTCTTGTTTAGGTACGTTATCTCGATCGAATAACCCTGATACGTGGTAATCATGAATCACGTCAAATAACACAAGTATAAGGATTTTATGATGAATGTGTAAGAAAATACGGCTCGAACACGGTATGGCGTCATTGCACTGAGATTTTCAACTATTTAGCCTATCGGCCATAATCGATGGCAAAATATTTTGTGTGCACGGTGGTTTAAGTCCATCAATACAGTATTTAGACCAAATCCGTTCCATCGATCGTAAACAGGAGGTGCCACATGACGGCCCAATGTGCGATTTGTTATGGAGTGATCCCGAAGACACCCAAGGTTGGGGTGTATCACCAAGAGGTGCCGGCTATTTATTTGGTTCCGATGTAGTACTACAATTTAATACATCCAACGATATTGATATGATTCTGTCGGGCCCATCAATTAGTAATGGAAGGTTATAAATGGCATTTTAATGAGACTGTTTTGACTGTGTGGCCAGCACCAAATTATTGTTACTGCTGTGGAAATGTAGCTGCAATACTTGAATTAAACGAACATTTGAATCGTGATTTTACAATATTCGAAGCGGCTGCTCAGGAAAGTCGTGGTATATCATCAAAAACACCGCAAGCAGATTATTTTTTATAATTATGTATTAATTTAATGAAAGAAATTTGTTTTTAATTTTAATTTAATTATTTTTTATAAATACATATATAATAAATTAAAATTTTTGAATTCTGATTCAAGGATTCAGCAAACAACATGCGAACACTTCATATTCCTCCCACAAATGATTCATCGTCCGTTAATAATACCTTTATGCAACTTTGTTGATAATATAAAATACCGTCAGCGGTTATTTACCAAATTCAGTTGAAATTCCAGCGCCTGTTAATATCAAAACATTTGGACAATGGGCTAGGAAATCTTCGAGCAGTTTGATATCTGCCTGTGAGCGTGTTAATTTTTGACGTTTCTTGCTTATTAAGGGGAAACAATTTCAACCAATCAGAAGAAACGTCAAATTTACGAAGTTACGAAATACGCAAATACGCAAGCTCGTGACGAGGGCTATAATTTTGTTTTGTTCACTTTTAAAAAAACAATATAAAAAGATTGCGATTGTAAACTCTCGACAGAGAAGACGGCATAAAAATAAAACGCCATTATTGGGCAAGCGCATTTTTTGCATTAATTACATTACAAAATAACTTTTGTAATTTTAAATTGATTACTTTTATTAAAACAATATATTTGAAATTAACGTAAACATTAATAAAGTTTTGTCAATAATAAAATACTGTGCCTGCGATTATTCATGTTGGAAAATTGGTGAAATACGCGTTCACATATAAACGTTTATCGGCATCTACGTAAGCGACAAGTTTTATATTATAGTCAGATTAAACCTAAGGAACGGAGTAGCATCACGCTACGCAGTGGATTTTTTGGTAGCATCGCCAACCATAAGTGCGCTCGACCTCATAGCAGTGACACACATATGCGTGACTACCATACAGCTTATCCCGACCATTAAATGGACACGACCATTTACAGCCACGGTAAATGCCTATAAATCTTATGAGTCTTATGAATCTTATGGTTCTTGTGAATCTTATAAATCTTATGGATCATATGAATCTTATGTATGTTATGAATCTTAAGAATCTTATGAGTCCTATGAATCTTGTGAATCTTATGAATCTTATGTACATATCTTAAGAATCTTTTGAATTTTAAGAATTTCGTGAATCTTATTAATCTTATGAATCCTATGAACCTGATGGATCAACTGAATCTTACTAACTCTCAAGAATATTTGAATGTTATGAATTTTTGAATTCTATAAACTCAAACAAATCTTATGAATCATAGGAATCTTAAGAACTTTATTAATTTTAAGAATCTCATGAACCTTATGAATCTTGTGCGTCTTACGAATCTTATGATTTAAGTGTGTTTTACGAATCTTATAAATGTTATTAAGTAAATGTTATCTTATAAATCCTACGAATCTTTTGAATCTTATGAATCTTAAGAACTTTTTGAATCTTATGAATCTAATGTAGTACCAGGTGACAATAAAATACTGAGACTATTTATAAATTATTATTTTTTTATCATCTAAAATGCTTTTTCAATTTTTTTGTTTCTTATGTAAACATTAAAATAAAGTCTTTTCATTAAACAAAGACACTTTTTGAGATAACTATCATGCTCAAAAAAACTCGTCTCGCTCTCAATGATTGAACTGTATGAATCACAAAATTCGACAACCTAAGCGAAGTTAATTAAAATGTTTAAAAGACGATCAGGTAGATCTTGAACGCTTCTACCTATAACAACAAAATTAGCACAAAATATTTGTCAGACTTTCAGAAGGAGTCTTAACCTAGATAATCTCTCCAATTGGAGGGTTCCAGGGCACTCAGGCGCCTTAAGAATTACCTACGAAACACGATCGGCGAGCAGCAGCTAAATGGATTGACAATATTAAATATTCACATTAAAAAGACTTAGCGACACACGTTGGGAAGCAAAAATCTCTAGTGTTAAGGCTGTTCGTTACCAAATTGGAGATGTTCACGATGCACTTGTCAAACTTGGTGAGAAGGAAGAGAAGTACGATACAGAAATAGCACACGAAGCGTTCAGTTTAGCTCGTCAATTAAAGAACTCTAATTTTCTTGTATCGTTGATCATTTGGTATAATATGCAAATAGAAAGAAGGTACGCCAACCAATTTTCCGCCTGGAACTAGAGGCAAGTGCAGGAAAAGCAAAACGGCAAAACATATCAATATTTATAACTTGAAATATTTACTTCACCGTAGAATCAGTCGTTGAATGCGTTATATAAGGTGATAATTATTCGAAATAGTGCAATAAAGCGAAAAATGAAATATTCAGTGATATATTGTGGTAATTGCAAAACCATATTTTATAATGATTAAAATCAAAAACAATTAATAAGTTTCGAGCGCGTTCGCCTCTTATCAAATTTGTAAACACTAACTATAAGGAGTGACTTTGAAACGATCGTAATTTTTAAGATCTAATTGTTGTTTTCGTAATTGTTTTAATTTTTAAGTAATATAACTTGTGCTTAGTGGATGGATTGGGATGATTTAACTCATATGTTCGTAATTTCTCGCATTGCAAACTCAAACAGATTCTCAACAATAGACGGCGAGTTATTATTCCGATGGTAACATGGATAATGTTTATTCTACCAAGGTTGGAACGAGACGCAATCCTATATGACGTTTTGTTTCAAATAAATATTACCAGTAAATCTAAGCAGAGTCAAAATATCAATGTCAGCAAAATCGGACACCTCGATGCTGAAACCGACTTTCAATCAACAAAACGAATAAAATACGTAACACGGCAATTTAATTATGAGGGTAGAGATGATCCCATTTTAACGCCTAAAAACAATTTGAAATAGAATTTTTCAACATATTGCTTGATACCGTAATGAATAAATACAATTATTCCTTACAAATATTTTTATTAATCTTTACTCTCAAGGTGACTAAAATCGATTTAGGTCAAAACTGATTTTAGTCCACAATTGACACTATATTTCAATTATTTAAATATTACCCCGACTCCAATGTGTCAATTTTCAATAAAAAATGTGCAAGCTAGATGAAATTATTAAGAGATATCTCTTGTTACTTTAATCCCAACGTTAAAAGAATATTAAACTAATGTCCTAAAAAATTAGCAAATTTGAAATAAGTCACTTTTCCTTGAGAGTATGAATTACTGTAATATTTAATTCTTATTGCCCTTACATATTATTATTAACTAAAAGCAACAAAATAAAATTATAGTGTCTAAGTACTATTAATCTCAAATTTATCTAACCCCCTTCTAACCAATTCCCTACTTTAACATCCTTACATTAGGTACTCCTTCTTTCGAGCCTATGCAGTTTTAAAACTACATAGTTCCAATAAAATGTCGGATTGCTCTAAATTTGATTTCTTATTTTTTTACTAAACTCCCCAATTTCATAATTCAGTTTTTTATCAATTAAAAAAAATAACAGGGGCACTGCAACAATTCTCGCACAGGGCACTAAAATGTCTGGAGCCAGCGCTGAACTCAGGTATAGAGATCTCAGATGTTAGAATCTGTTCTGTAGAGCAAACAAAAGGTTAAAACCAAGGCGTTTCAAAGATAAAGCATTCGATTCACAAGGAATATGTAATATAAGGGTGGTCAGTTCATTACACTTTAAATAAATTGAGTAAGTTTTGGAAGAGGTCCAGCACAGGAGAGAAGAGTAAGATTATGCTCCCTTAATTCTCACCATGATCATCACTTTATACCTTTTTTCGTAAAAAAGAACGGAGATTATACCAACATTGTAATTTACTTCTATCAAAAACCCATTTAAAAGTCGAAGACTTCGTTTTTTATGCTTTATACTTTTGTTTGATGCTTTTAACGTGCCATCTCAAACAAAATTGAAAAGAAAGAGAAAAATGACTCAAGGCAAGCATAAGCATCAAAAATTTGAACCGAATTTAGACCATTCGAAACTCAACTTTTAAACGAGCAACACCTAAAAAAAAAAAAAAAAAAAATAATTGTGCAGTGAAAAATATATAAATCAAAATATAATAGTTCCAATTTAATACATTTTTAATCATAATAACCATATAAATATTAGAACTCTAAATTAATAAAATTATCGTAATAATTCAATTAATTCAATTAATTAATCAATTATTTAAATATTGGAAATATTTCTTGTGTTACAATAAAATCCGTTTTAGTGCAACTGTTTATGATTTCATTCATTTTGTGAAAACGTTATTGGTATATACAATTTGTTTCTTTCAAATCCGTTATAGTGTACAAACTGTTTATTGTTAAATTCAATTTCGGAAATCATTTTTGGTTTATTTTGATTGCTGTGTACACTTACCACAGATAATTTTTAAACTGTATTTGTGCTATGTCTGAAACCTGTAACACTTGCTCTTCCAATATTACAAAGGGAAGATTTCCTGGTGTCAAATGTGGTGGACCTTGTATGAAACCATTCCATATCAAATGCGCTCGCATATCTGATGATCTTCTACAAGGCATCAAAAATCGATCTGTGAATTGGTTATGTGAAGACTGTCGTGCAACGTCAAACCAATCAATTATGGATGATGATCAGGTTGCGTCGGACTCGGCAAATATGAACGTTAGTTTATCCGATGTTATGACCCAGCTTAAACGCATGGAAAGTAAGCTATCAGCACTTGAAGATTTAAAAGCCATTGTTACATCGTTAAAATTTGAATATGAGGAAATCAAGTCGAAAGTTTGTGTTTTAGAGGAAAAATTGCTTGTGCAAGACAACAAATTACGTCATTTGGAAGCTGAAATCGATAAACCAAATCAACAGCAAAATGTATCCAACATTATTATCAGTGGCTTACCATCTAACCATGAAGACATTCGTAGTTTAATAACTTGTGTTATCAAAAAAATAGGGGTGAACATAAATGGTGATCAAATAGTCTCAGTTGAGAAGATCGATAAAAAAATTACTGTCAACGCTGCTGCAAATAGAAACCACTTCAAGCCATTGTTGAGAGATTTCTTTATTGTGAAACTAAACTCAACTGAACTTAAAAACAATATTTTAATGCAAATGCGAAAACACAAATCACTGTCTACTCAAGATTTGGATGTATTTCTACCAGTAAACCATCCAGTCCAGCGTATCTACATTATGCATCACTTAACAGCGTTCCAGTCAAATTTATACCGTGAGGCTAAAAATATAAAAACATTATATAAGTATAATTATTTATGGTGCAAAGCTGGACAAATATATTTACGGAAATCTGCAGGGTCTGATGTTCATCGAATTGCTTCGGTCAACGATATTTTTCGGATTAAAAACATTCACAAGAAAATTGAAGGCAATACATCTGATTGAACTATCTGGGAACCTGGAAATTTATAGATTGTTAAGTATTGTGATTTATTTACCTGTACTAGCTCAGTTTTTATTTTTTCTTGTGTTTTTATTTTATTTTATGTCGATTTCATCGCCACTATCAATTGTTTTGTCTATTTACATTTCCTTAACAGATTTAATTATTCAAATTTTTTTGTGTTTAATTTCTTTTACGTTGGCACTATTGAATATTAATGCTATGAATGTAAAGCACGATATAAGTTATTTTTGGTCGTTTTACTCGTTTTTTGTTTTTTCTAATATTTTTAATTTTTACGTAAACATATTTTTTCTTATCATTAAGCGAATTTTAAATTCAACGCGATATTCTATGATTATTGCTCTATATTATATTTTTGCTCAATTTATTATTATCATTGTTTGTAAGTTATTTTTGATTTGCATCTTTTATGAGTAGTAAATATAGTATACTGCACCAAAATATTCGAAGTTTAAGAGCAAATTTTGATATGTTTAGTACGTTTGTAGCCAGTCTGAATACTCTACCTGATTTAATTTTTGTTTCTGAAATTTGGATTTATTCGAACGAAACAACAGAATTCAATTTGCCTAATTACAGCTTTAAAGCTTGCTGTAACGATAATTACCGCGCCGGTGGAGTTGGTGTCTTTATACATAAAAATCTAACAGTTATATCATGCTGTACTTGTAATTGGATTTCAGCTGATGTTCTTAGATTGGACATTCAACTAGGTAAAGATGTTTGGATTTTTCTGTGTTTTTACCGTTTTTGTAATAGTGATCTTAATGATTTTTGCAATAATTTAGATAATTTGCTGGGAACAATTAACAATAATAACATAGTGATCTTAGGTGATATTAATATAAATCTATTGAATAACGTAAGCTGTTTTAACTACCAAGCAATGCTTGCATCATATGGATTCCTCAGTGTATCTAACAATCCAACTAGGAATCTATCATGTTTAGACCATGTTTTTGTTAAATCCAGTAGTACATATACTTTTAGTATTGATAATTTACCAATACATTTTTCCGATCATAATTTAATTACCCTCAATATTTGGGCAGAATCGAATAGACCTGTGATATGTTATAGTGGAAAGAGTTCAAAAGTTAATTATGACAAACTTAGAGATCGTCTTCTAGTTGAAAACTGGGATCTTGTTTACCATGAAAAAAATTGTAATACAGCATTCGATATTTTCTTAAATAAATTAATTTCCCATATTGAACTTTCAAAAGAAACAATTACTTATCGCAGTAGCAAGAAGTTAAAGCCCTGGATGAATTATTATCTTTTGTGTAAAATTAATAAACTTAAAAAATTTTCTAAAAAATTAAGAAGGTATCCAAATAACACTCGGTTAGAAAATTATGTAAGAAAACTCTCTAAGCATGTAAATATGACTGTTAAACGGGTCAAAAGAGTATATTACAAAGATAAATTTGGTTTAATAGGGAATAATCCTAAGCTTATGTGGAAGGAAATTGATGATATTTTGGGTAGAAATACGTCCCAAAACAAAAACCAAATAACACAAATTTATGAATATCAATCAAATGTTCTTCTTACTGATGATCAGAATATATGTAATGAATTTAATAAATTTTTTATAAATGTTTCATCCGATATAACTTCCAATATTTTTCCTAATAGTACTAACAGTGGAGAGCAGAAACAATTTATTTTTGGAAACCGAGATAGTTACTGTACTTCTTGTTATTTCGATGAAATTAATTCTTTGGAGATTATTTCTGAAATTCAGAAGTTAAAAAACAAACATTCTAAAGGATTTGATGGAGTAGATAATATCATTGTTAAAAATTGTGCCTGGTATTTGGTTGATGTATTAAAATTTTTATTTAATTTAAGTCTAAAGAGCGGAATTTTTCCAGACGCCTTAAAAATAGCTGTTGTTATTCCAGTTTTTAAAAAGGGTGATGCTCTGCAATTAAACAATTACCGACCGATCTCACTATTGAGTACTTTTTCCAAATTATTTGAGAAATTAATTAAACGACGATTAGTCTCTTACCTTGGTAAAATAAAATTTTTTAGTGATCACCAATTTGGATTCATAGAAGGAAAATCTACGGAAGAAGCTCTTTTAAATTTTCTGAGCAATATTTATTTAGCAATTAACAACTCTCAGAAATGCTCAGCACTATTTTTGGACATTTCAAAAGCATTTGATACTGTTAACCATGACATACTCATAATGAAATTGTCAAGTATTGGTGTTAGAGGCAAAATATTAGATTGGTTTATAAGTTACCTTCGTAAGCGTAGTCAAATTGTAAAAATTAATAATGTGAATAGTCCTCCAGGTCTTCTAAAATGTGGTGTTCCTCAGGGCTCAGTTTTGGGGCCCTTATTGTTTTTAATTTATTTCAATTCTATCTTTGAAATTAATCTTAGAGGGTGTGCTACAGCGTTTGCAGATGATTTGGCTTTGACATATGCGTCTAATGATTACGTTGATATTCAACGGTTTATCTATATTGATTTATGCACTCTAAGTAAATGGTTTTTTTATCATCGGCTTGTTGCTAGTGAAAAATCTAGAATTATGCATTTTAGACGGCCTGACATAACAGTTGATCAAAACTTTTTCAAGTATCACGTATACCCGTGTGATAAGAATCCATGTTTTGGGCAATGTTTTGATTTGCCCTGCATAAATGAGTTTAAATACTTAGGTGTAACAATTGACTCACAGCTAAATTGGACCTCCCACCTAACTAATATCAGGAAAATTGTTATTACTGCAGTGCATAAATTTTATAATCTTCGACCTTTGTGCCCTTCTTTTATTTTAAGAAGGTTATATCATGCTCTTGTTGAATCTATCTTAATGTATGGTATAACTAGTTGGGGTGGAATTTACTTTGCTAATATTGCAGATCTTTTTGTAGCGCAAAAAAGAATTATCAAATTAATTTATGCTTGTCCAAGGAATACACCCACTATTCCGCTTTTTCGCGAGTTAAACTTGTTGCCTCTAAGGTATTTGTATGTTTTTAAAGTATTGAAAATGTTTTTTGTTCGTAGCAATAGTTATCATAGTCGAATATACCACGTGTATAATATGAGAAATCCAAACAATTTTGTCGGTCTTCGTTGTAATAGTGAAAGGTTTAGAAGATTTTATTTATATATGGCACCTTATTGGTTCCATCTTTTACCTAAAAATGTCAAAATGCTTCCATCTGCGCAGAAACATAAATTTAACAGGGAAATTCGGACTTGGTTACTTGACATCGATGATATCGAGCAATATTTTTAGTATAAATGTTAAATTATCATACATTATGTTCTAATGTGCCGTCGTGTAGTTAAATATATCTATTTTAATAACTGAGCTTGTATTTTGTTGAAGATTATTGTTAATTATGTAAACAAAGAATATTATATAAATTTTAATTAAAATTTGTTTTAAATTGCTCCACTACAGACATAATGTCTATAGGAGCTGTACTTTATTTCATATTTTATAATGTTGTTTCAACTAGATTTTAATTTTGTATTTATTTTATTGAAATAAAGATAGTAATAATAATAATAATAATAATAATAATTCACCCGATTCGCTTATTTTTGATACTAACCATCATGAGCCAATTTAGTAATACAACAAAAATATTTGACGGCACACAATAGCAAAATGTGTATTATACACCATGTAGGTACATAATATACCAAATTCTCAATACACAATCCTCATTTCGCGATCAAAATTGATGTCCAGATTTCACAAACAAAATATAAAGGTCTGAAACCTTATGAGGTTATCAGTAATTCGGTCTTGATTAATCCAAATCCCAAATCAATCCCGAAATGAACCTCTTAAGTCAATGTTTAGTTCACCCTCCAACTCAATTTACAACTCAACCTCTACGCTAACCCAAACGTCAACTCAATCACCAAATCAACCCTAAATCATCTTTCAAATCAACCATTAACCTAACTCCAAATCAACCCTTAAATAATTCCCCAACCGAACAACTTACTTAACCCTAATGCAAGCTAACCAAATCCTAACTCAACTTCAACTCAACTTGGCTCGAACCAAATCTCAACGCTCAGCTCAACTCCACACTTATTGGCCAACCCATTCAATCTAATCTCCCACTAAACTCTAAACTCCACCCCAAAAAAATCCCTTACTGAATTTTGCACTCAAATCCAACTCAATTTCAACTCAAAACCTATTCATTATTATACCATAATAGCACTTTATACCATAATAGCAAAGTACAATCAGGCCGGCATACGTACCATCGTACCATCATAACCTTAAACAATCATTCCATCATACCATTATTCATGACACTATACCATTAAACCGTCAAGCAATCATATACCACCATACTATCATACCATCATACAACCATCATCATCACACTATTCCTATATGCAAACCATCATTCTATTACACCATCATAACATCATGCACGATACCATCATACTGTCATCAAAAATCAACTCAATTCAGACCTGATTATCATTTCTCAAGAAGAAGATGGAGGTTGGAGATATTAACAGTGACCTTTCTTAAGTCTTAAACAATATTTGTGTAAAGTTTGATTCAAATCGGTCAAGGCGTGTGGATTTATTTAAATATCATGATATACTGTGACGCCTTGGAGTTTGACATTTTTTTTCCTAAAGCAGCAAGTGTAATATTCAAGCAAATGTTAGTTGACGATTATTTGGGTGGCGTAGCTGTTGAGGAAACATCTATAAAATTGAAAAAAAGATATTATTCACGTCAACCAACAAGGAGGATTTGAGTTATATGGTTGGATCTGTAATAATCGAGAAGTATTAGACGCCATTCCCCAAGAAAACAGATCAAATAAAATAAAAAATTTGGAGCCAAAAAAAGAGCTACGCACGGAAAGGGTACTCGGATTATTTTGGGACCCGAATTTAGACTTTTTCGATTTACATGTAACTTACCGAAAATCAAGAAAGAATTGCTAGATGAGATGGAACGAGGATTGCAACTAAAAGACAAGTTCAAGTATTTTTCAACGCCAGTGAACAAGTCTTTTAAGCTGTGGTGTCTTTCCATTCAGGAGCAGAGGGCTGCGTACTGAAATCGTTGGTCACGGTTAATACACGAATCACCTCTCTAAAACCAATTTCTATATCAAGAGCAGAATTGCAAGCTGCAGTTATGGGGAGCAGACCTGCTACAACCCTGCAACCAGAATCTGTGGCCTAGAGGTAGGATTATTCCCAGAAACAATGGAATCGTCAGAGCAGTTGATGTGGAAGGAGGAGTGGAAATCGAGTCTTCCATTGAAAGAAGTATGTCCGAAGCAGAAAGTCAGAGAAAAAGAAAAGCATAACGAAGGAATCAGTTGCGTTGTTGACGACAGAGAGAAGAGACAAGTGCAGTGTGGTAAAATCAATCGTATACGACGGGTGAAAATAGTGAATTTTGAAAACCAATGTTTTTGTGCTGTTATATGAATTGAAATAAAACTTTAGAAAGAATAATTCCTGTGTGTAGTTTGTCGTATTCTGTATTTTTGTTCTCTGTATAAGTAAAACAGAATGGTCCTTCTTAAATCATAATAGTTTTAGGTAATAGGGACTGAGCATCGAAAGCCATATACAGAATTGGGATCTTGCAGAACCAAACAATTTTGAAATTCTTCAAACTTAAAATATTTTGATTTTTCAACGTAATGAATTGTCACTGCTGTAATAAAACAGTTTTAAGATTTAAACCAAAATGGTGTCTCTTTTGCAAAAAATCTATAAAGAGAAACCTTTGATTTTGAAGCTAAACATCTTTGGATTAAACGTTTTTTCTCTATGTAGTTATGGTTTTTTGAATAATTTTAGCATCTTGCTGTCGCCTGAGCCGCTGAGCGCGAACACAATTAAAAAAAATAACAAATTTTTCAAAAGGCTTGAGTTTTTGTTTGGAGAAATTTTATTAGCTAGCCCATTTTTTATCAATCTACAAAATATCAAATCGAGAAACAAAACACTGGAAAAGGGATAGTTGAAGACCCGAATTTGTTCGTAATAAATAAACTCAAAGAAAATCGTGCGCGCCGACCCGTTAAGAAGCTAAATCAGCGGTAGAAAAGTCCATCCTTCAAATTGATGATTTTCTCTTCATAAGGATTTGGAGAGTCATATGGACAGTCGACCATGAAGTGTTACCAAAGTCAAGAACTGTAATACATGTTACTCTAATAAACAAATGCACGAATCCTTTATAGTACATATCTATGTACATTCAAATTTCAAATAGAGACTACTCCTGATTTTAATCAATATTACTAGCTTAAATCTTAGATGTTATATACCCACCTAGATAATATGTATATTCACACACAAATCAAAACTGCTAATTCTTCGTACCAAAATTTCAATTACACGATGTATTTACCTTATAGCAGGTAAAAATTATAACCTTATTAAATTGTTTGTCATATATTAAGATAAATTTTTAAGTTTATTAACACGCTACTACCGTTTATATACATATGTATATACACTGTGTTAATATTGATACAATCCATTCAGTGTTGTATTTTAGTCGGTCGCCCTAGATTTTACTAGAATACTGCGGTAATTGCGATTCATTTAATACTTATAAACACGCATACACACCTGTTAATCGCACATGCGAGTTTATAAGAAGATGCAAATAAAATCTTATCTCACGACAAATATCGTGATATATGTGCGCTAATAGTTTAAGTAAACGTCATAAAAACTCCATATGGTACCATATCTGATCGCTTACACCAAATTTTCTAATTACAAAATTAAATAAATCTTTACCTTTAATTTATCAATTTCACGTTTTAAATTGTTTATTTCATCGTCACGATTTTTTATGATGTCTTTTAAGTTTCCAATTTCATCTTGAAATAATTTTGTTTTTTCACAGAGTTCTCGCTGCTCGTTCTGTTGCAGCACTTGCTGCTTTTGGCGATACGCATTGGAAGAGCGACGCACCTACAACAAAATAAACAAACAAATAAAAAAAAAATCATTTCACTTAACATCTCGCATAAAATATTGTTAATATGCATGACTTCAATTCACACTTACTTGCTCTATAATTTGTGTTGTATCTTGAATTTTAGAATTTTTCCGTGATACTAAATTACCCATTGGTCCTAATATTCCAGATTCTTGATAAAATTTGGTCGCATCTGCAAGTTTTAAAGCTTCATTTTGATAACTAAGCGCACTTAATCCTAAATATTCTAAATTATTGGCCGTTGTTTTAGAATCAACCGTATCAATATCGGCCGTTGTTTTGGAATCAACTGTATCGATATCGATGGGTACCGCTATATTTGATGTATGTGGACACGATAAGTTTTCTTCCGATTTTGATTCTTTTTTCCCAGCACACAGGCTGCACACATCATTTCCTTCGGTTTCACTGTCTTCGGTACTCGTCGATAAATTTGTTGATTCGGATTGTGTCCGCCGATTTATTAATTTCGTACGTTTTTCACTTGCTGCACTAATTTTACTTCCTATTGGCGTTGAATACGATTTATCAAGTGATGGTCTATAACTGGTTTTGACATTAAGTCGCACTTCGGGATGAATTTCGATTATGGCACAATTGGACGATGTCGATGATCGTTTCGAATTTGTAGTTGACGGCAGTACGATTAAGCCATTTCGCGTCGTTATTGACTTTTTATTAGCTAAATCACTATTGTTTATTGGAAAGTTGAATGGTTTATCTTTTGTAAAAATATGCGGCGTATCCGGATGTTCGAAATATGGTGTCTTTGTGTCACGAGAACCGCACAACGATGGTGTTGATGGTGCTGCAGTTAATTTACAAGCACATTTTACAAAAAAACTACCGCACGTATGAGATTTTTTAAAATTTGAACGCAATGGATGTACTAAATCGACTGGCTTGAGTTGTTCAGTTTTTGTACATATTTTACTCTCCATTTTTAGTATGGCTTGGTTAATATTTATAAGAAAACAAAAACTAGAAAAAACAAAAATCGTGACCCCAATTGAGCTTTGATTTCTTAGTAGGATAACACAGAAATACTAAAACTTTTCGGTTGCCGCTTAGTTTTTTTTTTTTTTGGATTTTAGTATTAAAATTTGTTTGTATACGTTCATATAATATGTATATTAAAATTTGTCTATTTTTAGAATATGTCGTGACTAAATAAACTTATCGTAGAAAATCATAGTAGCACCGATTAATTACTATGTTGTTGAGTAAAGTTTTTGGTGTGGGGTTGGGTTGTCCTTTAAGTATATCCCAAATCTGAAAGTATAAAAATAAAATTGATGTTAGTTAAATGTAGATTCTCTAAAACTATATTTTTCAATTTAGTATAATATTTGTGTGTCTCAACTGTTGATTTTTGTTAATGTTTTACGTTCAGTGGTGCAGCTTTTAATAGTAATTAATTAATGGTTAGAAAAACAAATAAAGTTTGGTAGTATTACATATATATTAAAAAGCTGAACCTACAAGTGGCATTTATTCAAAGTATCCCACCCATAGAAGAGCCTTGGGCGTTTAAAATACTCAGATATAATTAAATTTATAATCTTGGTGTAGTTCAAAATTTCTGACGCTAATGAAATTAAATTCGAAATTCACAAGCTCATCTGATCAACTTTAAATGGATGTTATAAAATATAATAGCATGTAACTTGGTTAAATTAATTTCTCTGAATCAATCCGCTTTTCGAACTTCATTCAAATTGTCCATTGACAGTTACTAATTAAAATTTCAAAACAATTATTTTTAAATCGATCATGAATTTTATTTTTCTCAAAATGGTTAAATCATTCAAATAATTTCCTTCTGCAATATTACATTTCTATACGGCTCCTATTATGTGTACCGAATGAAATTTGTGATTTGTACATGAAGAATTAAAACTAAACGGCAATATATAATCATTATTTTTTTGTACTTGTTCTATTGCACATATTGTACAGTTTTTAAATAATCGTATTCATTCAAACTTTTTGTTCATTTTACGGCGAACATTCACCTTTTCATAATCCCATTTATTATGTATGGATGTGATCTTAAGCCGCATTGGCAAACTGCTTGCCAAACCATATGTTTTTTTGCCAAATTTTTCAACAGCTATGGTAGTAATTGCTCCGTCCAGTTCTTTACCTTTCTTTTTGATGTAATATTGGGGACCTGGAAGTGTCGAGAAATCCATTTTGACGTAGGTCTCGTCGTTCATTACGAAACAAGAATCTTTTCTTTCGTTCAACCATTTGTTGTGTTTCTTTGCTCGATCGATCCCTCTATTAAATAGTTCAACACTTCTTTTGGGGATTTTTGACTTCTTGTATGTCCGTAGATTATTTCTGGGTTTAGCTCGTTCCACAATCGATTTGGTTGTTTTGGTTTTTCTGGCCAAATCTCGCACAGACATCGAGGGATGTTTCGAAATGACTCTTACAATTTTCTGATCCAACATTTTATTTGGAGCACCTGATTTTTCTCCGGATCCGGGCTTGCGTGATACAGAAAGATTGATTTGACATTTTTTTTTACATTTGTTACCTTATTATTGGAAACACCGGCCAATTTACCAATTTTTTTATTGGTATACTCGGGATGATCATTGCACAATCTAATTATTAAATCACATTTTTCTCCTTATGATGCGTCCATTTCGAAACAAATAAAACAAATTTCCAATTTGACGTTTATTCGTTTTTCTAAATTGTTTTTCTACAAAATAACGGTACCAGTTTTTTTCTTTTGCGTAGTAACCTATGAGATAATATAAATTTGGGAATCACAAATTTCATTCGGTACACATAATATCATATTCTCTCTAAACTTACTCACATATTTTTTTCAAAAACTCTTAATTACCTTGATCAAGCGGATTAAAATTCAGTAAATAAATTTAGGCTGCGAAGTTTATCTATCTGTCGTATCAAAGATGATGTGATAACTGTTCACGTCAATTTCCTGTCTATTACCTACTCGAAATCACAGCAAAATATAAATATCATTAAATGATAAATGTCTTATCAGTTTGCAGTCAGATTACCGATATATAAAATGCACCCGCAGCTTTATGCTGTTTCGGAAATTGACATTTTATTGGGTGGAGTAGGTAATTTCAAGGATAAGCTATAGTGGATCCTGGAAGCCTGCAAATTTGTTTGTTCGTCGCCCTATCTTTTTTCAGAAGAAACAAAAATAATTTGTTACTTCTTTTGTTACTTCTGGAAGTGGGCCTACGTTTATTAAAAAGTAAAATTAATTCGGACGGTTTTGCCCTACTTCGAAAGAGAGAGAAGAGGAAGTCAAATAAATCAAAAAGTATGTAATATTTACATTACATGTAACGGTTTTGGAAACTGCTTCCTTCTCGGAAATGAAACCTTTAGAGACGGTTCCATTAAAGTAATTCACGAATAAATTATCCGATTAACTCCGAAATTTCATTCAATATTATGTAAGTAATAAAACAGCTAGTAAAAATAAACAGCTTAAAAAAGTGGATTGATTAAATCGATGTAAGTCTTTTATTAGCAAAACTAACAAAAAGAAATGGCTGAGTTTTGTAGCTAAGCACTTGGGTAAAGATAAAGAACTTTGGCATTCAATTTAATGGTCTGATTAGTCGAAATCTGAATTGTTTGCGTCAAAGAGGTGTGAAAGAATTTGGGGTAGTCGTGATGAGAGGCTGAAAGATAGAATTATATAGAAGACTGTGAGACACGCTGGTTGTAGCATTATGATAAGGGGTTGCTCTCAGGTCTCAGCTAACGGATTCGGTGGAGCCATTTTGGTTGACGGGGCAATGAAGAGGGACGACTACGTGCAAATATTAAATCACAATTTAAAAACTCTGCATAAATTACTTCCTGGGCGATGTTACGCCTCAAAAATGAGAAATCTCCTTGAGATTCTTATGTTGGTAATTCGGTTTCGTACTGAAAAGTAAGTAAATTTGAGAATCGATTCATTCGTATGACTCTGGGGTAAAGAAAGAGGAAGGAATAATATTTCTATTTTGCTGATAGATATATTAGGAGTGATTGACTGCTTTATTTAACTGATTTACCAAATCGTGAGTATGTCATTACAATTAATATATTGTCTATAGAAAGCCGAACATTTTCATATTAATAATCAGAGAAATTTTAACTTCGTAATACTAACATAATAATAAAAAAAATTAGTTCAATAAATGTACAACCGATTGGAATCAATTTAAAAACGATTTACCATTTACTTTTATAGAAATCTTGGTTATCTATCTTATCTTGATCAACCTATGTGCAACTGGCAACAAGTGCGTTATCTACATTGTATGAAAATCGGTGTTGTCTTCATATTGATACTTTAGGGAACCGTCGGAAAATTGGAAAATTGCGTCAGCAATGTTTGTTGGGTATTCTTTGATTCGCTGTGTAAAGTATTCTAACCATATTTCTTCCTGGAACATTTATGTGCCGATAGTTTTTGTTTATTAACGTTCTTAGGACTAGTTATGATCCTAATGAACCGACGGTTTCATCCTCTTTCATTCAGAAAAATCTATTTACGATTGGAGCATCACGGATTCCACCTAGTGGACAATTTTTAAACTGAGCTACCTGATAATTTGACATTCGAAATTATTGTGAACAATTCCAATTTTGAAGTGTACACACAATTTTTACTACCGGATTGCTAATAATTGTAAATAATACCAATTTTGGACTAAATTATCAGCACTAATCAGCACTAAATTATTTAAACAATGGGTAAAATTCAAGTGTTACCACCCCGAATCACCCCACTCTTCGTTGGCTCGTCACGGCCATCAGTCCTCATTCTCATGTGCGAAGCCTGAATCACTCCATTATACGGAACCTGAGTCAGCTGATAGTTTTCAATGTCACGAATGACGTATACGATCATTTAGTAGTTTTTTATGAACAATATACGGCCCTCGAAATTTCGGAATAAGTTTTTTATTAATATCAACATTTCTAATAACCACAAAATTATCATCATCTAATTCTAAACACTTGGCGGGTCTGTTTTTTGACAAATGATATCGGGTAGGTTGCTTATTGGAAAACCTCAGAAGCAGTTGATGCCTTATTGCGTG
This sequence comes from Tipula helvola, assembly GCA_963556165.1. Classification (NCBI taxonomy): domain Eukaryota; kingdom Metazoa; phylum Arthropoda; class Insecta; order Diptera; family Tipulidae; genus Tipula; species Tipula helvola. Next base: position 168,336,650 of record OY744482.1, on the reverse strand, counting down.
ATTATCGGTCAAGTTCTCAGAGAACAAATCAACTTCTTCACTACGTTATACAATGCCAAAACATAACTAAGGTGGGGTCTGTTTGGTTGTTTGATGAAATGAGTTATTCATACTAAATGCAACGCGAGTCAACATTTTAGACCAGTTCGAATGTTGTACTGGTTCACTTAATTTACTTAACATTGACTTCAAAACACGATTAACAAGTTCAACTTGATCATTGGTTTGCGGGGATGCAACGAATGTAACTACGAATGAACGATTCGGTTTTTTTCTTAAGAAACCAATAATGCATTTTAAGCTGAGCACTTTGCCACTCCTAAATGACAATTTTTCATGAATCGGTCGAAACACGTTGTTATCCTTCTCCTTGCGCATGTATAGCAATAATCGACCTAAAACATTTCTTCTATAAACCAATCCATCACACAATTGCAATAATTTGTATGATTTATATTCCATTCGGTCACGGATACAAACTATATCCGAATCCTGATTCTGCGTTGCTTGATATCATCCGCACCAATGGCAGAAACTAATCAACAATGACTAAGCGCATCGGCGGCTAGGCCCATTCGTTCACCACTACGATGTTCGATCGTATACTGGCTCTTACTCAACGTCATCGTAAGCGAGTTGCAATCACTAACAATTCGAAATGTGATTCCTTCTAAATACACTCGGAAGCGGCGTAACGAATTAATGATAGCCAAACTTTCTAGTTCAAAACTGTGGCATTGAGATTCAGATGCCGCCGTACGCTTTGAAAAATATGCCACTGGATGCAATTGCTCGTCATCCTGTTTTTGCCATAACACATTACCGTATCCCAAGGCACTAGGATCGCAGTGCAACTCAGTCTCGCGAACTGGACTGTATAAGGCTAGCATCGGAGCAGAAGACAATTGGAAGTTGTTATTTTGTTTCACTAAATCAAGAAGTAGTTTGGTAATTTTGAAAACAAAATGGAATGACACGTCGGAAGAACTCAGAAGCATGAGAAAAGAACCAAACAAGATTGAACCTGTTTGGCGTTCATAGGAATGTCAGTAAAACAGAATTTGTATTTTGTTAATCCGAAATTCACTCATACCTCGCAAAACTTTTTAAAACAAATCAAAATGTTCTGTAATCGCATTAATTGCTATCCAAATATCCTCCATATAAACAATGATGAGTCCAGATTCAATAAACTCTCTTAATACACCAGAAATAAATCGCTGAAAGCTACAGGGACTATTTTTGAGTTCAAACGACATGTCGAGAAATTTAAACTGATCCTGAGGTGACATGGTGAAAACCACTGCATAAATCAAGTTTTGAGAAGTATTTTTTCCTTCCATGTACTGAAAGCAGCCCTCAATAAGCGGAAGTGGGTAATTGTCGCAAATTGATAGTTTATTTAATGCCCGATAGTCGACAAATATCCGTGTCTCACTACTCTTTTTTTTTAATGAACACGATAGGTGATGCTCGGGTCAAAGGCTCATTCGGGTATTAATATCAATAGCTGGAAAATCTGATTCAACACCAATATTAAAATATATAATGCAAGATGGTCAACATCTTCATCAGACTCAACTGTCAATTCCACCAAACGAGTGGAAGCGATCGGAAATTCAGCCTGAGAACGTGGCGAGCAACCATGGGAATTGTTCCATGGCAATAAGACTCACTCACAACAGCAGCGTCAGTAGCACAAAAATAAGTTCTAAGGAAATAATCAAAAGTGTAATTAGCATTTTCAGTCGCTATTCTGATGAGATTGATTCGTAAAAAAATTAAATTTTTCGTTATTCTCACTCAGATCGAAACTGAAACTTGTAAAATTCTGAATAATTTTCTTCCTCTGTAATATAAAAGTAAATTCTATTCAAAATAGCAGTTTTATTCAAAGTTTAATTTAATTTTTTCTATGCACATTAAAGACATAGAATCTTCTATTCACCATTGTTCATTTCATATTTTCGCTGATGACGTCCAAATTTATAGAAATAGTGGTTTAGATCAGGATTCTATTGTTAGGAATATTTCTCTGATAAATGATGCTGATTGATACCATCTACAAAATAAATAAATCAACTTCAGTAATGAATCCTGCAAATATAATTCATGTTAAGTTTGTCTGGAAACAAATCAAAGAAACCGTTATGCGAGCTAAAAAACGTAAAAAGAATTTATCCACTCCCCTACTTGGTGTACCGCCGCGCCGGGTAATTTAATTTATATCAACAACAGCTTGTGTGCGGCTAAACGAAAAGTTTTCACGGACGTTTGGAAATTGAACAAAGCTAAAAAGTATCACAGCGTGTGGTGCAGCAATGGTCATATTTGTGTAAAGAAACCTAACCTAACCTAAAATATTTATCATTCTGGAATATACCAGAATAATTTAATGTTTGAATTATTAATAAGTATAACGTTAAGTATACTTTTGTATGTGTTTATAGATTGCATTCTGGTTCCGTTGCTTCGTTTGTTTCGGATTTTACGGATTTTATTACTAAAATTAAGAATTAAAATGTAATTATTTTAGGTGACATGAATATTGATTTACGCAATTTACCATCGCCTAGTGAATCCTATATATTATTGTTGCCTGCCTTTGAATTTGGGCCTTTAGTAAATTCGCCTACCAGGATCACCATTAATACTTCCACATGTATTGATCATGGTTTTGCGCGTGTAACACGCGTTGATAAATTTTGCAATCTAGATGCCTCCCGTCACGACCTCCGCATTTCAGATCACCATTTACTGAAAGTTGATGTTGCTGCTCATACTCCCGTAAATTGTAGAGGTGGTAAACGTTTTGTTTATAATTGATTTAAATCAATTCACTACAAAAATTACATCACATGATTTGTCTCAAGAAATCCAGATTTAATTCTTGCTAATTTCAGTGTAATGTGACTGAAGCTTGTTCTAGTGAAAATATTAAACACAATTCGAAAATTAAACTTATACCCTGGATTTCAGAAGGATTACTAAGTTTAATGGATAAAAAGAAGCAAATTGGTCGGGAATTGAGTAGACATCCGGAGAATATGAAGCTCCCTAACTACTTTATCAAACTCTGCAGGAAGATTGATATTGCTGTTGTTTCTGATAAACATAACCATTATAGCAATAAATTTCGTAATTTTTGCTGTGCTAGTAAAAAGATTTGGTCAGTTGTTAACGAAATTTTAGGCAATATTTCTAGTCTTACTATTGATAAAATATTGATTACTAATTCAATACTGTTGTCTGATTCGGAAGCAATTGCTAATGAATTTGGTAACTTTTTCTCTCGAATATATCTAATTTAAGAATGCTTCATAAGTTTTCGTCAACCATTATTCGCCTTCATCATATTGAAACTGTTGATAGTTTTTTCATATACTCGGTTGTTGAATCCGAAATTACCACCATAATAATTAGTCTTAAATGCAGTAGTAGCCTTGATATATTAGGGTTCAGCTCTAACATGAAAAAATGTACTTCTAATGTTATAACACCAGTCTAGGTTAATTTTATTAATCAATGTTTTGTTATTGATACTATCCCTGATGGTTTGAGAACATCAATTATCATTCCTGTATTTGAAAGGAGATAATCTTATTATGGTCAATTACTCTTCAACCTGTGATTTTAAAAATCATGGAAAAGGCTATGAAAGTTCGTATGGATTCGTTTTTAAAGCAACATAACGTCCCTAGTACTAATCAACATGGATTTACCGCCGGGAAAAGTACTGAATCAGCGTTAATCGATTTTTTAAATGGCGTTCATGTCAATCTAAATGAAAAAAATAACGTTGCAGCAGTTTTCATTAATGTTAAGCGAGCTTTCGATATGGTGGATCACAAGTTGCTCTTGTTTAAATTGCAATCTCTTGGATTTAGAGGTGTACCAATGAGTTGGTTTGAATCTTACCTTAAAAATAGATCCGTTATCGTTAAAATACCTAATTCTTATAGTGTTCCGTTTGGAATTTAGTACAGTGTTCCTCAAGGTTCCGTACTGGATCCAACTTTGTTTTTAATTTATATTAATTCGACTTTTTTCTTTGAACCTTCATGGTAAATAATTGCATTTGCTAATGATGTTGCTCTGACCTATCATGAAACGAGTCCACATAACTTAGCTAATATCATTAATTCCGACATAAGAGTCCTAAGTTCATGGTTTATTGCTCTCTTTTTGTTATCACTTTTTGTATAATTGCGATTTAACTCATTGTGGTAGTTCTTGTTTTAAAATTGATCCGGTGACTTCATTCAAGTAACTATGTAGGCTTGTATATTGATGCTAACCTAGATTGGGCAATCCAATGTCAAAAGATTAAGGTACAGCTCAATTCTGGCCAACGGGCTACTTATTTGTTACGTAAATTTTGTCCCACACAGGTTTTGCTTATTATGCTTATGTTGAGTCTCGACTGATTATGGTTTGCCATGTTGAGGATTTACATGATCACTGTATTATTTTTACAATTCCTAGATTTACTATACCGAGATATTTCGTAAATATTATTTGGTCTCTGCGCCTGTATTTTTTAACCGATTGCCCACTAATTTACGTTAAGATTTTAGTAGTAACATGTTTGTCAATTCTTCAAAAAACTGGTTGTTGGAGCATAAGGATGTTGATTTTATGTTTGCAAAATGATTTCACTATTTACTTTTACTTAATCGCTATGGTCTGCGACATAGATTATCCTATTTTTTTAGCCGACCCATTATAGTTAAAAGCACTTGTTATTTGAATAATTTTTGTACATAGTTGGTTAAGAGAAATAATAAATAAATAAATAAATTGTTCTATTATAGTAGCGGTGTCATCCACTTGCGCCGGGCCAGCAATCTTCTGCATGGCAATGGCATATCGACGCAATGATTAACTTGTTTTCAATTTTCAAGCACCAGCAATTGATAAATTTCTTGATGAGTCTGAACACGACCGAATACATTCAACAACTTCTCTTTCAAGTTCATCCACGATTTAACTTTCACAGTTTGTAAAAACGCTTTTGCAGTCCAAACCAATAACCGGCGCGGCGTGCAGTGAAAAATCGAAATTTTGCAATTTAATGGTGCCACAATGCACTCGTAATCATCAATCGACTTTCTAATACAATAAGTGTCATCGCCTGGAAATTTAGCGATGCCGCTTCTCCAATCCAATTCAGCACCCTCATCAACTGCCACAGAAATTTCTCACTCGATAATGGCAAAAGTCCCGCCCCGGTAGCACAGTGGTTAGCATGCTTACTTTAAGCTCTGGAGGTCCCGGGTTCGGAAATAATCACGGCTAGTTAATGTTAGATCAATAAATTAATCACTCATTATCCGTTAAGAAATGATTAGGAAACTTCATCATGAAGCGGCGAAATCTCATTATGGGATGTAGCGCCAGATAAAAAAAAATGGCAAAAGCCCACTGTCTGGCCCGAATGAATAGAAATGCCATTCTCAATCTCCAAACAACCTTTTCCATCAACACAATGGTCACCGTCAGAATAATCTGTTGGTATCATGTGCTCAGCAAACAAACTTCATATTTGTGGCACAATAGCCTTCGATGGAAAGGCAATACTACGCTCGCTCAAAGCATCAATCAATCGTTGTTGCGCAAAATTTTTAAAATCAATAGTTTTAAGAAATATTCAATAAAACACTGTGTACAATAAAATTTATTGGTTACTACATACTTCTGAAGTTATAATACTGTTTCTTTATTCAAAAAAATCTATTATTTCCTTTGCTTATTCCATTAGTTTCGCTGTTCACTTTCTCTTGGTTCTTAACACATTATTATTTTCTGTCTTCACACATTATTATTACAATACAACACAAGCGATACAAGTGGTGTCTGTTTACGGTCATTCTCTCAGTCTGTGTCTTCTCTACAGCCCAGAGGTTTAACGGCTAATCGGAAGTGGCCATTCCCTTGGGCCAGAAAATTTATTTTGCAAATATCTCAAAAAGTATAAGGTTTACAAAAACCTATTAAATATAAAATGTTTCCACAAAAAAAAAAAAACTATTCGTTAAAGAAAGTCTTGTGTTTAGCCACACCTCCATTTTAATTAATATTTACAAACCTTTAAATTTATTATATCCTCGACGTAACATCAACTTTAGATAAACACACTTATATATTAATACTGCAAAACTAAACACAAAAGTTGCTTTACTTGCTCGTAAACAATAATCTGTAGACACAAACAAACTGACACGTCTGAATGCAATGAAATTTGGAAGAAAACTAAAATCAAAATGTGAGAAGAGAATTACATAAAAAAAACGTTTTCACATTCACAAATCACAACATCGGTATTTGGTTACAAAATGAGGATTGATTTGTTACCGGAAGGCAAAAGTATTGGTAAATGTGTGTGTGTGTGTGTGTGTGTTAAATAAGAGAGATAATACATTTATTTATGTTCTTTTTTGTTTGTTTTTATTGACGATCACGACATGAGAATTTTTTTTGTTTACGTATCTTTTGTTTGGTTTTTTATTAACGAAATCACATGAATGTCGTCGGTTACAATAACAATAGATTCATAAACATGAATTTCTCATATGAGAAGAAAGATAAAAATAGCTTAAAGCGAGCATAAGCATCAACACTTTGAACCGAGTTCACCCGATTCGCTTATTTTTGATGCTTACCATCATGAGAAAATACACTAATACAACAATAAGCAAAGTGTATATTTTACGCCGTGTAAATATACGCTGTCCAGGTGAAATTACTCCATTTTGAACTTGCCCCGCGTTTCAACTGGCTCCGGTCTTTCCTATTTTATTGTTTTGTTTAACATATTTTTAAAATCGAATTAATACGGATTTTTTAAATATTTTTATTTTTATTACAACAAATAATAAACTTTTCTAATCAAAACTTTCCAATAGCACAGATTTATTCTGATAAGTACTCAATATACAAATTGCTTAACACACAGCGTATTATGTAAGTTACTATTCATTAAGTACTATAAATCGGTACTAACAAAAACCTACTAAGTATTGACTACATAGGTGTCCGTAACAGGGCCAATTCTTCGGTTTTGTTATGTTGGCTGTTATTATTTAATGCATACCGCATTTAATTTATTTGACAGTACTTAGGTGTATCAGTTACTCGCAATTCAATTGCCAACAAGTTAATTCAGGCAAAATTTCAACGAGAAATCACTCTGAACCAAATTTATCATCCTGTCACCGGTTAAAATTTAACAACAGCAAGCTGAACTCAACCACCTGATTAATAAAAAAAAGAAATCATCAAAATTCAAGGACACTCTTCTTAATAGCTACTCACTATAAGGCATATACATCTAGCTACAACATTGTGATCAGTATAACTGTATCAGTATAACTGTACGGAAACAGTACGGAAACAACGGACCTGTACGCATGTTAGTTAAATTTAACGTATCGTACTATCCTAAATACGGTTTTGTGATTTGTTTTATTAAAATATTTTTTTTTCTTATTTATTTTAAATTTTGCTTATAATAAATTGTGAAGAAAAGGAATACTGAATAATTGAAGTGCGGTAACCCGTGAAGCAAGGCGAATTATTTGTCGGAACAATACTGAAACGGGTGAGTTGTATGTTTAGTTTATCGTAATTTCTTTTTCGTTTGCTCCATTTTATTTTTGTTCATTTTTTTCTCGTTATATTTTCGAGTTCGTTATTACCTTCGATTACTTCATTCAAATTATTTTTCTACTTTTCCACATCGCATAAATAACGCACTTTAAATAATAAAAGAAACATGTCGGATGACGAAAAAGAGGTTGAAAAAAATATTCGGTAAATGAAGCAGCTCCTATACTCCAGTTTTGGAAAGACCTTCCAGAATTGTGGTTTAAACAACTCGAGGCATTAGTTAAAGTCAATAGAATTAATACTGACGAGAAAAGATTTAATTATGCGATAGCCCATCTACCGGTGGATGTCATAGCTGCGGTAGCAAGCATAGCGTAACCCACCAGAAACCAAAAAATACGACACCATAAGGGATGAAGTTATTAAACGGCGATCCATTTTAGAGCAAGGGAGAATTGAAACCCTGCTTAAATCAACTGATATGGGAGACTTTCACGCCATCTGACTTTTACTTTATCTGAAGAGAAAGCAGGTAGCTCGACTGCTGTAAATGCTCAGCTTCTAAAAACTCTTTGGTTAGGTTGACTTCCGACTTTAGGACTGTGAAAAACACAAAATAGCGAAAACTGAATTCGACTGTATGTTACAATTAGGGTTGTGCAGACAAAGTTCATCCAGCGCTGCTTCACTTTTGCCCTTAGTGCCAAAACGTGACAGCAACGACTGGCGACCTTGCGGAGACTACCGTCAACTTAATGCGATTACGGTACCTCTCCCCCAGGTCTACAATTTTTCAATCAACCTGCAAGGTTGCACCGTCTTCTAAAAAATAGAACTCGTGCGCACTTATCATCAGATTCCGGTTAATCCGGAAGACATCCACAAGACGGCCATTACACACCGCTTGGACTTTACGAGTTCACGAGAATGCCATTCGGCCTTACAAATGCGGCACAGACGTTTCAACGTTTACTGGACGAGGTAACAAAAGGCATTGATTTCATTTATGTTTATATTGACGACATTTTAGTCCCAAGCAGAAACGAATCTGAGCACCTCGAGCACTTAAACATTCTATTCACACGACTAAACTAATTTGGTTTAACAATCAAACCTTCTAAATATGAATTCGGTGTCGCTTCCATTCATTTTCTTAGCCACGAAATCCCTAAGGATGGCGTCAAACCATCTGCGGATCGAATCGTAGCAATACAATCCTTTCGTCAACCAACTTCTATCTGGCAAATGCAGCATTTTGTAAGCATATGATTAATTATTCTCATCGTTTTATCTCTCACTTAGCCGAATATTTAGCTCCGTCACATAGCCACCTCAGTAAATTTGGAGAAATCAACAAGAAAAACCGATTTTCACGGCAACCTGATTACGAACCGGCTTTAAATGCAGTTAAAGCTGCCCTGGCTTAGGCTACTCTTCTCACGCATCCTGTGGATCACGGACAACTATGCATCAGCACTGATGCTTCAAGTATTGCTGTGGGGGCTGTATTGGAGCAACTTTAAGATAGAAGTTGGAAACCTATTTCCTTTTTCTCTAAGCAGCTTTCCCCTTCCGAACAGAAGTATTCCGCTTTCGATAGGGAGCTTATGGCTATATATTATGCCATTAAATACTTCCGGTGTTTTGTCGAAAGCAGAATATTTTTCAACAACACTGATTATAAACCACTGACTACCGCAGTCTCATCTAAGTCGGAACGTAGTCCTCGCCAGAGTCATCAGCTCGACTACATCGCGCAATTTACAAGTGACATAAGGTACGCCAAAGGTGACAGCAATGCAGTGGCAGATACTTTGTCACGACTGCAGCGAAACGCAAACTGAAGTTGTTACCTGATTTTGGTTCAGGCTTTGATATTTGGTGTGAAACGTCAACCAACGTAAAACGTCCTTATATTCCTGACGAAATGCGCCGAAGTATTTTTGAAAAGCTTCACGTCTTTCTCACCCAGGGGTTCGTGCAACACGCAAAATAATTGCGTCAACATATTTCTGGCCAGGTATATGAATGTAGATATGGGGTACTGCGGTCCAAAACTTCCATTCCTTGCCGGTAGCCGAAGGTTAATCGACACACACGTTCAGAACATGGTTATTACCTCCATTAAACGGAAATATTTCCATTCTTACGATAATTGACAGATTTACGAATACGGGGTGGCCAGAAGCATTACCTCTGGCTGACATGAAAGCTGACATGCCAATTTTAAAGAATCCCAAAATATTCGTCTATAACGCTATATCTGCAGGGTGAGTGATATGGTGCAACCAACAAGTGCATTATTCATGCCCAGTTGCACCCTATTGTAGAATGAGGTAATCAATTTAAACAAAAAAAAAAAAATCAAATCTTTAAAAGGAATGAAAAATATGAATAAGAAATTGTTTTGTTATGGACATAACATAAAAATAAAATGCGTTCCAGTATGCCATATCGCTTGCTACATGGATAGAATGGCGAAAATTAACACTTAGATATAGCCACGTAGATTTACGTTTTTTCATTGCAACTTCGAAAAACGGGCAGGGTAGATTTACGTATACGTTTTTATTTAATTTTTTTAAAAATACCCGGAAACCGTGAAAGATAGAGATAAACAACCCGTCCTTTAAGTTTAAATAAAAACGTATACGTAAATCTACGTTGCTCGTCTTTCGAAATTGCAATGAAAAAACGTAAATCTACGTGGCCCGTCCGTTAAGTGTTAATATACTTTTCTTGTTCAATATTTCTGTCTAGTTGTATGATATATATTTGATTCATGTATTGAGAATAAGGAATAAATATAATTTATGTATCTCTGTCATCATCGCAATGATGATAAACAATAAAGATATAAATTAAAAACTAAAAGAAGATCATTATTGCGATGACCATCTTATGGAATTTATTAACTAAAAATTTTGTATATTTTATAAATTTTATAATTTTGAAAATTGACTGTGTTTAATTTTAATTGGAGTCCGATAAAATCAGTCGATGTTAGTGGTTTCCGAAACATTAATTTAGAACCGCGAACTTCACGGTATCGTAAAGGAGCCACTACATCTCCAGTATATTATAAAATTATTTAAAATTTAAAATACATTTTCAGTTATATTATTACATCGTTTGTTTAAGGTCGCCATGCATTAATGTTAGAATATTCTTAAACAGATATTTTTCTAACACTTGTATTATTTATTTAGTATTTAAATCGTTATAGCGATTATCTAATATAAATATACTTAATTTAGGATCATTTTAGGAAATCTAAAACGAATTATTTATTTTTAAGTTGGTTTAAATTACTTAGTACTTAGTAAAAGTAAGTTTGATTTTTGCAGTAATATTTTGAGAATAAGAAACTGCTTTCCTGAAATTTTATGCATCCAATGAACATAATGTTTATAAATATTTTATCAGATATATTACTAACAAAACATATTAAATATTGGCTACTTAAGTGTCTGAAACCGGTCTAAAAAACTACTACCATGATCGAATTCCCAACTAAATAAAATATAAAACAAAATTCCTATGAAATGGAATTAATTTTTCCTATATTTGAAAACGGCCAATCGCCGCAATGTACCTTGAGGAGTTATATACAGTTGTAGCAGGACGACATTTTCTCGATTTTTTTTCGACAGCATAATATATATTTATTTTAAAACTGTTAAGGACATCGATTAGTATGTATTTTGGGGTACTTGTTAAATTTTTTTCATAGAAAAATATTTGAAAATAGCGGAACTACAGCTGTATTCCAGGAGCACCTTTTTTTGGGTATCACTTGCAGTGAACATGATAACTCGAGGATGAGTCATTGAAATCAGAATTTCAAAAAAAAAATTCGTTAGTATATTTTATTGTCTAGTCGTTGAACGGAGAAATTGTCAAAATTTAAATTTTTTAAAAAATGGCGACGAGTTTAACAAAAAGTTTATTGTTTTCAAGGTGTTAAATTTTCATTTTTTTGCTCTAAAATTTGTTTTTTTTAAATTGAAAATCCTTCGGTTAGCGACTAGCTATTATCATAATAAATAAGTAGTATAAATTTGGTGGTGTTGATCGGATTGATAGTTTTTTACGTGTCCACCGCAAAGGTACTTTAAAAAAACAGGATTAAAAAAAAAAATTTAACAAGTACCCCAACACATGTTCTAACCGATATTGTTAACAGTTTTAAAATAAATTTTTATTATCGTCATTTTGCCCGCTACGCAACTGTATATCTCATTAAAAAAATAATACAAAACTACACTAAAAATGTCTCAATAAATTCACAATTTCAAATTCACCAGGAATCCCAGAATAGTGCCACTGGTGGAGAAATGTCAAAATCTGGAACCAAATTTTTTTTCGATTACAATACTTACCCATTATAAGTTGTTATAGTGACGAAAAGTACAAATAGTTATTTTTGTTCTAATTTAATGTAATTTATTATACAAATTGAATAGACATATTCCGTGTCTCGCCTTAGATTTTTGTTTATTCAAAAAGTTATAAATAAAATTGATAATAATTGAAAAATGTAAAATTAGCTTAAAATCTTCAATTTTTCATTAGCATTTAGGTGAAACATCAAATAACTTCATTGCTCATCAATTTTGAAATATTCAAATTATTCTTACATTTTAAATACATATAAAACAAAAAATTTGGATAGTAGGTGACGGCTGACCCACTACTAATGATAAAATAGAAAGTAAAGATTAGGGGAAATAAGCGAATAATTTGAATCAGATCAGCTAAAATTTTTTCAAATTTTAGTAAAACTTGTTCGGTAAAAAGCTTTCTTATGAAATTAATTAAAAAAAAAATTAATCAACTCCACTTTTCATTAAAATTTACAAAATGATTCAACTGCAGAAGCGTGTGGCACAAGTTTACCATTTCAACTAGCTTATTATTCAGCTTAAGAGTTACGTAACGTAAACCCAATGCCAAAAGTTGCGAGTTGCTAATTAATCACATTAAAATACGTACAATTTTTTACACTTGGGTGATCCATACATGATTAATACTCATATGCTTAATACTAATTTTTGTATTAGCGCCAATTTATGATTTCGATGTGAGTCATTTAACATAACAGGTTGTTGAGTTGTTGATCTGAGATTTGTAATCAATATAATTGATCAGATCATCGATTACAATAAATAAATAAATGTTTAGTTTAAAATTTAAAAGGAAAACTTCAAACAATTTCATCGATACAATAAATCAATCAATTTATAGTTTGTAGTGAACTCGACCATATTCTCTTGTTTGTGTCTCCATTTGTCCTTATGAAGTTCATTTATCCATTGCAGCATATTGTATTAACAGTATTAATATTTTTATTGTTATTAATAGTAATAATAGATACTATAAATAAATAGTTTGGTGTATATAAAATGAACATCGTTTATGTAATATACTTGTGATTATCTTATACAAGCGGAAGAGACAAATTTATCATGATATTCTTACGTACATCAAATACTCTGCCACATCAAACCAAAAAAAAAAAAAAAGATAAAAACGTTTTCTTTCACCGCTCGTGTATAATAACATCAGCACACAAAATGAGCTAATACTCGGTATATATGTTTATGTACACACATATATCTAGATTATACATTTTAATTATCAACAAAAATTATATTACTTTAGATAACATAATATCAAAACTATTTACAAAAGAAAAACCAACGGAATAGAATAAACTGTGAGCGAACATTGCACATATTATGTAGTAAGTACATATGTATACTAGACAAGTCTGTATATTGCTAGACAATAATAAAATCAATGCAGCTGGTTATGATACATACATGTTTACATAACTGACCTTTTACTGTATGTACATATTTAGAGAATTGAAAATTTATTGTTTCTAAACTTTTCATGAACATTTTTTATTCATGGGGCATAATAAATAAATAAACATAAAAAACTACTTCCGTTTCTGATAATTCTATGTAAACCTTTCCTCTATACGTCGAAAATACAACACAACATAATATTTTAATGTCATTGTTATGTATGTAATGTTAATGAATGAAAATCTATAATATTTACTTGTATGAAGGAAAATTGTTATAAAAATTTGAAAATAGAAAACGGAAGAAACGGATTGCATGTTTCTTTTAGATATGTATGTACATTATGTATGTAAGGTAATTGGTTAAAATTTATATTGAATTAAAATTTATACAATTACCATATGGGCCTCGTCTAATGGCGTAATCGTTAAAAAATTCTTTCAATTGTATATCATAATTTGTTTTCTTGTACAATAAATTAATGATATTTCCTCTTCACTTAAATGCTGAAATAGAAAAAACATTTTTAGCCGGTTTATTCCAATATATTTCGGCAAATTTTAAAGTTGGCCTCATCGATTTCAGTAGTATGTAAATTCTGGTTTAGTCATATGGAATAGAATGGAATTTTCGATTCATTCATATTTCGTTTTCTTGCTGAATAATTTCACTCCTCTACACCATTAATAGGTGAATGCCTCACTTGCCAAATCTTTTAACTCCATAAAACAAAAAGTAGAGAAAAGCGTTAAAATAGTAATATTGTTTTTTAACCTTTGTTGTGCATACCTCTTGAAAATTACGTGTTATGCACAGGGCATATGTCATATCCCAGTCACTTTTCAACGTTTATTGCAGACGAACAATTTGTAATTTTGACTCAAACAAAATTGCTGGCTATTGTTCAAAGCTTTCAAAATAAGGTCTAATAGGTTTCATTATTATTTTGTAACATAAAACAATTCTAAATAAAATATTAACTAAAAAAAACGAATAATGGACTTTTTTCACTAAAAAATGCATTAAAAATTGAATTTTGAATCTTTTTTTATCTTTTTTGCGAGATTACTTTCTAGAAATACTACACTTTCAAGATTCGTTTTTGAAAAAAGAGAGTATTGAGTATTATAAGAAATATGGGTTTATTTTCAAAATAATCGTTTTATTGGAAGCTTTTTGAGTTATTATTACACACAATAATATAAAATTATACAAATATACAAGAAATTACAAGATTTTAGGAAAACATATCAATCTACATAGGCACAGCCAATGCACCGCAATCGATGCTTGTTACACGTAGGGCACCCATACTTAGTTTTAGTTTCTGCTGTTCTCGTGCAAAATGAGCATCGATAGTATTTATCGTAATTTTTGATTTCAAGCATCTCTGGTTTGTCCTTAGTAATGTCCAGTATTCCTGCGATCCCCAATTTTAACACTTCACGTAAGGAAAATGTGTACCTCTTTTGCAGATGATCTCTTACTAGGTGAACGTAGACGAGTTCCAAGCAGTATTGGGCTATGGCTATTGTATTATTATATTTACTACCCCCGGGGCACAATAAAGGTTAAAATTCCTTTTAAATTATATAATGGTCATTTAGTGGTATGAATCCTTATTAAATAGAGAATTTTGGTTTGAATATAAACAGTTAGGAGTCAATCAAGTGCTTTGACACTAAAATTTAAAAAATATTCAGAAAGTGGAGTTAATCGATTCGGCAAGTGAGGCATTCAGGTGAGATTTTATTTTTAGCACAAGTTCTAAATCGAGCAAATATTTTCCGTCATTTTATTTATATTTTTACCTTAATCTCTTCGACAGCGAATATTTTCGATTTGAAAACTATGTCAAAATACATTTTTTTTGTAATTCATGTTTTAATTTTTAGATTTTTATGTTTTGAATGTGTAGCACTAATTAAACAAAACATTTATGGGAAATAATTTTTGTTGTTATTGTTGTTTTGTATCTTATTGTCAAATACATATTTCAAAATTTCTGCACGTGGTATTGTATATATTGCTATGCTATGTTTTTCAAAATGAATCCAAGACTTGCACTTCTGAATACATTTTTCTACGATTGCAGTACGCGTTGCATGAGGAACAATAGTTAGACATTGTCTAGAATCCCCCCAAACAGAATTGCTTTTCCACCAAAAGGTAAATCGTTTTGAATTATTTTCTTAAATAATCTTTCCACCGTATTCATAGCATGACATGAGGCCATTGTGTATTCGTCAATGATGAACAGCTTAGCTCTCCTTATGTAGTCTGAGTCATTTGAATTTGTCTTCTTATTCGACACACTGTTCTCCAAAATTAAAATAGGAAGGTTGCACAAAGAATGGCAAGTTCTTCCTCCCAATAACAAATTGGCTGCAATTGCTCCCAATAACAAGCTGCCGGCAAGACTATCTTTCGTTTCCCAAGAAAGTAATGGATTAATGTAATGTAGATCCAAAAAAAATCATTTTGCGCATGCTACACTGCTTTCTACAGCCTCAATAATTTTGTCAAAGCGAGCTTTTTTTCTAAATTTATTATAAACAGTAACTGTGTGTTTCCACTTAGGATGCCTTTGCAAATAGTTGCAATCTATTTTACATTTTTCACACGAATAGTATCAAAGCAACCTTGATTATACAAGCCATAATCTAAAAAACGAAGCTTTTATAAGGGAATTAGAAACGACGAAAAAACCAAAATTTCCATAGTAAAACACATAAAACGTATGGGAAATCACTTTTTTTCCCTTAAATGTTTGAATTTCAACATATATGAATATCGTTTAAGTAAATCGTTTTCATTTTCTTGTAATAATTGGTTTATTTAAACCAAAATATAAAAAAAAGTTCATAACAACAGCTTTCTGGTCAAATTAAAAAGAAAAGCTTACTACAAATCGTGTGCAGTAAGCCAATATACATAGATGGCAGTGGGCAGTAAACATTTTGAAAAATCGTACCAAAATTGCCACTTGGGGAAATTTAAGTTCAAAAGTTATAGGAATAGCAAAACAAATTCACAAAATATTTAAGAACGTGTCATAATTTTGTGATTAAACAATCTTTTTCGTATTTTTCTGTATAAATCTGAGACATCTAACGTACACTAGTAAAACTAAAGATAAATTTAGCAAGTAATATTTTAATTCGTCAGAGCCAACTTTGATGTATTTTTCAAAATGAAAGTTCGAAAAATATATTTGAGAAATAATTTAATTTTAATATTTCTGCAATTAATATTTACTTAATACCAATAAACCCTTCCTGTATATTGTTGCTAAAGATATGTAGAACACTTTTGTATAAAAATTTTGTAACATTTTTGTTTTTTTCATTGAAAAACTTGAAGCTAAAAAACACCATTTTTACTATGGATTACTATGGAAATTAGTGAAAAGTTATACCACTAAAAAAGCTTCGAAAAAATACGTCATAATGATTATGGCTCTATACTCTAGAAGGCTCTGATAGTATACATTGAAAAAAAAATACATATCGGTGTATAACAGTCCAATTCTGACGTTAAGACTCTTAGGCAGGCCACACACGTACAGTTTTAACTGTACAGTTAAAACAGTCAGTTAAAACTGTACGTGTGTGGGTATTTCAGTTCAGTTAAACTTAACTGTACAGTTTAACTGAGAACTTTAAAATTTTTATATTTTTAACTGAAACAATTAACTGAACTGAACGTGTGTGGGGGTTTAACTGCAGAATTCTCAGTTTTGTGTCGAAATTTTGAGATGATAGGACGTTTCATACAATAATTAAAATATTGAATTATACAAAACTAGTTCGACTATTTATATAATTTTCATTTTATTTTGAAGTAATTAAAAATTAATTAGGGTTCAAAGAAGTCTGGAACATCTACAGACATCAACATGTGATAATTTTGCAATTCAAATTCAATTTTTTGCAAAGCAAATTTAAATTAGCAGGAATTTTCTGTCAATCGATTGATAGTAGTAGTTAATTGTAATATACCAATACTCCGCTTAACGGAATTGATTGATTTCTAGGAAATTGCGAAATTGCTTGAATCAAATAACTATTTCCTTACAAATTTATTATATAAATATGGTTAAACCAGAGGCCATTATTCCCTTTGCGGAGTTTCGATGTACGATAGTTTATGTGGGAACAAATTGGCCCCATTAAGCGTAGTAGTGGTGTATAAATAGCTGCAATAATTAAAAAAATAAAAGAAACGCCCTTCAAAAGCTCTCAATTTAATTTATTCCAACGAAATTCACACGCCTTTAACAAATTTTTCTACGTTAATATAATGAATCCAAAAAAAATTCAGCTATTCTATTTAATTCAAAATATATCAATTTATAATAAAATTCAGACTAATGTAGCGGTTGCCCCGCAACTGCTAAAGGCAATTTCATAGTCATATTAATGTAATAATTGTTACAATCAGATGTTGTAATAGTATCCACCGATGCATTAATTGTATCTGTTAATGAACGATTTTCGTCCGCTTCAGCCAAGAGTGATCTTGCATTTAGTTTCACCTTAGAAAAAACGTTTTCTATCTAATTGAGCATCGGTGAATACGGTGACAGAAAAATTAATTTGTGTGTGGTTGTATTAAAAAGATCCCGCACCTCCGATGTTTTATGAATACTTGCATTATCCATAACCACCCATGAATTTTCAATATTTTGATCATCAATTTACTAATAAGTTCCGTTAAGAATTCTACAAAAATTCGAGAATTTATCGTTGAGTTGCATATAACCTTTTTATGAACAATACCCTGAATGTTCATCGCAGCTATTAATGATATGTTTCGTCCTCTTGCAACTGGCACTGATACGCGAGCGGGTGTATTCACCTTTGAGCGTGCCTTGGATCTTCGTAAATTTTAGTTGAACCCACTCTCATCTACAAAAATAATTTTTTCCCGTTCTGGTGGTGCATTTTGTGAAAAATTAATACCGTATTCTTTCCGTAGAGCAATGGTTCGATTATCATTGAGTCGGTCAACTTCCACTTGCGAAAGCTTTAACGTGATTTTGAGAGCTTTCAAACCGTTTTGGATGCTTGACGTACATACCACCAAATTATCCGACTCTAAAATTTGTTCTTTAATCCTTTTTAAGGTGATCGCGGAATTTCGCTCAACGATTTGTTCTATTTTGGTAAAATTACATTAGTCATTTTTACCAAACGCTTGCCACAACATTTTTTGGGAATAATTTCTTCGCAATCTTTTAAATAATTTTTAATAATAGATGAAGCGGTATTTTTGTTAATTCCGGCCATTTCTGCTGATTCCACAACTGATCTGCCTTCATTATAAAATTTAATCAATATTTTTTTTGATTCTAAACTTGTCCGCCTGTAAGGCGAACGGCGTTGTCTTTGTGCAGGTTCCTGTGATATTTCGGCAGTACTTTCTAGGTCACTGGTTTCAAGATCTGACGGTGGATCCATTTGAGTTATATGCTAATTGTCTACACAAGTATTATTATATATTAATAATTGATAAAATTATGCTAGAAAATATTATGTATTCAAAATTAGACTAATACTGAATATTTAATACACAATTAATATTACAAATTAGAAAAACTTACAATTTATACGAATAACTGTTTATATACAAGTAAATTTGATTTTAATTTATGAACAATATAAAATTTATTTCACAGTACATAGCACGAGCGACTACGTACGGAGTCCAATTTAAAATGATCTAAAAAATGAGGTAAATCAATTGCAAAGTTACAATTTAGTAACAGTAACATAATAAAAGGAACCTGTTTTAAATAATATCCAGATTAAAAGAGTTTTTAGTTTGCTTTGCAAAAAATTGAATGTGAATTGTAAAATTATTGCATCTTGAAATATAAAAAATTAAATAAGCTTTATAATATTTTGAATTTGTGATGCACGTTAGTGAAAGTAATTTGAACAAAAATTTAGTTGCTTTGCAAAAAAATGAATTTATTTTGCAAAAACCTGAACATCAATTGCAAAAAAATGAAGATGCATTGCAACAACGTTAATTTGGACTGCAAAACCTATATAAGCCGGGTCTTTGGTATTTCGACCTGTTGGATCATTCCGCTCATTCAAATCCATGATAATAACTGAAGGATTAGACTGAACGTGTGTGTGTGCATCTCAGTTCACAGTTAAAACTGACAATTATAACTGCACAGTTAAAACTGTCAGTTAAAACTGTACGTGTGTGGCCTGCCTTAAGGTTGTCTTAGCTAAGACCCATTTTCTAATTTTTTTTTTTAAGACGAAAGTCTTAATTGGTATTCTGGCGGTGATAGTCTTAATATTATGTACTAAAAACTCTCCAAAGATTGTGGAGAGCTGTCAAATGGATTTTTTTTCTTTGTTTCTTAAAATTTTCTGAAATTATTAAGATATAATATTGTTCTTGCTTTTCTTTATTTAAATTTTTTTTTATTTTTATAACTAGAACAAATTATTAAATTTTCATCCTATTCTTATAAATGCCATTTTCATTCTTTTTTTGTAATCCGCCATTTTTTTTTTTTTTATATGTGTATGTATTCTGTTTGTACACTGCAATTTTCTTTAATACAAAATATATTTTTTTCACATAAAATATTCCCATAAATTGAATTTTATAAATTTAAATAAAAAAATTTAATCATAATAAATAATAATTTTAATAGAAATTAAACCCATCCAACATTTAGGATCTTTTATATACGAGAAATTATCAATTATGACTCAGAAGAGCATCACATGTGTCGATGCTACGTAAGCCCGTATTTTAAGACCAATGACAGCCATGACTACTTGCAGAATTCGAAATGGGTCTTAGTTAATACGCGAGTACTAAAATAAAAAAAAATCTTACATAAGACAATTTTTCAGTCTGTGACTGTGCGTCAGAATAGGCCTGTAAATTTGTCTATACGCAACCATAAACAAATATACAATACGATTTGCAATCAAAAGTATCATGCCTACATCTTTCTCCATCACACATACAAATCGTACTTGGTCTGTGAATCTCAGCAACAATATATGAAGTGAATGAAAATCAACTTGTATTTGTAATGATAATGGATCATCGATTTCTTCTTATACCCATAATAAAGCCGTATCTTTTTGGTTTAAAAAATTGTTACTATATCCACTAATAACGTTCAGAGTCCAGATGGAACGTTGTCCTAAAATCGACTAATATATTTTGCTTAAAAATTATACGTAAGTGCTTTAACACTTGGTTAAAGGATATTTTCGCAACGCTATGGTTTTTTATTTCGAGAAGGATTAAAGGCCTTGAATTTTTTAAATATCAAAGCACAACATTTAACTGAACGAGATTTCAAGATCTAATGTTAGTCAACTTTGTCCGTTGATCGCACAGCTAATCTTCACAGACTGTTTCGTAAAAAAGAATTGCCTTTGAACTAAAAAAATATCTGCTACGGCACGTTCAGTTAAATGAAATTTTGCGAAAATAAAGTTTCCTGCATTTCCATCACTTAATTTTAACTTAAGAAGTAATCTAACCCTAACACCCTTATTTTTTAATGAATTAATTTTTTTGAAATCCCTCCTATTATTTCGCCGAAAAATATTTTTTTCGTGTTTCTTCTAAATTTATTAGTAGGTACACACAAAAAAATAAAAGGTCACCACAACACCGAATCGGTGTTACATAGTGTCCCACCGATCGGATATTTATAATTTGAATCCAATCGGATATTATAATAAAAATGGCATAAAATACATTTGGATAAAAACTTTTACACCGCATAAAACCCAAACAGGAACATTCATCTTTAGGAAAACACCTAGAGGTGCATTTTATTAAATCCATAAGGAGTTTTTATAAAAATTTATCTTTTCGGATAGATAAAAATATTTATCCGTTGATGCGTATTTAATTTCATAAAATATATTCAGTTGGAGAAAAATAAAATACTTTTTCGGATAAAAAACCAATTAACACCGAACATTTTTTGAGTGTATGGTTTTTATCCCATTGGTATTTTATTACACGGAACATATTAAAATCATATACATATTAAAATCTACGGAACATATTAAAATCATATACATTAAATATGATTTTAATATGTTCCGAATACTGTAAGAGAATTGAATCTTCTCATCAGGCCGCTGCGACTAGACTGATTGTATCACAATTTAAATTCTATTATACAGAAGGAATATGCAGGTTGCTTTAGCGAATTTAACTAATACAGCCAAAATCTCTTACAATTTTACTTTTTCACGAAAACTCCAAACGGTGTAAATATTTACTCCGATAGAACGAAAATAATCTCTGGGAAGTACCTTTTAAAAAATCCGCTGTTGACAACTTTTGCGTTTACTCCGAACGGTGCAAAAGTATACTGTTCGATCCTTTCGGATATTTTAAAATTTGTACCCGATCTTGCGGAGTTAATATGGTACTATTGGATAAAAAATTAAGTTTTTTTCGGATAAAATACCATTCACACCGCAATATTTTTTTGTGTGTATATATGTATGTATGTACAATTGTACATACATTTTAGTAATCTTAGTTATTATTGAATTTGATATGTTTCATTAAATAATTGAACATTACACGGACCAAGACAAAATATGCTGAGTGTTGACTTTCATCGTAAGATGATTCAGTTGTCCTTACTAACAAGAGTTGGAATAGATGATTAATTTGTCCTTACTTTAAGAGTTTTTAATTTGGTTTTAGATCACGATATCAACATTTGAAGATTTCAGCTTTTCGAGGGACATGCATTACATTACATTTAAATTTTTATTTTATATATTGTATAACATTTGTTTGAAATAATTGAGCTAAGATAAATACTGAGATCATGCTAAGAAAATGTTTTTAAGACGTTTGTTAGATTGTAGGCTATTCTAGCATATATTTACTCATAAAAGTGGCAAATAAATAGATATTTAAATCGGCTATAAATGCTTTACTTAAACCAAGCAAATGTTTGTTAAGTAAGCAGTTCTGAAGAACTACACAGTCTAAAGAGGTCCTAATCAATTTTTGATTGGTCGAATCTTTCCGTTTGCTCTACAGCACGAATAGTCGTTAATTCAGTCGAAAACACGTTCTCGAGAGCCCATAACATCTTTAGTTTCTAAGAGTTAGGCTTAAGCTTAATTGTGGATATTTCTGTTTCTGCCTTAAACAGGTTCAAGTTCATGGCTGATATTACATCAGTGAGTTTTGTTATTGTTTTTTATTTGTTTGTTAGCGTGTAAAGTACGAGTGAGAAGACACAGATCATATACCAATCGGTATACGACATCCGGCTAAACCAAATCCCAAATTTTTTAATATCTTCTTTTTGGGAAGGTGTTTGCTCCTTTTCTCATTGCAATGAACTACTGATTTTTATTGAATGCAATGCTGCATATCTGAATTTACTGAATTTTTGAATGCCCCAAAGGAATTAATTAGCATTAGCGTCAGATCACACTTTAGAATCAGTGTCTGCCGCTGCCCAGGTTCTAGCGATATGCTATAAGAATATTGCTTTTAGCCCATTTCTTTGCCATGTGAAATACAAATTTAGTTTTATTTAAAAAAAGAATACTCTAATTTTTTCGAAGCTCTCCAAAATATTGTTGGAATATTTCCTTATTCTTGTTTCTTAGATACTGTTTACCTTTGCTTCTCGAGGTGGCAAAGAACTGGTAATTATGGTTCACACCTTACCGATGAGCCACCCCGTCAAAAAGTCTTGAAAGATTAATTTAAGTAGTATGGTTTTCGCTTTTATTTTGGTTGCTGTTGAGTTGACCTAGTACTTTAATTTTAACACATCTGCTAATATTACAAGACGCGCGCTGGAAAACATTTTATTTATTTATTTGTAAATATGTTTAACTTTAGAAGGGTTAGTCAACAAACAGAAAAAGACTCGCATTGTCAATTAACAAGCCTTAATAAGGAAAGGCAAAGTAACTCAATTATCGTGTTGGTTTTGCTGACTCTGGTTGGATGTGATTTATAATAAGCCTTGAAAAATATAATTTTCATTCGTTTAGTATTCAGCGGCGTATACGGGCGGTGTAGAAATCAGGGGCGGTTCACGTTCTGATATAATGAGTTATGGAGGTATTTTAATCATACCTGTTAGTTCAAAATTATTTGAGAATATTGTGTCTGACTATACATATATTTTTGTAATGTAAAGAAATGATCTCTATTCATCAGCATGGATTCTTCCTTCATATGTATTGAATAAACCTCACATGTATGAATAAATTCTAGTTAAATTTTGTTGTGATGATTAAATATAACAAAACATTCTTAAATTAGGTGATTTTAATAGTGGATTGTTTATTTAATTCCAGTAAATGTTACAACTGTTGAGGGATCGTTTTGCATCGATTTGATTAACCTGTAATCACAACTATCATAAGTAATATGTTTACTACGTTTTTAAAGGTATGATATCAAAGGGCCGAATGGGTCGAAGAGCGAAGTGAATTTATGTATTTTATTATGTTTAATCTTTGGATATTCTACCGACAAAAAAGTACTGCGCTTGTATATAATAACAAAAGGAATAATAAGATCAAGATATTTAAGGTAAGCAAAATGAATGTACCATGTACCTATCTATATACATACATACGCCTATTCAGAAGGCTGCTATAGGGCCGAATGTCTCAGGTACCATGTACCTATCTATATACATACATACGCCTATTCAGAAGGCTGCTATAGGGCCGAATGTCTCAGGTGGCAAAATTTTCCATCACCAAAATGTCCCACTGCTGGATACGTGGAACACAAATTATAAACAACCAAAATTAATGCAATAGTTTTGTCGATAGAACATCCGAAGATTAAACATAATAAAATACATAAATTCATAAGAAATTTATTTATACATATTTGATAAAAAAATTTACAAAATATTCGTTAAAACAACAAATTTAAAAAATTATATTTCTAAAAACCAAAAAAAAATAAACAAAAAAATTCGGCCCTTCGACATTCGGCCCTTCGTCCTCATTCCCTTTTTAAATCGTGTTTTTACAAAAGATATTAAATTTAAATTATTTAATGTTTTTGTTTCAGTGACACCTTCTGTTGTGAATAATACCTATATGTATTATAAATCATATCAGCAACTGGAAATCTAAAGTCTCCTAAATTGAGTATTCTGCTTAAAGCAAGTAATATGCAGAATATTTGCAATTTTTGGCCAAACTTTTCAAAGTGTTTATCAATTGGATGATGACAGTGTTAAACAAACAAAATGACAATTATTCAAATATTGAATTTCCGATAGTTTACCGGAACACGTTATCATAAGCTCCAGAACTTCCTTAATAAGTGAAAAATTTCACATATCACGCCTACCGATAAGTCCGGTTCACGTTCATCATGCCAGCTATTCCAAAAATATTTGAGAATATTATGTTTGACTATATATTTTTGAAATGTAAAGAAATGATCTCTGTTCATCAGCATGGATTCTTCCTTCATATTGAATAAACCTCAGATGTATGAATAAATTATAGTTTAATTTTGTGGATTGAATCTTACTTGTGTCGTCACATAGCATTCAATATGTGAAGATTATGGGTTTAAATTCATCAATAATCAACAAATCACAATTGTCCATTCTCGGTGCCCCAACGATCAACAAATGAAAAGTCATGTCTTGTCATAGGAATACAAATCGTCTGTATTTTTCGTATATATTTCTAATAACATTTTGGCTAGGGTCTTTGAAGTCACTGACTTATATGCTGTGTGGTTCGGTTCAATAAGACATACTTTCATTTTTCTAAATTACAACTTTTCAAACATCAACGAATATGACTTTGTCTTAACCGTCCAAACTCACAATGTTTAAATAAAAAGCTTTTGGTTCTAAAAAAACAGATAAACACTTCACATACCGGACGCCTCGGCTTTGAGCTGTATAAGTAATTTCCTTTATTTGAAATTTTAATCATTTTAATTCACCACAAAAGATAAAGAAAAAAGATAAAGGAAAGATAAAGCGATGCTCGCGATATGTAACTGTCACTGCTTGATGTTTTTTACTTAAAAATTTTAACGCAAAGAGTCCGTATGTAAAGTCTCTAATCATATGTTAAGATTTATGAGTTATTTAACAAAAAGAAGAGTTTTATTTATATAATTTTCATCTTCAAAATTTCTTTGATTGCGCACTTTGCCCTCAATGGTGGAGCCTTATTCATTTATATTGTTGGCCAGGCGATCATATAATTTTGAATTTAAATCTGGAAGGGCCACTGAGTTCCTATTATATTTCTTCCTTCGGAATTCGTATTTATTGAACGGTGTAAACGCAGAGGCTTTCCCATTGGCAAATAACTCAAAATCAATAAACAAAAATTAGGTCTATCCGACTCTCGGACGACACGTTTCCCAGAAAGCATTCGTTAAAGATCACCAAACCAACCATATTTATATTTTACAAACATTTTCCATTATTTTGTGCAGGCACAATATGTCACGGCTTTTCTTAAATTTCGAGACCTCTTCCCCAATATCACAATTGTTCAAGACAATATAAATTTTCTACTTTTATACCGCAAAATCACAGACTCACAAATAATGTTAGATTATTTAGAACTGACACGTGTTGAGCAGCAATCACAGTCGCATTCGCAATTTTTCATCTTCGACCTTTAACAATTAGATCCAGTTATATATCTCTAGTATACCGGTGAAATTCCTTAACAATTTACTCCATTCAGAGAGCATTCACAATGTTCAAAAATTTATTTTCTAAAAATTTGTGCCGTTTGTTCAGATCAAAATGTTATGGGAGCAACGTGAGAATTGGCCATTCGAAAATACAAAATAATAAAACACAAACAATACAAAATCAGAATTAACGTTAATTATCATTTGTTACCGAATCCCACCTCCTTGTCATATAGCATTTCATTTTATGTATCTCCTAGCTCTCCTAAACCTGCGCCACCCTAACGGCGTGATATTATTTTAAAGCCTCCCACAGCAATTTGCTATAAGGAGTTATATACGACTTTGAATACCAAGATAATTTATTCCTCAGAAATAATACTTTAAAGGCGATTTTATTAAAGCAATTCCAAAATAATATATCGATCAACATGTCGTCAAAATTTCAGTCATTAAAATATCATAAAATGTTAATAATACGTCACAGAAATGTCAATGTCATAGAAACGGGAATATCTTGCTATATTTAAAAGCTCACTAGGTATAATTATTTTTAAATGTTAACAATATTATTTGCCACCAGCAAAGTATTTAAGTATTTTAGGTAAATTTAGAAATTTAAATTTAATTATACATGGTAATCATTTATTTTACCTTGAAGGCACCTAGGGAACAATTGCTGCATTTTGCAAGGTGTATTAACTGTAGAAAAATATTTCTTCGGAAAGTTCGACATTACTGGTAAACAGATAAACAAATTTATATTACTCCTTTTTGTCAAAACGACCCCCCCACGCAATGCTTCAATCGACTTCAAATTTTGTGAACAAGTAGATGATGGATTATCAAATTTATCATCAACATAACAAAAAAATCGTCGATCTCGTTTTTGAGAAAATCTGTTTGGCAGTTTTCTCTTCTACTGCAACCCCTCTCTTCTACACTCGAATGGACCTAATAATTTACACAGACTGCTTATTACTAAAATCTATATTTGTACAAAATTTTGACTAAAACTATCAATATTTGTGAGAATTGGAGGCAAAACAAAAATAATAAAAATGTGCGACTGGAAGGATGGAAGGACGGACACGATATTTTCTGATCGATTTTTCGGAGTCCTGGTAACTTAATTCGTCGAGAAATGTGATAATCTGGAGCAACATTTTTTTCGCGATTACAATACCTACCTAATATAACTTCGTTATAGTGGGAGAAGTAAAAATTATTCTTAAAGACTGAACCGGATCGGAAGTTCAATCCTTTCTACCCATTCTCCCCGTATTTCTCTCATTCCTTTTTGTAAATTGTTTCGGAAATTCTATCGTCGTGTAAATTCGTATCGATAAGAAAAGAGGAAGCCTTCACTGTGACTTTTTTGTTTAAACGAAACTTTTTTGTTAATTTGTGTACCTACATTTTTGTATAAATGTTTTCTGTATAAATGTTTTATAAAATCGCAAAACAGGAATTTGATTGATATTAAAGGACATCGGGATCCATCCTTTGGTACGAGCAGAGATCATTGCCAACATTGGTGGCCCCTAGCATGTTCTGTTGGCCGTATTATTAATATTATTAATGTTAATATGGTTAAAGACCGAAGATTACTTATCTCACTATACATATAATACATACGAGTAAATCGAAATAACTTCGAGAAATTTAATTGTTTCAAGTTCCATGTAAATCCGGTATAGTTATTTTTGTTGTAGTCCAATAAAACACCTCAATGTTTGCACAAAAGTATTAATTAAGTATTGTTCCTACTACCCACGAGTGACTGCATACGCTACACTACACATGTACGCGTAATGGGTATATCTCATTCGACCTTTCGAAAATCCAAGCTGAATAATTTTCTCTTATCCTACGATAGATAACAACCATTTATACTTTTATTTATAGGTGTTTGGTGCCTCGTCTTTTTCTAGTAAACAATGAAATATTTCAACTAACTTCGATTCAAAGAAGAAACCCCGCATATGGAAATAGTATACAGCAATAACAGCAATAAAATATTAATCAGTCAACATTGTCATCGCTGTGCAGCGTTTTCCTACCCCACTAAACCAATCGGATTTAGCGATAGTATCAACTCAATTTGATAATTCTGATTTTTAATCTGTTTTAATTCACCTGTTAAAGTTTTGCTATCCTAACTATTCGAGTATGTCAATATTATGTATATTACTATATTATAACTAATCAGTAACACTATCGAATATAAAAAGGCATATCAATCATAATACAAAAAGTCATTTTATTTGGGTAATAAAAGCTAATGTTATCTTCAGATACGGATTAGTATTTCTGATATTCCTAAAATTATTTACTTTATCTGAAATGTAAATAAAACGTAATTGTTTAACGCTTGTTTCTATACACCTCACTGGATGCCAAATCTGCTTAAGACCTTCAAGTTCAATATAGAAGTCAATTTTCTCTTATCTTTTGATATTATAAATCCATAATCAAATTTTATCGCCACACTAAGTTCATAATTGATGCCAATAAATACCTCAAACAATGGCGAAGTAGTGTTATTAAGCCACAAATAAATAAAATATCAATTATTTTCACTGTTCATAAATAAAACAAACGCGTGGATGGTAACAAATTTTTCGTTAATTTAACTAAACGACGCAAAGTTTAAAGTATCCCGTTGTTTTTAAGCCGCTTTGCGAAATTGCAGGGAAATTAATTTCAGTAAATCCACAACACCCCTAAATAAATTTTTGATTCTTTTATAAAATAAAAAACTTGAGGGTTCGAGCGGCCACATCGCTTCCCACAAATTATTATAAATTTCTCATCATATTTCTATCACCCGTCATTTAAAAAAACGTTCAAATTCCTTAAATTTAAATAATGTAAATGCAAGGTAAGGTAATAAAGACAAAATGAAAGATGTAGTAGATCCTGGAAAGTTCATGCTAAGAATGTTAGAAGCTAATGAATTGGTATTTGCATTACAAGCAGTGCATACCTGGTAAACGTTCACTAACCACTGTTTGAATTAAATCCTGCAAGACATATTTCACCTACTTCTATCGAATTGATTCCTTTCAAACTTTGCACAGATATATGTTTTCGATGTGCGCGAATAGCGAATGAGAATAAACAATTTTTATAAATTTATGATAAAATAAACACTTACATATATCCAAAATGTTTGTCTATTTGTAAGATAAGTACGATGTTTCCAAAAATTAAATTTAATTAGGCCCGAAAATTATTTCACAATTATAGGAAAACGAAATTCGCGTGAAAAATGACAACCTTTACACGAATTTAATTTTTCTCAAATTTTGAAATAATTTTCGGGCTTAATTAAATTTAATTTGATTGGCAACATTATAGTAGTCTTATAAGTAGACAAACATTTTAGGTTTATCTGTTATTTATATTATAATTTTATAAAAATTGTTTACTCGCATTCGCAATTCGCGCTGGGTGTGAATAGTCCCTACCTAAAGTTCAGAAATATCGCTGCGATAAATTGTCATGACAAATCTAAAACTCATGTAATTATTTGTAAGAGTTTGCAAACATTTAACCACTTTGAATCTCTTAAATGAACTTATGCTAGGTAAATATTAGCCAATAAAACGGAAGTGATAGTAACGGTAATGATAAAGGAATACCGGTAATTGTAACGGTAATGGTAATGGTAAAGGTAACGTTACTAGTAATGGTGATGGAGATGGTGGTCTTAAAGTAAAGATAAAGGTAAAGTTACAAAGAAATGTAAAGGTAAAGGTAAAGAAAAAGGTAAAGGTAGAGGTAAAGGTAATGGTAAAGGTAAAGGTAAAGGTAAAGATAAAGGTAAAGGTAGAGGTAAAGGTAAAGGGGTAAAGGTAACGGTAAAGGTAAAGGTAAAGGTAAAGGTAAAGGTAAAGGTAAAGGTAAAGGTAAAGGTAAAGGTAAAGGTAAAGGTAAAGGTAAAGGTAAAGGTAAAGGTAAAGGTAAAGGTAAAGGTAAAGGTAAAGGTAAAGGTAAAGGTAAAGGTAAAGGTAAAGGTAAAGGTAAAGGTAAAGGTAAAGGTAAAGGTAAAGGTAAAGGTAAAGGTAAAGGTAAAGGTAAAGGTAAAGGTAAAGGTAAAGGTAAAGGTAAAGGTAAAGGTAAAGGTAAAGGTAAAGGTTAAGGTTAAGGTTAAGGTTAAGGTTAAGGTTAAGGTTAAGGTTAAGGTTAAGGTTAAGGTTAAGGTTAAGGTTAAGGTTAAGGTTAAGGTTAAGGTTAAGGTTAAGGTTAAGGTTAAGGTTAAGGTTAAGGTAAAGGTAAAGGTAAAGGTAAAGGTAAAGGTAAAGATAAAGGTTAAGGTTAAGGTTAAGGTTAAGGTAAATGTAAATGTAAAGGTAAAGGTAAAGGTAAAGGTAAAGGTAAAGGTAAAGGTAAAGGTAAAGGTAAAGGTAAAGGTTAAGGTTAAGGTTAAGGTTAAGGTTAAGGTTAAGGTTAAGGTTAAGGTTACGGTTACGGTTACGGTTAAGGTTACGGTTAAGGTTAAGGTTAAGGTTAAGGTTAAGGTTAAGGTTAAGGTTAAGGTTAAGGTTAAGGTTAAGGTTAAGGTTAAGGTTAAGGTTAAGGTTAAGGTTAAGGTTAAGGTTAAGGTTAAGGTTAAGATTAAGGTTAAGGTTAAGGTTAAGGTTAAGGTTAAGGTTAAGGTTAAGGTTAAGGTTAAGGTTAAGGTTAAGGTTAAGGTTAAGGTTAAGGTTAAGGTTAAGGTTAAGGTTAAGGTTAAGGTTAAGGTTAAGGTTAAGGTTAAGGTTAAGGTTAAGGTTAAGGTTAAGGTAAAGGTAAAGGTAAAGGTAAAGGTAAAGGTAAAGGTAAAGGTAAAGGTAAAGGTAAAGGTAAAGGTAAAGGTAAAGGTAAAGGTAAAGGTAAAGGTAAAGGTAAAGGTAAAGGTAAAGGTAAAGGTAAAGGTAAAGGTAAAGGTAAAGGTAAAGGTAAAGGTAAAGGTAAAGGTAAAGGTAAAGGTAAAGGTAAAGGTAAAGGTTAAGGTTAAGGTTAAGGTTAAGGTTAAGGTTCAGGTTAAGGTTAAGGTTAAGGTTAAGGTTAAGGTTAAGGTTAAGGTTAAGGTTAAGGTTAAGGTTAAGGTTAAGGTTAAGGTTAAGGTTAAGGTTAAGGTTAAGGTTAAGGTTAAGGTTAAGGTTAAGGTTAAGGTTAAGGTTAAGGTTAAGGTTAAGGTTAAGGTTAAGGTTAAGGTTAAGGTTAAGGTTAAGGTTAAGGTTAAGGTTAAGGTTAAGGTAAAGGTAAAGGTAAAGGTAAAGGTAAAGGTAAAGGTAAAGGTAAAGGTAAAGGTAAAGGTAAAGGTAAAGGTAAAGGTAAAGGTAAAGGTAAAGGTAAAGGTAAAGGTAAAGGTAAAGGTAAAGGTAAAGGTACAGGTAAAGGTAAAGGTAAAGGTTAAGGTTAAGGTTAAGGTTAAGGTTAAGGTTAAGGTAAAGGTAAAGGTAAAGGTTAAGGTTAAGGTTAAGGTTAAGGTTAAGGTTAAGGTTAAGGTTAAGGTTAAGGTTAAGGTTAAGGTTAAGGTTAAGGTTAAGGTTAAGGTTAAGGTTAAGGTTAAGGTTAAGGTTAAGGTTAAGGTTAAGGTTAAGGTTAAGGTTAAGGTTAAGGTTAAGGTTAAGGTTAAGGTTAAGGTTAAGGTTAAGGTTAAGGTTAAGGTTAAGGTTAAGGTTAAGGTTAAGGTTAAGGTTAAGGTTAAGGTTAAGGTTAAGGTTAAGGTTAAGGTTAAGGTTAAGGTTAAGGTTAAGGTAAAGGTAAAGGTAAAGGTAAAGGTAAAGGTAAAGGTAAAGGTAAAGGTAAAGGTAAAGGTAAAGGTAAAGGTAAAGGTAAAGGTAAAGGTAAAGGTAAAGGTAAAGGTAAAGGTAAAGGTAAAGGTAAAGGTAAAGGTAAAGGTAAAGGTAAAGGTAAAGGTAAAGGTAAAGGTAAAGGTAAAGGTAAAGGTAAAGGTAAAGGTAAAGGTAAAGGTAAAGGTAAAGGTAAAGGTAAAGGTAAAGGTTAAGGTTAAGGTTAAGGTTAAGGTTAAGGTAAAGGTAAAGGTAAAGGTAAAGGTAAAGGTAAAGGTTAAGGTTAAGGTTAAGGTTAAGGTTAAGGTTAAGGTTAAGGTTAAGGTTAAGGTTAAGGTTAAGGTTAAGGTTAAGGTTAAGGTTAAGGTTAAGGTTAAGGTTAAGGTTAAGGTTAAGGTTAAGGTTAAGGTTAAGGTTAAGGTTAAGGTTAAGGTTAAGGTTAAGGTTAAGGTTAAGGTTAAGGTTAAGGTTAAGGTTAAGGTTAAGGTTAAGGTTAAGGTTAAGGTTAAGGTTAAGGTTAAGGTTAAGGTTAAGGTTAAGGTTAAGGTTAAGGTTAAGGTTAAGGTTAAGGTTAAGGTTAAGGTTAAGGTTAAGGTTAAGGTTAAGGTTAAGGTTAAGGTTAAGGTTAAGGTTAAGGTTAAGGTTAAGGTTAAGGTTAAGGTTAAGGTTAAGGTTAAGGTTAAGGTTAAGGTTAAGGTAAAGGTAAAGGTAAAGGTAAAGGTAAAGGTAAAGGTAAAGGTAAAGGTAAAGGTAAAGGTAAAGGTAAAGGTAAAGGTAAAGGTAAAGGTAAAGGTAAAGGTAAAGGTAAAGGTAAAGGTAAAGGTAAAGGTAAAGGTAAAGGTAAAGGTTAAGGTTAAGGTTAAGGTTAAGGTTAAGGTAAAGGTAAAGGTAAAGGTAAAGGTAAAGGTTAAGGTTAAGGTTAAGGTTAAGGTTAAGGTTAAGGTTAAGGTTAAGGTTAAGGTTAAGGTTAAGGTTAAGGTTAAGGTTAAGGTTAAGGTTAAGGTTAAGGTTAAGGTTAAGGTTAAGGTTAAGGTTAAGGTAAAGGTAAAGGTAAAGGTTAAGGTAAAGGTAAAGGTTAAGGTTAAGGTTAAGGTTAAGGTTAAGGTTAAGGTTACCGTAAAGGTAAAGGTAAAGGTAAAGGTAAAGGTAAAGGTAAAGGTAAAGGTTAAGGTAAAGGTAAAGGTTAAGGTTAAGGTTAAGGTTAAGGTTAAGGTTAAGGTTAAGGTTAAGGTTAAGGTTAAGGTTAAGGTTAAGGTTAAGGTTAAGGTTAAGGTTAAGGTTAAGGTTAAGGTTAAGGTTAAGGTTAAGGTTAAGGTTAAGGTTAAGGTTAAGGTTAAGGTTAAGGTTAAGGTTAAGGTTAAGGTTAAGGTTAAGGTTAAGGTTAAGGTTAAGGTTAAGGTTAAGGTTAAGGTTAAGGTTAAGGTTAAGGTTAAGGTTAAGGTTAAGGTTAAGGTTAAGGTTAAGGTTAAGGTTAAGGTTAAGGTTAAGGTAAAGGTAAAGGTAAAGGTAAAGGTAAAGGTAAAGGTAAAGGTAAAGGTAAAGGTAAAGGTAAAGGTAAAGGTAAAGGTAAAGGTAAAGGTAAAGGTAAAGGTAAAGGTAAAGGTAAAGGTAAAGGTAAAGGTAAAGGTAAAGGTAAAGGTAAAGGTAAAGGTAAAGGTAAAGGTAAAGGTAAAGGTAAAGGTAAAGGTAAAGGTAAAGGTAAAGGTAAAGGTAAAGGTAAAGGTAAAGGTAAAGGTAAGGTTAAGGTTAAGGTTAAGGTTAAGGTTAAGGTTAAGGTTAAGGTTAAGGTTAAGGTTAAGGTTAAGGTTAAGGTTAAGGTTAAGGTTAAGGTTAAGGTTAAGGTTAAGGTTAAGGTTAAGGTTAAGGTAAAGGTAAAGGTAAAGGTAAAGGTTAAGGTAAAGGTAAAGGTAAAGGTAAAGGTAAAGGTAAAGGTAAAGGTAAAGGTAAAGGTAAGGTAAGGTTAAGGTTAAGGTAAAGGTAAAGGTAAAGGTAAAGGTAAAGGTAAAGGTAAAGGTTAAGGTTAAGGTTAAGGTTAAGGTTAAGGTTAAGGTTAAGGTTAAGGTTAAGGTTAAGGTTAAGGTTAAGGTTAAGGTTAAGGTTAAGGTTAAGGTTAAGGTTAAGGTTAAGGTTAAGGTTAAGGTTAAGGTTAAGGTTAAGGTTAAGGTTAAGGTTAAGGTTAAGGTTAAGGTTAAGGTTAAGGTTAAGGTTAAGGTTAAGGTTAAGGTTAAGGTTAAGGTTAAGGTTAAGGTTAAGGTTAAGGTTAAGGTTAAGGTTAAGGTTAAGGTTAAGGTTAAGGTTAAGGTAAAGGTAATGGTAAAGGTATAGGTAAAGGTAAAGGTAAAGGTAAAGGTAAAGGTAAAGGTAAAGGTAAAGGTAAAGGTAAAGGTAAAGGTAAAGGTAAAGGTAAAGGTTAAGGTTAAGGTTAAGGTAAAGGTAAAGGTAAAGGTAAAGGTAAAGGTAAAGGTAAAGGTAAAGGTAAAGGTAAAGGTAAAGGTAAAGGTAAAGGTAAAGGTAAAGGTAAAGGTAAAGGTAAAGGTAAAGGTTAAGGTTAAGGTTAAGGTTAAGGTTAAGGTTAAGGTTAAGGTTAAGGTTAAGGTTAAGGTTAAGGTTAAGGTTAAGGTTAAGGTTAAGGTTAAGGTTAAGGTTAAGGTTAAGGTTAAGGTTAAGGTTAAGGTTAAGGTTAAGGTTAAGGTTAAGGTTAAGGTTAAGGTTAAGGTTAAGGTTAAGGTTAAGGTTAAGGTTAAGGTTAAGGTTAAGGTTAAGGTTAAGGTTAAGGTTAAGGTTAAGGTTAAGGTTAAGGTTAAGGTTAAGGTTAAGGTTAAGGTTAAGGTTAAGGTTAAGGTTAAGGTTAAGGTAAAGGTAAAGGTAAAGGTAAAGGTAAAGGTAAAGGTAAAGGTAAAGGTAAAGGTTGCTCAATGTTTGCACAAAAGTATTAATTAAGTATTGTTCCTACTACCCACGAGTGACTGCATACGCTACACTACACATGTACGCGTAATGGGTATATCTCATTCGACCTTTCGAAAATCCAAGCTGAATAATTTTCTCTTATCCTACGATAGATAACAACCATTTATACTTTTATTTATAGGTGTTTGGTGCCTCGTCTTTTTCTAGTAAACAATGAAATATTTCAACTAACTTCGATTCAAAGAAGAAACCCCGCATATGGAAATAGTATACAGCAATAACAGCAATAAAATATTAATCAGTCAACATTGTCATCGCTGTGCAGCGTTTTCCTACCCCACTAAACCAATCGGATTTAGCGATAGTATCAACTCAATTTGATAATTCTGATTTTTAATCTGTTTTAATTCACCTGTTAAAGTTTTGCTATCCTAACTATTCGAGTATGTCAATATTATGTATATTACTATATTATAACTAATCAGTAACACTATCGAATATAAAAAGGCATATCAATCATAATACAAAAAGTCATTTTATTTGGGTAATAAAAGCTAATGTTATCTTCAGATACGGATTAGTATTTCTGATATTCCTAAAATTATTTACTTTATCTGAAATGTAAATAAAACGTAATTGTTTAACGCTTGTTTCTATACACCTCACTGGATGCCAAATCTGCTTAAGACCTTCAAGTTCAATATAGAAGTCAATTTTCTCTTATCTTTTGATATTATAAATCCATAATCAAATTTTATCGCCACACTAAGTTCATAATTGATGCCAATAAATACCTCAAACAATGGCGAAGTAGTGTTATTAAGCCACAAATAAATAAAATATCAATTATTTTCACTGTTCATAAATAAAACAAACGCGTGGATGGTAACAAATTTTTCGTTAATTTAACTAAACGACGCAAAGTTTAAAGTATCCCGTTGTTTTTAAGCCGCTTTGCGAAATTGCAGGGAAATTAATTTCAGTAAATCCACAACACCCCTAAATAAATTTTTGATTCTTTTATAAAATAAAAAACTTGAGGGTTCGAGCGGCCACATCGCTTCCCACAAATTATTATAAATTTCTCATCATATTTCTATCACCCGTCATTTAAAAAAACGTTCAAATTCCTTAAATTTAAATAATGTAAATGCAAGGTAAGGTAATAAAGACAAAATGAAAGATGTAGTAGATCCTGGAAAGTTCATGCTAAGAATGTTAGAAGCTAATGAATTGGTATTTGCATTACAAGCAGTGCATACCTGGTAAACGTTCACTAACCACTGTTTGAATTAAATCCTGCAAGACATATTTCACCTACTTCTATCGAATTGATTCCTTTCAAACTTTGCACAGATATATGTTTTCGATGTGCGCGAATAGCGAATGAGAATAAACAATTTTTATAAATTTATGATAAAATAAACACTTACATATATCCAAAATGTTTGTCTATTTGTAAGATAAGTACGATGTTTCCAAAAATTAAATTTAATTAGGCCCGAAAATTATTTCACAATTATAGGAAAACGAAATTCGCGTGAAAAATGACAACCTTTACACGAATTTAATTTTTCTCAAATTTTGAAATAATTTTCGGGCTTAATTAAATTTAATTTGATTGGCAACATTATAGTAGTCTTATAAGTAGACAAACATTTTAGGTTTATCTGTTATTTATATTATAATTTTATAAAAATTGTTTACTCGCATTCGCAATTCGCGCTGGGTGTGAATAGTCCCTACCTAAAGTTCAGAAATATCGCTGCGATAAATTGTCATGACAAATCTAAAACTCATGTAATTATTTGTAAGAGTTTGCAAACATTTAACCACTTTGAATCTCTTAAATGAACTTATGCTAGGTAAATATTAGCCAATAAAACGGAAGTGATAGTAACGGTAATGATAAAGGAATACCGGTAATTGTAACGGTAATGGTAATGGTAAAGGTAACGTTACTAGTAATGGTGATGGAGATGGTGGTCTTAAAGTAAAGATAAAGGTAAAGTTACAAAGAAATGTAAAGGTAAAGGTAAAGAAAAAGGTAAAGGTAGAGGTAAAGGTAATGGTAAAGGTAAAGGTAAAGGTAAAGATAAAGGTAAAGGTAGAGGTAAAGGTAAAGGGGTAAAGGTAACGGTAAAGGTAAAGGTAAAGGTAAAGGTAAAGGTAAAGGTAAAGGTAAAGGTAAAGGTAAAGGTAAAGGTAAAGGTAAAGGTAAAGGTAAAGGTAAAGGTAAAGGTAAAGGTAAAGGTAAAGGTAAAGGTAAAGGTAAAGGTAAAGGTAAAGGTAAAGGTAAAGGTAAAGGTAAAGGTAAAGGTAAAGGTAAAGGTAAAGGTAAAGGTAAAGGTAAAGGTAAAGGTAAAGGTAAAGGTAAAGGTAAAGGTAAAGGTAAAGGTAAAGGTAAAGGTAAAGGTTAAGGTTAAGGTTAAGGTTAAGGTTAAGGTTAAGGTTAAGGTTAAGGTTAAGGTTAAGGTTAAGGTTAAGGTTAAGGTTAAGGTTAAGGTTAAGGTTAAGGTTAAGGTTAAGGTTAAGGTTAAGGTTAAGGTAAAGGTAAAGGTAAAGGTAAAGGTAAAGGTAAAGATAAAGGTTAAGGTTAAGGTTAAGGTTAAGGTAAATGTAAATGTAAAGGTAAAGGTAAAGGTAAAGGTAAAGGTAAAGGTAAAGGTAAAGGTAAAGGTAAAGGTAAAGGTTAAGGTTAAGGTTAAGGTTAAGGTTAAGGTTAAGGTTAAGGTTAAGGTTACGGTTACGGTTACGGTTAAGGTTACGGTTAAGGTTAAGGTTAAGGTTAAGGTTAAGGTTAAGGTTAAGGTTAAGGTTAAGGTTAAGGTTAAGGTTAAGGTTAAGGTTAAGGTTAAGGTTAAGGTTAAGGTTAAGGTTAAGGTTAAGGTTAAGATTAAGGTTAAGGTTAAGGTTAAGGTTAAGGTTAAGGTTAAGGTTAAGGTTAAGGTTAAGGTTAAGGTTAAGGTTAAGGTTAAGGTTAAGGTTAAGGTTAAGGTTAAGGTTAAGGTTAAGGTTAAGGTTAAGGTTAAGGTTAAGGTTAAGGTTAAGGTTAAGGTTAAGGTAAAGGTAAAGGTAAAGGTAAAGGTAAAGGTAAAGGTAAAGGTAAAGGTAAAGGTAAAGGTAAAGGTAAAGGTAAAGGTAAAGGTAAAGGTAAAGGTAAAGGTAAAGGTAAAGGTAAAGGTAAAGGTAAAGGTAAAGGTAAAGGTAAAGGTAAAGGTAAAGGTAAAGGTAAAGGTAAAGGTAAAGGTAAAGGTAAAGGTTAAGGTTAAGGTTAAGGTTAAGGTTAAGGTTCAGGTTAAGGTTAAGGTTAAGGTTAAGGTTAAGGTTAAGGTTAAGGTTAAGGTTAAGGTTAAGGTTAAGGTTAAGGTTAAGGTTAAGGTTAAGGTTAAGGTTAAGGTTAAGGTTAAGGTTAAGGTTAAGGTTAAGGTTAAGGTTAAGGTTAAGGTTAAGGTTAAGGTTAAGGTTAAGGTTAAGGTTAAGGTTAAGGTTAAGGTTAAGGTTAAGGTTAAGGTTAAGGTTAAGGTAAAGGTAAAGGTAAAGGTAAAGGTAAAGGTAAAGGTAAAGGTAAAGGTAAAGGTAAAGGTAAAGGTAAAGGTAAAGGTAAAGGTAAAGGTAAAGGTAAAGGTAAAGGTAAAGGTAAAGGTAAAGGTAAAGGTAAAGGTACAGGTAAAGGTAAAGGTAAAGGTTAAGGTTAAGGTTAAGGTTAAGGTTAAGGTTAAGGTAAAGGTAAAGGTAAAGGTTAAGGTTAAGGTTAAGGTTAAGGTTAAGGTTAAGGTTAAGGTTAAGGTTAAGGTTAAGGTTAAGGTTAAGGTTAAGGTTAAGGTTAAGGTTAAGGTTAAGGTTAAGGTTAAGGTTAAGGTTAAGGTTAAGGTTAAGGTTAAGGTTAAGGTTAAGGTTAAGGTTAAGGTTAAGGTTAAGGTTAAGGTTAAGGTTAAGGTTAAGGTTAAGGTTAAGGTTAAGGTTAAGGTTAAGGTTAAGGTTAAGGTTAAGGTTAAGGTTAAGGTTAAGGTTAAGGTTAAGGTTAAGGTTAAGGTAAGGTAAAGGTAAAGGTAAAGGTAAAGGTAAAGGTAAAGGTAAAGGTAAAGGTAAAGGTAAAGGTAAAGGTAAAGGTAAAGGTAAAGGTAAAGGTAAAGGTAAAGGTAAAGGTAAAGGTAAAGGTAAAGGTAAAGGTAAAGGTAAAGGTAAAGGTAAAGGTAAAGGTAAAGGTAAAGGTAAAGGTAAAGGTAAAGGTAAAGGTAAAGGTAAAGGTAAAGGTAAAGGTAAAGGTAAAGGTTAAGGTTAAGGTTAAGGTTAAGGTTAAGGTAAAGGTAAAGGTAAAGGTAAAGGTAAAGGTAAAGGTTAAGGTTAAGGTTAAGGTTAAGGTTAAGGTTAAGGTTAAGGTTAAGGTTAAGGTTAAGGTTAAGGTTAAGGTAAAGGTAAAGGTAAAGGTAAAGGTAAAGGTAAAGGTTAAGGTTAAGGTTAAGGTTAAGGTTAAGGTTAAGGTTAAGGTTAAGGTTAAGGTTAAGGTTAAGGTTAAGGTTAAGGTTAAGGTTAAGGTTAAGGTTAAGGTTAAGGTTAAGGTTAAGGTTAAGGTTAAGGTTAAGGTTAAGGTTAAGGTTAAGGTTAAGGTTAAGGTTAAGGTTAAGGTTAAGGTTAAGGTTAAGGTTAAGGTTAAGGTTAAGGTTAAGGTTAAGGTTAAGGTTAAGGTTAAGGTTAAGGTTAAGGTTAAGGTTAAGGTTAAGGTTAAGGTTAAGGTTAAGGTTAAGGTTAAGGTAAAGGTAAAGGTAAAGGTAAAGGTAAAGGTAAAGGTAAAGGTAAAGGTAAAGGTAAAGGTAAAGGTAAAGGTAAAGGTAAAGGTAAAGGTAAAGGTAAAGGTAAAGGTAAAGGTAAAGGTAAAGGTAAAGGTAAAGGTAAAGGTAAAGGTTAAGGTTAAGGTTAAGGTTAAGGTTAAGGTAAAGGTAAAGGTAAAGGTAAAGGTAAAGGTTAAGGTTAAGGTTAAGGTTAAGGTTAAGGTTAAGGTTAAGGTTAAGGTTAAGGTTAAGGTTAAGGTTAAGGTTAAGGTTAAGGTTAAGGTTAAGGTTAAGGTAAAGGTAAAGGTTAAGGTTAAGGTAAAGGTAAAGGTAAAGGTAAAGGTAAAGGTAAAGGTAAAGGTAAAGGTAAAGGTTAAGGTTAAGGTTAAGGTTAAGGTTAAGGTTAAGGTTAAGGTTACCGTAAAGGTAAAGGTAAAGGTAAAGGTAAAGGTAAAGGTAAAGGTAAAGGTTAAGGTAAAGGTAAAGGTTAAGGTTAAGGTTAAGGTTAAGGTTAAGGTTAAGGTTAAGGTTAAGGTTAAGGTTAAGGTTAAGGTTAAGGTTAAGGTTAAGGTTAAGGTTAAGGTTAAGGTTAAGGTTAAGGTTAAGGTTAAGGTTAAGGTTAAGGTTAAGGTAAGGTTAAGGTTAAGGTTAAGGTTAAGGTTAAGGTTAAGGTTAAGGTTAAGGTTAAGGTTAAGGTTAAGGTTAAGGTTAAGGTTAAGGTTAAGGTTAAGGTAAAAGGTTAAAGGTAAAGGTAAAGGTAAAGGTAAAGGTAAAGGTAAAGGTAAAGGTAAAGGTAAAGGTAAAGGTAAAGGTAAAGGTAAAGGTAAAGGTAAAGGTAAAGGTAAAGGTAAAGGTAAAGGTAAAGGTAAAGGTAAAGGTAAAGGTAAAGGTAAAGGTAAAGGTAAAGGTAAAGGTAAAGGTAAAGGTAAAGGTAAAGGTAAAGGTAAAGGTAAAGGTAAAGGTAAAGGTAAAGGTAAAGGTAAAGGTAAAGGTAAAGGTAAAGGTAAAGGTAAAGGTAAAGGTAAAGGTAAAGGTAAAGGTAAAGGTAAAGGTAAAGGTAAAGGTAAAGGTAAAGGTAAAGGTAAGGTTAAGGTTAAGGTTAAGGTTAAGGTTAAGGTTAAGGTTAAGGTTAAGGTTAAGGTTAAGGTTAAGGTTAAGGTTAAGGTTAAGGTTAAGGTTAAGGTTAAGGTTAAGGTTAAGGTTAAGGTTAAGGTTAAGGTTAAGGTTAAGGTTAAGGTTAAGGTTAAGGTTAAGGTTAAGGTTAAGGTTAAGGTTAAGGTTAAGGTTAAGGTTAAGGTTAAGGTTAAGGTAAGGTAAAGGTAAAGGTAAAGGTTAAGGTAAAGGTAAAGGTAAAGGTAAAGGTAAAGGTAAAGGTAAAGGTAAAGGTAAAGGTAAGGTAAGGTAAGGTTAAGGTAAAGGTAAAGGTAAGGTAAAGGTAAAGGTAAAGGTAAAGGTTAAGGTTAAGGTTAAGGTTAAGGTTAAGGTTAAGGTTAAGGTTAAGGTTAAGGTTAAGGTTAAGGTTAAGGTTAAGGTTAAGGTTAAGGTTAAGGTTAAGGTTAAGGTTAAGGTTAAGGTTAAGGTTAAGGTTAAGGTTAAGGTTAAGGTTAAGGTTAAGGTTAAGGTTAAGGTTAAGGTTAAGGTTAAGGTTAAGGTTAAGGTTAAGGTTAAGGTTAAGGTTAAGGTTAAGGTTAAGGTTAAGGTTAAGGTAAAGGTAAAGGTAAAGGTAAAGGTAAAGGTAAAGGTAAAGGTAATGGTAAAGGTATAGGTAAAGGTAAAGGTTAAGGTTAAGGTTAAGGTAAAGGTAAAGGTAAAGGTAAAGGTAAAGGTAAAGGTAAAGGTAAAGGTAAAGGTAAAGGTAAAGGTAAAGGTAAAGGTAAAGGTAAAGGTAAAGGTAAGGTAAAGGTAAAGGTTAAGGTTAAGGTTAAGGTTAAGGTTAAGGTTAAGGTTAAGGTTAAGGTTAAGGTTAAGGTTAAGGTTAAGGTTAAGGTTAAGGTTAAGGTTAAGGTTAAGGTTAAGGTTAAGGTTAAGGTTAAGGTTAAGGTTAAGGTTAAGGTTAAGGTTAAGGTAAGGTTAAGGTTAAGGTTAAGGTTAAGGTTAAGGTTAAGGTTAAGGTTAAGGTTAAGGTTAAGGTTAAGGTTAAGGTTAAGGTTAAGGTTAAGGTTAAGGTTAAGGTTAAGGTTAAGGTTAAGGTTAAGGTAAAGGTAAAGGTAAAGGTAAAGGTAAAGGTAAAGGTAAAGGTAAAGGTAAGGTAAAGGTAAAGGTAAAGGTAAAGGTAAAGGTAAAGGTAAAGGTAAAGGTAAAGGTAAAGGTAAAGGTAAAGGTAAGGTAAAGGTAAAGGTAAAGGTAAAGGTAAAGGTAAGGTAAGGTAAAGGTAAGGTAAAGGTAAAGGTAAAGGCAAGGCAAAGGCAAAGGCAAAGGCAAAGGTAAAGGTAAAGGTAAAGGTAAAGGTAAAGGTAAAGGTAAAGGTAAAGGTAAAGGTAAAGGTAAAGGTAAAGGTAAAGGTAAAGGTAAAGGTAAGGTAAAGGTAAAGGTAAAGGTAAAGGTAAAGGTAAAGGTAAAGGTAAAGGTAAAGGTAAAGGTAAAGGTAAAGGTAAGGTAAAGGTAAAGGTAAGGTAAGGTAAGGGTAAGGTAAGGTAAAGGTAAGGTAAAGGTAAAGGTAAAGGTAAAGGTAAGGTAAGGTAAGGTAAAGGTAAGGTAAAGGTAAAGGTAAAGGTAAGGGTAAGGTAAGGAAGGTAAGGTAAGGTAAGGTAGGTAAGGGTAAGGTAA
This sequence comes from Tipula helvola, assembly GCA_963556165.1. Classification (NCBI taxonomy): domain Eukaryota; kingdom Metazoa; phylum Arthropoda; class Insecta; order Diptera; family Tipulidae; genus Tipula; species Tipula helvola. The sequence continues at coordinate 168,294,296 of OY744482.1, read as the reverse complement.
GGGTAAGGGAAGGGTAAGGTTTAGGGAAGGTAAGGGTAAGGTAAGGGTAGGGTAAGGGTAGGTAAGGGGTAGGGGTAAGGGTTAGGGTAGGGTTTGGGTAAGGGTAGGGTAAGGGTTGGGAAGGGTAGGGGTAGGGGTAGGGGATGGGGTAGGGAAGGGTAGGGTTGGGGTAGGGGTAGGGGTAGGGTTGGGTAGGTGTAGGGGTAAGGGTTGGGTTGGGGTTGGGAAGGGTTGGAGGTAGGGTAAGGGTTAGGGTTAGGGATGGTTAGGGTTAGGGTAGGTATGGGTTAGGGAATGGTGTAAGGGTATGGGTAAGGGTATGGGAAGGGATAGGGTTAGGTTAAGGGGTAGGGGAAGGGGTTGGGGTTGGGGTTGGGTAGGGGTTGGGGTAGGGTTGGGGTAGGGTTAGGGGAAGGGGTAGGGATGGTGATGGGTTGGGGTAGGGGTTGGGGTTGGGGTAGGGGTTGGGGTAGGGTTGGGATAGGGTAGGGATGGGTATGGGATAGGGTTTGGGTTTGGGTAGGGTTGGGTTTGGGATGGGATAGGGTTGGGTTTGGGTTTGGGTTAGGGTTGGGTTTGGGTTTGGGTTTGGGTTGGGTTTGGGAATGGGTTTGGGTTTGGGTTAGGGTTTGGGATTGGGTTTGGGTTAGGGTATGGGTTTGGGTCTGGGGTTGGGGTTGGGGTTGGAGGGTTGGGATGGGTTGGGTTGGGTATGGGTTAGGTTTGGGTTTGGGTATGGGGTTGGGGTTGGGGTAGGGTTGGGGTTGGGGTTACGGGGTGTGAGCGCGGTGCGACGCGCGGGGAAGACGCGGACAGGGGGGGGGGGGTGAGTGTGTCGCGCGTGAGCTGTGGGGTTACAGGTTCAAGGTTAAGGTTAAGGTTACAGGTTAAGGTTAGGGTAAGGGTAAGGGTCAGGGTAAAGGGTAAGGTTAAGGTTAAGGTTAAGGTTACGGTTAAGGTTCAGGGTAAGGGTACAGGGTAAGGGTACGGG